>BSBK01001899.1:735000-1335000 GCA_027943335.1 Chamaecyparis obtusa | reverse complement strand
ACTTGGTTTAGATGTCATTACTGTGGAGAATATGGACACATTGGCATGAACTACATAAAACATCATCTAAGGAAAAGAGATACTACCATAAGATGTTTCAAATGCACTAAACTCGGTCATATAGCCAAAAATTGCATGAATGCTAGTGAAGTTGAAGATGGAAAGAAGAATGAAGCAACTAAGATCAGGAAATAGATGAGACAACAGTGGATTCCTAAATCTACCAAGCAAACCAGTCCAAGTAATGGAATGGGTGGCTCTACCGACTCAAACTAAATTCCTAAGAAAGCACTAGAACTGTATTCTCATAGACAAATTTCAAGTAGTTCTAGAACTGAATTAAAAGAAAGATCTAATTCAGCATACAAGATGCAATAAGATCACAGGAAGGTCGGTATCAGTTTTCACCGAGCAAGATCGGGAGATATCTAATATGATTACCGAGCGAGGTCAGAGCAATATGAATTCTCAAGTTCACCGAGTTGCAAAGTCTTTACCGAGCAATTAATTCATAGTGGGTGACAGTCTATCAGAATTCATACCCTAATTTCTACTAAGCATTAATGACAGAGTTGTAAACAAAAGGCAAGAAATCAAACTCATTCTTCACCGCGAACTTTAGCATTTTGAGAGCATAAAATTTCCAGAGCAATCAAGCGATTCAAATACTTTTGTGAAAAGAATTCTCTGTGAGCTACCATGGCATCATCCAACGCTTCAGTGAAGAAAGGAATAGAAATGATAATCCAAGGGGAATGGAGAGCACCATATTTCAAACTCATGCCCACAATTGCAGCAACCCTAGACCCAAACGGAGCTCAATCTCAGATTCCTCCTAAGGTACTACTTGTTAACGATATTCTCAATAATTTCAATTGTGCAATTCAAGAGATGGGAAACCTAGAGCTAGATATTGTGTGTGAGGAACTATGTGTGAATGGTGTTCTAAAACCAGAGCACAAACATCTGGAAGACAAGGGATTAGTTCACATTACACATTTACCTCAAAAATTTTGGGAGAAATAGGTTAGATACATTCTTATCCGTGTACATGAAGGCAAGATTTGGCTTGAGAAACCCATAGAGATCACTAAGAAGATGATTCACCGAATCACCGGTCTTCCCATGTTAAACAAAGTTAAATCTACCAAAACCCTAGGTTGGCCGGAGCTGGAGAAGAAAACCCTAGCCAAGTGGGACGGTAGAGGCATGAAAGTAAGCAACATTACTGATGCTGAACTGAAGTTTGGAACACACATCATTGCTCATAAAATATACAGTTCAAGTTAGCAGAATAGTGTTCCCTACGAAGCCATAGACCTAGCATACAAAGTGGTAAAGAATAATTTATCATTTGACCTTGCAGATTTATTGTTAAAATAGTTTAACAAGAACATGGAAAGCATTCAAACTTCCAAAAACAATCCATGTAAGTTTGGATCTCTACTGGTCTGTTTATTTTTCTATGTTTATAAATTCTTCCCTTCCAAAGGAAAAGTAGTATGGAGAAAGGATGTGCCAATTCTTTATGAGATAACTGAATATATTTCAGAAATGGGTGAACATTTTGAGAACATCATGGATAGTTATTTTGAGTCTTTCAAGGAGAAAATGAACGATAGATTCTGAATTCCACAAAAGTTGGTGGAGGATTATAAGGATGATATTTGTTTCATGGTGGACTGTGACAAAGTATACATTCAAGCAGCTAAACTGAGGATTGTACATGTGAAACCTCTTCCTTATGAGGTAAACATTGATGAAATAAAGAATATCATTGAAGCCCTCCTTAATCAGCTTGTTGATCCCAAAGCTCCATATTTTGGGACATATGAAGAAGCAAAAGTGAGAATTGAATTAAGTATAAAGCTTCCATAGGTAATAAATAAAGGAAAAAAGAGGATAGCCAAAATGCAAGCTATCACACCTCTAATGCTAACCAAGGGCAGAGGAGAAGACATTGAAGAAGAAGAGAAAAAGGATGAGAAAATAGAGGAACCAGAACCTACAAAGAAGAAAGGAAAGGTATTCATCACCAAGGTACCTAAGCCTCCCACTGCCATATTTACAAGGAGAAGTGCAAAGGGTAAGGCAGACAAAAAGGACAAAGATATAATATTCAAAAAGCCTCCTCTAACCCTTCAAGAGAAGATCAAACTTTTGAGAGAAGGATCTGGAGTAAGTAATATAAAATCTTTAAAATATGAAATAAGATCGGAAATAGAACAAAAGGAGATTGAAGATGATGTCATTGAAAAGATGGGACGGTGGAAATACTCTCCTGATGAAATAGCCCAATAGATTCCAGGAGCTTTATTAGATCAAATAAAAATGAGATGGGCCAATGCAAGGCAAACTATAAAAGACATATTTGATCAAACCCTAAAACATTTAATGTTGAGCTTGAAAAATGATGAAATAAAGAAGGCATTGAAGAAGAATGAAAATAAGATGACACTGAAGTTCAATACTTGTTTAATTATGATTAATAATATTGAGTCGGTTGTGAAGAGTGAAAATGCCACATGGAAGAACATATACCATCTTCACCAACCAAGTACTGAATCAATTATAACAAAAGACATTGAAGATGATAGTGATGAACAGGAAGAAGCCACTAAGGTAGATGATACCGTGAGGATAGCGGCAGAAGTCATTGCATCACTTCCTACCTCTCCAGCAAAAGTTGCTACATCTAGCCCGGAGACATCTTCAAGCATGGTTGTGACAACTTCAACATTTGTCCAATCACCTATAGCAACAACAGAAGTAACTACCATTTCTTCTACCGAGTTGCAGTCTCCTATTTCATCAAGTTTTCCAACAGTAAGTATTCCAGTTTTTGATTCTACAAGTGTAAATACTTTAGCTTTAAGTTCTCCAGTAGATAGTATACCATTCTTTATAGCCAGTCCTACTATGTCTACTATCACTACTACTAAGGCATTAAGTACCATAATAGATAAGCCTAAGGCTCAACTGAGTATAAGATTTTTGGGCAAGAATATAGTAGAGGATATAGACCTAGATGAGGAAATAGAGATTCCAACATTGGATTTTGCAAATCTATCAGCGGATAAAATGAAAAATATAGGTGAACTCCTCCAAAGGAAAGCGAAGCAAAAGAAGCTTAAAGAGGAGAGAGACAGGGAATATAAAATCGTTAAGGATGCTAGGGACATTTTGTTAGAAGCATTAGGTATTAAAGTAGACTCCTCTCAACATGTTTTGTTACAATTAGCAGAAGCGGTAAATAAGTCCAATGAGGATTCATCTGGGACAGACAAGTTAGTTGAAAAAGTCGAGAAGAAATTCAACAATAAAGTGCTTGAGCACATTGCTCAGCACATAGCTATTAATCAAGCAGAATTATCTTTAGTTTTGACAAACATTGAATCTTCCTATTCGAATGTTACCTCTCTTTTGGCAAAACTATGCAATGTTGCCGAGTTCACCAAGGATGTCAAGGATAAAATGAATAAAATTGATGGGGATTTGAAGATTAGCATACAGAAGCTGCAACTTGAACCAAGTTCAAACTCTACTCATCACATGAAAATCTCATTCCTATCAAATATGCAGTCAGAACTACTGAAAGAAGACACAAGGATCCGGTCCACACTGCTAGACATTCAGAACATGATCCTTCCCATCATGAATACAATGTATAAGCACATTGAACATTCCAAAACATTAATTCATGACAATCAGTTCTCAATAGTAGATCACATGATTGCACTCTCTGTAGAAGTCCAAATTGCAATCCAAACATGCAAGATTCTGCAAGAAAATTGGGACAGAACTCTGGCACTAATAATGAAGGTACATTTTGTTTTTCTATCAAATTTTGGATTCTCCCTATAAAACACTTGTATATACACCTTTGGCATTATCATCAAAAAGGGGGAGATATGTATAGAAGAAAAAGTTAGTGCATTGAAAGGGGGAGATAATTTATAAAGCCCTATGACAAAGACAAATTTTGAAAAATCAAAATAAATCTCAGCATGGTTCATGTATATAAGTTTTGGGCAATAAGTGTTTTTGTCACTAATGCCAAAGGGGGAGATTGTTGGCATTAAGCAGGATTGCCACTAGTGACAACACTTATTTGCATCCTGAGTGCAAACCAAGTAGAACAGTGCAAACCAAGCAAGACAGTGCAAACCGAGAAAAACAGTGCAAACTAAGCAAGACAGTGCAAACCGAGCAGGACAGTGTAAACCGATTGACATTATGTCTACCGAGTCATGAGTATTTATCAAGTTTGAAACTTACCAAGTGGTTAGTATGAACCGAGCCTTCACTTCTACCGAGTGCATGACGATGTCGAGTAATGCAGTGGATGCCGAGTATCAGAAAGTCACCGAGTTAGTCTGCAGGAACCGTGTAACCATACTTGGGCCGACTTAGTAGCACTTATGTTTATTTGTTAAGCCGACTTTGTAATTGTAATTAATTGTTTAGACTTGTATATAAACAATGTTGTAAAAATACCAAGTAGTATGAATGTGGAATAAAAAAGGGGAGACACAAGGCAGAAACTAGTGAATTACAAAGGGCTACTATACATAAGGAGCAGCAGAGACAAATTCATCACAGAAGGTGATCAGTACATCAGTGAATCTCATTCAGCAATCCAGTTGCAAAGTAAGAGATATACTGTTTCATTTTAACTAGTGAATCAGTACTAAAATCCTCTAACCAAGTAGACTTAACAGTCTTTTGTAAAATATCTTTACCGAGTACATACTTCTTTTGTAAGTTTGTAAAAATCCTTTAACATGGTGGATTTAGCAATCCTTATTGCTCCTAGTAGGGCAGATCATCAGAAGTGATCAATGTAAGCCTTAACTGGCCAACTTTATACTGCAGTATTAAAGCTTTGTGGGTTTCATCCCCACCCTAGTTTTACTTTCTTTTGGAACGTTTCTGGGTAACCAAATCTATGTGTCATTGTTGCGAATGCTTTTATGTTTCATGCTTTCTATATACAAAAGGATAAAGTGAACTATATGTTAATACATCTGATATTGAAAAAAAAAATTTGAAGTTACTGATTCACCCCTCCCCTCTCAGTAACTTGGTTAATTCTTGAATATTTCCAACAACAAGTTGAAAAATGAAGAAGTTTAGACCATGTAAGATACTAAAGAAGCATGATTCAGGAAATGCATATGAGGTAGAATTGCGTAGTGAGCTAAATATTTCACTAGTGTTTAACATTTCAGATTTGATAGAGTATCATGAAGGAAGTGTTGAAGATGAGATCACAGTGGCACAGTGGAGTATTCCAGCAAGTAGTTCAGATACCAAGGAGATTAAAGACATACTAGACAGTCCTGTTAGCAGAAGCACAAGGAACAGGGCATACGAAGAATATCTAGTCAAGTGGAAAGGATGACCTATTGAAGATTCATCATGGTTAACAAAGGAGGAGGTTAACCATCTCAGTTTTCCTCTACACACCTGAGTCATGACAGGTTCACTTCTCAAATTACCCTGGGTGTCTGATGCAGGAGCATCCTAGGTGTAAGAGCAATCTTGCATCACCCAAAAATATTTCTATTTTTGAATTCAATAAGGGCTATCTTGTGTAGTGCTACTATTTATGGAAACTTGCTATTTTTAGTAAGTTGGTCATACGATCTCAGAATGTTATGGTTTCACATGTGTAGGTTCATCTTAGTCATATCAGCCCGTCGATAAAGTTTCATGGCTAGATCAGGTCTAGTTTTGAAGATATTGAGGATTTTCGGTATTGGCAGTAGGGTACAAAAACTTCAAACTCAATTTTGAAGGCTTTAGAGGCCCTAAATGAGGTCAAAAATTTGGGTGACAGGTACTTGCATGAGTCATGCCTGTAGAGTGCTTCGTGGCATTTCCAGAATGGGGTTATAATAGTCAATCGGGTCAAGTGGTGATGACTTATGGTCTTCGGAAGTTGGGTCACCTGAAATGACAGAAAATAATTTTTCCTTTAAAATTTCTGTTTGGGTTTCAAAAGTCATTTTGAGCCGACTTTGATGTAATAGATTGTAAAAGAAAATAATTCTATGTTTGGTCGGCCCTAAGGGCTAAATTTTTGGAACCTTCCCGGGTGGTGGAAATTGCCTATATAAAGAAGGCCCGTAGTGTTGTCTAGGGTAGTTCTGGGTAGATTTGGGAATGATTCAAGGCTTGTCCTATAGAATATTGTAAGGGAATGCCCATGTGGCTTTGCATATTGTAATTCTAAAAGTTTGTAATTCCACATTTGTGGAGATAATAAGAAGCCAATTTTCTGTTATATGTTTGTGGTATAAAGGTGAGCAACCTTCATCAATACCATCATCAAAATGGCCATGATACTGAGAAATTCTATTCTTTAAAACATAAGGTTCAAGACTTAATTGATTCTAATGCTTTATCTGTTGATAATTTTCATGGTAGTGGGAACAAGTCTATTTCTCCTCCTAATCAAAACCTTCAAATCTATATGAATCCTTTACCTACACATGATACTAATAACATTTTTTAGCCATCTTCTATGGATATTGTTTATGATTCAAATATGGATGATCGTAATCACATTGTTAACCATGTGGAGCATGTTGTTTTGCCTCAAACCCTGTTAGAAAGTAAAGATCCCCAAGATAACTGAGAGGGGGGGTGAATCAGTTATCAAATAATTTATCCATTCAATAGCTTTAAACAATATAATCAATGTACTGATCAATAATAGAAAGATAATCATACACAATTGCACAATAACACAACATATGTTAACTAGGGAACCTCTTGAAAAGAGTAAACCCCAGTGGGAATGATGCCCAAAAAATGATGCACTAATATAAAATTTCCTTGTTAGAGGATGGACCCTATTAGGAGTCTTATGAAATACATTTAGTACATATAAATCCCTGTTAGGAGATTCTGAATCACTGTTAAAAGATTCTAACTCGGTTAAGAGTTTACGGAAGATAGAAGAACCCATTGCCCAAACAGCTTCAAGGCAAGATCTCTGAACCCACTATCCAAAAGATCTTAGAATTATTTAATAGAATAATATGAAATATATTACCTCCTTCACACTATGCCAAAACTGCACTCTCTACTACACAAGATCACAATTCCAGATCTTTGTACTCACAAGTCTTCCTTCATCACTGAATTAGCTCCTTTCTTCACTTCATGCATATATTCACATCTCACTCTTCATAGTACACATTACAATAAGGAAAATATTCCTTCTTATATACCAAACTCAAATAATCACAAATGAGTCGGTCCTCAATTACAAAATAATAAATTCTACACGCTATACACAGAATTCACATAAACCTGTCAGCTTCCAGTTACTGTAACTTTCTCCAAACATATCCTCAAATTTTGTGCTATGAACCAAGTCATCATTAATGAGTCTCCAACATCCCTTTAACTGTTCAAAATCAGATTCCATCGCAGCTAAGAGATATCCACCGATTTCTGAACATCGCTACAGAGAAACACTATCTAAACACTACTCTCACAAAAATGCTCATAACTCTTACAAATGAATGAATTTCTTTTCACGCTATTAACCATAGGTTAATAACACACCAAAGAACATACCATCAACTATGCAAAAGCCAATCTACAATACAAAATGTGTGCAAAACAAAACTATACCTACTTTCCTGCTAATATCCAGAATATCACTGTGTTGACATCAATGACAATCCAAGTCATGAATGCAACAACAACTACTACAGAATGACTACCAAAACACTTTGCATTCATTCCTAACAATCTCCCCCATTGGCATTGATGGAAACATAGATGAAAAACATCCAATGTTCCAAAAATCCAATACTGCAACATCACTGCAAAATATCAAATCAAATCTTTCTTCGTTTTCCTATTCAGCTCTCTCATACAATCCACAATGTTTTTCATGTATATCTCTCCCCCATTGACATCAATGAAAAAAATTCTATCACTAAGTCAACAACAACTTAGTGTCAAAAGATACTTTTCAGAAAAATACAATAACAAGATTCCTCATGACTCAAATCATAAACTCCCCCATAGAGGAATGTTCCAACATCTGATCTAGAAGAAAGATAGGGCTCATATACCACTGGACGGATGTAATCATCTACATCAATTCTCAAAAATAGGTTGGGGCATAACCCCAAGCATACCTCTTAGATACACATATGTATCCTTAGGTAAAAGCTTTGTAAATATATCTACTATCTGCTCATTTGTACTTATGTACTCCAATCTTACTTCTTTTTCTGCAACTTTCTCTCTTACAACATAATACTTGATCTCAATATGTTTAGTCTTAGAATGTAAAATAGGATTTTTTGACATACTCACTATACTAGTGTTATCAAAATGTATAACAATAGGCTCATCAAACTTTATTCCAATATCTTTCAACATCTGCTTCATCCAAATAATCTGATTACAATTATTTGCTACTGTAACATATGCTACTTCTATTGTGCTTTGTGAAGTACAATTTTGCTTCTTACTTAGCCAAGAGACCAATTTACCTCCAAAAAAAAGGCTCCACCTCTGGTTCTTTTCTTGTCATCAACGCTACCTCCCCAATCTGCATTAGTATAGGCACATAGAGTAAAATCATCAGAATTCTCATACCATAATCCATTATCCATTGTTCCTTTCAGATATCTCAGTATCTTCTTTACTACTGCATAATGTGATTCTCTAGGTTCTGCTTGAAATCTTGCTACAATTCCCACTGAATGTGCTATATCAGGTCTTGTATGTGTCAAGTACTACAATCCTCCAATCATAGATCTGTACTTTTTCTGCTCAACTTCTGGTGTTTCATCTTTGCTAGATAACTTATGTCTAGTTACCATAGGTGTTCCAACAGGTTTAGAATCTTCCATTCCAAATCTTTTCAATAATTCATTTAAATACTTAGTCTGACTTAAAAATATACCTTCCTTGCTTTGTGTTATCTGTAATCCCAAAAAATATTTCATTTCTCCAATCATGCTCATCTCAAATTCAGTCTTCATTTCATCTACAAATTTGTCACTAGCTTCATCTTCTCCTCCAAAGATAATATCAACAACAAATATAACTATAACCAACAAACCATTCTCAATTTCTTTTGTGTATAAGTTACTATCTGATGTCCATTTTATAAATCCCAATTTCAATAAATACTTATCCAATTTTGCATACCAGGTTCTAGGTGCTTGTTTTAATCCATATAAAGCTTTCTTTAACTTACATACCATATCTTGTTCTTGTGTCAAAGGAAAACGTTCAGGCTGCTCAATGTAGACTTCTTCCAATTCACTGTTCAAAAATTCTAGCTTCACATCCATCTGATACACTCTAAATTTCTTGTAAGTTGCAAATGCTAGAAACATTCTCACTGATTCAAGTATGGCCACAGGTGCAAAAGTTTCTTCATAGTCAATTCCTTCTTGTTGTGAATATCCTTTACATACCAATATTTCTTTGTTTCTTATCACTTCTCCTTGTTCATTCATCTTGTTTCTGAATACCCACTTTGTTCCAATCACATTCTTGTCTTCAGGTCTAGGGACCAATTCCCATGTCTTGGTTTTTTCAATTTTCTCTAGTTCTTCTTTTATAGCATTGATCCAATGTTCATCTTCACAAGCTTCATTACTAGTCTTAGGTTCAATTTGAGAAATCAAACATAAATGAACCTTATTTCAAGTCAAAACTCCTCTATCTAAACTTCCAATAACTTGCTCAACAAGGTGATGTCTTGAAGTATAACTGTTAGGTGTCATAGCTATTGATCTTGTTGTGACTGTAGATTCTTCTCTTCTTTCTTCTTTGTTTTCTTCTCTATTTTCTTCTCTATCTTCTTCAGTATGACTTTCATTCAAAAAATCACTGTTAGTTTCAAAAAATAATTCTACATTTCAATGTTAGGCTGAGGTTGTGCTTCTCCATCAGATTCATAATCAAGCATTCTTTCCTGAATTTTAAACTTCTCATCAACTTTTACATTAGCGCTTTCAACAATAGTCTTAGTTCTTTTGTTATAACATCTAGATGCTTTTCTTTTTAAAGAATATCCAAGAAATATTCCTTCATCACTTCTAGGATCAAACTTTCCTATATCATCATCTCTCTTTATATAACATTTACTTCCAAAAATTCTAAAATACTTAACTAAGGGTGTATGTCCAAATCATAATTCATAAGGTGTCTTGTTTGTATCTGCTCTGATTTGTACTTTGTTCATAGTGTATACTATTGTTCTCACTGCTTCTCTCCAAAAAGTTATAGCCAAATCATTTTCAAACAACATAGCTCTTGCTAGTTCAGTTATTGACTTGTTCCTTCTTTCTGCAATACCATTTTGTTCTGGTGTTCTAGGGGCTGAAAGTTGTCTCTTAATACCATTCATTTCGCAAAAAGTGTTAAACTCTCTAGATGTAAATTCACCACCTCTATCAGATCTTAGACACTTAATCTTCATTCCAAATTCATTCTCAATTTTTTTTTTCATGATCTTAAATTTATCAAATGCTTCAGATTTTTCTTTCAAAAATGTAATCCACATCATTCTTGTAAAATCATCAACAAGAATCATAAAATACCTTTCACCATAGAATCCTCTAGCACTAGTAGGACCACTCAAGTCTATATGAACAATATCCAACTTCTTTGTCGATGTGAACTTCTTATTGGGAAATGAACTCCTTTTCTACTTTTCCATCATACATTCTTTGCAAATCATGTTAGTAGGTTTCATAATTCTAGGTAAATCTCTTACCGCAAGTGTAGTGCTCACCTTGACAATATTATCAAAGTTTATATGACAAAAACTTTTATGCCATAACCAACTATCATCAATACTAGTTATCAAACATGTCATCTCAGTAGGATTCAACTGAAAGACATTACCTCTGGTTCTAGATCCTTTTCCAATCAAATTTCCATCTTTATCTTTTATCACACAAGTTTTCTTAGAAAACCAAACTTGATAACCCTTATCAGCCAATTTTCCAATGCTTAGTAGATTATGTCTTAGTCCATCAACAAAGTAAACATCATCAGTGTTAGTCTTTCCATCAAGAGTAATAGATCCTATACCCTTAATCAAACAAGGTGCATTTTTACCAACCCTAACAATTCCTCCGTCTTAATTATCTAACTTAACAAACTTTCTTTTATCTCTAGTCATATGATGTTAACAACCACTGTCTATAATCCAATCAAATTTCTTTTCAACTTGTGAAACTAATGCTTTTTCTTCCCTTTTATCAGATTCAGAACTTTCTTCTTTAATTGCTACAAATCATATTTCCTCAAAGTTATCATTATCACTGTCACTTAAATGTTTTTCAATTCCTGCTTCAAAATCTTCATCATTAGCATAATAACATTCTTTAGATCTCCTAGGTTTAAAGTTGCTTCTATACTTCTTAACTCGTTTAGGACATTTAGATTGAAAATAACCATATTCTTCACAAGTCCAACATTTAAATATTTTCTTACCATCTGGTTCTCTTTTTACAAGTAATGCAATACCTTCTTCAATCTTCTTATCTTCCTTAGATCTACTACTATTGGCATAATCTCCATTCACACTAGTACTTCTTGTAGTTCTAATGCTAAGAGCACTGAATGCTATTTCCATTCTAGTTAGCTCTCCTGATAATCTCAAGTTCATCTCTGTTGTTTCTAATCTTCCAAGAAGAGTCTCTCTTGAAAAGTTCAATGTACAAGGTATCATTTGTTCAATCATCTACGTTGTCTACTTGAATACTGGTGTCAAAGTTCTTAGAACTTTCCATATCACTTCATTCTCTATCTTATCACCTCCACAAGACTTTATTCCTATCACAATCTCAGACATCCTACCAATATAAATTCTAATAGATTCATCTTCCATCATTCTGATATCTTCAAATGCACAAATCCAATTATATAATCTAGCCTTCTTTGCATGTTCATCACCTTCAAAAGTAGAATGTAAAGCTTTCCAAATTGCATGAGATGTTTTCAAACATCTTACCTAAATATATTCATTCTCCAGTAGTGCTGATAAAAGTGCTTCTCTTGCAAGTATGTTACACATGAATAGATCTAGTTCATCTTTAGTTCCTGCCTCTAGATTGTCTTCCTCAATGATAGTTTTCTCATTCTTTGTAATCAACCAATAACTTGGTCCTAAACACAATAGATGTGTCTTCATCTTTTCTTTCCAACTATCAAAATTTACTCCATCAAACTTAGGGCTTTCTTTTCTGAAATTTGCAATGGATCTCCCTAAGTTGTTAATCTTTTCTTTCAAGGACCTATTGCTCTGATACCAATTTCTAGAAAGTAAAGATCCCCAAGATAACTGAGAGTGGGAGGGGTGAATCAATTATCAAATAATTTATCCATTCAATAGCTTTAAACAATATAATCAATGTACTGATCAACCATAGAAAGATAATCATACACAATTGCACAATAACACAAGATATGTTAACTAAGGAACATCTTGAAAAGAGTAAACCCCAGTGGGAATGATGCCCACAAAATGATGCACTAATATGAAAGTTCCTTGTTAGAGGATGGACCCTATTAGGAGTCTTATGAAATACATTCAGTACATATAAATCCCTGTTAGGAGATTTTGAATCCCTGTTGAAAGATTCTAACCCGGTTAAGAGTTTATGGAAGACAGAAGGACCCACTGCCCAAATAGCTTCAAGGCAAGATCTCTAAACCCACTGTCCAAAAGATCTTAGAATTATTCAAAAAAATAATATGAAATATATTACCTCCTTCACACTGTGCCAAAACTGCACTCTCTGCTACACAAGATCACAATTCCACATCTCTGTACTTACAAGTCTTCCTTCATCACTAAATTAGCTCTTTTCTTCACTTCATGCATATATTTACATCTCACTCTTCATAGTACACATTACAATAAGAAAAAAATTCCTTCTTATATACCAAACTCAAATAATTACAAATGAGTTGGTCCTCAATTACAAAATAATAAATTCAACACCCTATACACGGAATTCACATAAAACTATCGGCTTCCAGTTACTGTAATTTTCTCCAAACATATCCTCAAAGTTTGCACTATGAACCACATCATCATTAATGAGTCTCAAACATCCCTTTAACTGCGCAAAATTAGATTCCATCGTAGCTAAGAGATATCCTCTGATTTCCAAACATCGCTATAGAGAAACACTGTCTAAACACTGCTTTCACCAAAATACTCATAACTCTTACAAATGAATGAATTTATTTTTGCATTGTTAACCATAGGTTAATAACATACCATCAACTATGTAAAAGCCAATCTACAATACAACATGTGTACAAAACAAAATTGTACCTACTTTCTTGCTAATATCTAGAATATCACTATGTTGACATCAATGACAATCCAAGTTATTAATGCCACAACAACTACTACAGAATGACTACCAAAACACTTTTCATTCATTCCTAACAAACCCAACCTCAATTTCCACCTCAACCTTAACCAAAACCATGTTTGAAAGTAAAGATTCCCAAGATAATTGAGAGGGGGGGGTGAATCAGTTATCTGATAATTTATCCATTCAATAGCTTTAAACAATATAATCAATGTACTGATCAACCATAGAAAGATAATCATACACAATTGCACAATAACACAAGATATGTTAACTAGGGAACCTCTTGAAAAGAGTAAACCCCAGTGGGAATGATGCCCACAAAATGATGCACTAATATGAAAGTTCCTTGTTAGAGGATGGACCCTGTTAGGAGTCTTATGAAATACATTCAATACATATAAATCCTTGTTAGCAGATTTTGAATCCCTGTTAAAAGATTCTAACCCGGTTAAGAGTTTATGGAAGACACAAGGACCCACTGCCGAAACAGCTTCAAGGCAAGATCTCTGAACCCACTATCCAAAAGATCTTAGAATTATTCAATAGAATAATATGAAATATATTACCTCATTCACACTATGTCAAAACTGCACTCTCTGCTACACAAGATCACAATTCCAGATCTCTATACTCACAAGTCTTCCTTCATCACTGAATTAGCTCTTTTCTTCACTTCATGCATATATTCGGATCTCACTCTTCATAGTACACATTAAAATAAGGAAAAAATTCCTTCTTATATACCAAACTCAAATAATTACAAATGAGTCGGTCCTTAATTACAAAATAATAAATTCTACACGCTACAGACAGAATTCACAAAAAATGTCAGCTTCCAGTTACTGTAACTTTCTCCAAACATATCCTCAAAGTTTGTGCTATGAACCACATCATCATTAATGAGTCTCCAAAATCCCTTTAACTGCGCAAAATTAGATTCCATCCCACCTAAGAGATATCCTCCGATTTCTGAACATCACTACACAGAAACATAGTCTAAACACTGCTTTCACCAAAATCCTCATAACTCTTACAAATGAATGAATTTATTTTTGCGCTATTAACCATAGGTTAATAACACACCAAATAACATACCATCAACTATACAAAATGCAATCTACAATATAACATGTGTGCAAAACAAAATTGTACCTACTTTCCTGCTAATATCTAGAATATCACTGTGTTGACATCAATGACAATCCAAGTCATAAATGCTACAACAACTGCTACAGAATGACTGCCAAAAACCTTTTCATTCATTCCTAACAATCTCCCCCATTGGCATTGATGGAAACATAGATGAAAAACATCCAATGTTTGAAAAATCCAATACTGCAACATCACTACAAAATATCAAATCAAATCTTGCTTCATTTTCCTATTCAGCTCTCTCATACAGTCCACAATGTTTTTCATGTATATTCTCCCCCATTGACATCAATGATAGAAATTCTATCACTAAGTCAACAACAACTTAATGTCAAAAGACACTTTTCAGAAGAATACAATGACAAGAGTCCTCATGACTCAGCTCATAAACTCCCCCATAGAGAAAGTTCCAACATCCAATCTAGAAGAAAGATAGGGCTCATATACCACTGGATGGATGCAATCATCTACATCAATTCTCAAAAATAGTTTAGGGCATAACCCCTAGCATACCTCTTAGATACACAAATGTATCCTTAGGTAAAGGCTTTGTAAATATATCTACTATCTGCTCCTTTGTACTTATGTACTCCAATCTTACTTCTTTTTCTGCAACTTTCTCTCGTACAACATGATACTTGATCTCAATATGTTTAGTCTTAGAATGTAAAATAGGATTTTTTGACATACTCATTGTACTGGTGTTATCACAATGTATAACAACAGGCTCATCAAACTGTATTCCAATATCTTTCAACATCTGCTTCATCCAAATAATCTGATTACAATTATTTTTTGCTGCAACATATTATGCTTCTGTTGTTCTTTGTGAAGTACAATTTTACTTCTTACTTAGCCTAGAGACAAATTTTCCTCCAAGAAAAAAGACTCCACCACTAGTGCTTTTCTTTTCATCAACGCTGCCTCCCCAATCTGCATCAGTATAGGCACATAAGGTAAAATCATCAGAATTCTCATACCATAATCCATAATCCATTGTTCCTTTCAGATATCTCAGTATCCTCTTTACTGCTGCATAATGTGATTCTTTAGGTTCTTCTTGAAATCTTGCTACAATCCCCACTGAATGTGCTATATCAGGTCTTGTATGTGTCAAGTACTACAATCCTCCAATCATAGATCTGTACTTTTTTTGGTCAACTGCTGGTGTCTCATCTTTGCTAGATAAGTTATGTCCGGTTACCATAGGTGTTCCAACAAGTTTAGAATCTTCCATTCCAAATCTTTTCAATAATTCATTTAAATACTTAGTTTGACTTACAAATATACCTTCCTTGCTTTGTGTTATCTGTAATCCCAAAATATATTTCATTTCTCCAATCATGCTCATCCCAAATTCAGTCTTCATTTCATCTGCAAATTTGTCACTAGCTTCATCTTCTCCTCCAAAGATAATATCATCAACAAATATAACTATAACCAACAAACCATTCTCAATTTCTTTTGTTTATAAGTTATGATTTGTTGTTCCTCTTATAAATCCCAATTTCAATAAATACTTATCCAATCTTGCATGCCAGGTTCTAGGTGTATGTGACTGAATGTGACCTCTAAATCAGGCACAACACAACATGGTCATTATTCACTTGATAGAATTTGGGAGAGAATATGAAGAACTCAATCCAAATTCCATGGTGAGGTGACCTGTTGCCTCCTATGTGAATGAGGTGTTTGAATACTCTCAGAACGAGAGCCAACAGCCGGGAGACTAATTCAACAATGGAGGATTTGAAAGCAAATATGAGCAAAATGAAACTAAGCTAAAAATGAATGCAATTAATCTAGAAAATTTTGAAAGAAATATGAAATGCAAATTTTTATTTGATTTTGAAATAAAGATGATATTAGACTAAGAACAAGTAAGAAAATTTAATCTCAATGAGAAATGCAATTACACTAATATGAGAAATTAAACTAGATAATGCAATAAAAGAGCTTTGAAAATAATGAGATATGAGACCAAAAAATTGCTATAGTAAGGATGCTCTCAAAAATTGCTCTCTTGAATGAGAAAAAGAGGTTCATTAAATAGACCAAGCCAGAAGAGGAATGAAGAGTTTCTTGATTTGAAACGGTGGACTCTTCATTCCTAATTGAGACAAAAAGACAATGAATTATTTAATTAAAATAATGGAATTTTCCACATGTGGGGAGGTGACCTTTCGAGTAATTTGAATTATTAAATTCAAATAAAGAGGTGTCTATTCAATTAACTAAATATTTATTAATTCCTTTTTTATGTGTATTAGCCAAAGGGGGTGGTTTGATTTAATTTAATTTAAAGCACATAGGACTTTACAATTAAATTAATGTATCATAGAGATAATTTAGCTAATAAAGTCAAAGAGACTTAGGAATTAATTTTAACATTTGATTATTGCAATTTAGGGTCTTTGCAACTGACATCAAGTCAAATTAAGTCAAGTAGGAGAGAGAAAATTGCCTAGGGAGCTAGGACTTTGGTGATGTAAAATCGAGATAATGCACCAAAATTGATGAAATTAAATAGGTGCCAATTTTGAGGTATTACACTAGGTGCTTGTTTTAATCCATATAAAGCTTTCTTTAACTTACATACCATATCTCCTTCTTGTGTCAAAGGAAAACCTTCAGGCTGCTCAATGTAGACTTCTTCTTCCAATTCACCATTCAAAAATGTTGACTTCACATTCATCTGATACACTCCAAATTTCTTGTAAGTTGCATACGCTAGAAACATTCTCACTACTTCAAGTCTGGCCACAGGTGCAAAAGTTTCTTCATAGCCAATTCCTTCTTGTTCTAAATATCCTTTACATACCAATCTTGCTTTGTTTCTTATCACTTCTCCTTGTTCATTCATCTTGTTTCTGAATACCCACTTTGTTCCAATTACATTCTTGTCTTTAGGTCCAGGGACCAATTCCCATGTCTTGTTTTTTTCAATCTGCTCTGGCTCTTCTTTCATAGCATTGATCCAATGTTCATCTTCACAAGCTCCATTAGTAGTCTTAGGTTCAATTTGAGAAATCAAACATAAATGTAACTTATTTCAAGTCAAAACTCCTCTATCTAAACTTCCAATAACTTTCTCAACAAGGTGATGTCTTGAAGTATACTTGTTAGGTGTCATAGTTATTGATCTTGTTCCAATGGTAGATTCTTCTCTACTTTCTTCTCTATTTTCTTCTCTATTTTCTTCTCTATCTTCTTCATTATGACTTTCATTCAGCAAATCATTGTTAGTTTCAAAAAATAATTCTGCATTTTCAATGTTAGGCTGAGGTTGTGCTTATTCATTAGATTCATAATCAAGCATTCTTTCCTAAATTTTAAACTTCTCATCAACTTTTACATTAGCACTTTCAACAATAGTCTTAGTTCTTTTGTTATAACATCTATATGCTTTTCTTTTTAAAGAATATCCAAGAAATATTCCTTCATCACTTCTAGGATCAAACTTTCCTATATCATCATCTCTCTTTATATAACATTTACTTCCAAAAATTCTAAAATACTTAACTGAGGGTGTATGTCCAAACCATAATTCATAAGGTGTCTTGTTTGTATCTGCTCTAATTTGTACTCTGTTCATAGTGTATACTATTGTGTTCACTGCTTCTCTCCAAAAAGTTTTAGCCAAATCATTTTCAAACAACATAGCTCTTGCTGCTTCAGTTATTGACCTGTTCCTTCTTTCTACAATACCATTTTGTTCTAGTGTTCTAGGGGCTTAAAGTTTTCTCTTAATGCCATTCATTTTACAAAAAGTGTTAAACTCTCTAGATGTAAATTCACCACCTCTATCAAATCTTAGACACTTAATCTTCATTCCAGATTCATTCTCAATTTTTTTTTTCATGATCTTAAATTTATCAAATGCTTCAGATTTTTCTTTCAAAAATGCAATCCACATCATTCTCATAAAGTCATCAACAAGAATCATAAAATATGTTTCACCATAGAATCCTCTAGTCCTAGTAGGACCACTCAAGTTTGTATGAACAATCTCCAAATTCTCTGTCGATGTGAACTTCTTGTTGGGAAATGAACTCCTTTTCTGCTTTGCCAGCATACATTCTTTACAACTCATGTTAGTAGGTTTCATAATTCTAGGTAAATATCTTACCACATGTGTAGTGCTCACATTGACAATATTATCAAAGTTTATATGACAAAACCTTTTATGCCATAACCAACTGTCATCAATCCTAGTTATCAAACATGTCATCTCAGTAGGATTCAACTAAAATACATTACCTCTTATTCTGGATCCTTTTCCAATCAGATTTCCATCTTTATCTTTTATCACACAAGTTTTCTCAGAAAACCAAACTTGATAACCCTTATCAGCCAATTGTCCAACGCTTAGTAGATTATGTCTTAGTCCATCAACAAAGTAAACATCATCAATGTTAGTCTTTCCATCAAGAGTAATAGATCCTATACCCTTAATCAAACAAGGTGCATTGTTACCAACCCTAACAATTCCTCCATCATAATTATCTAACTTAAAAAACTTTCTTTTATCTCCAATCATATGATGTGAACAACCAATGTCTATAATCCAATCAATTTTTTTTTCAACTTGTGAAACTAATGCTTTTTCTTCGCTTTTATCAAATTCAAAATTTTCTTCTTTAATTGCTACAAATCCTGTTTCCTCAAAGTTATCATTATCACTATCACTTAAATGTTTTTCAATTCCTGCTTCAAAATCTTCATCATTTGCATAATAACATTCTTTAGATCTCCTAGGTTTAAAGTTGCTTCTATACTTCTTAACTCTTTTAGGACATTTAGATGCAAAATGACCATATTCTTGACAAGTCCAACATTTAAAGATTTTCTTACCATCTGGTTCTCTTTTTACAAGTAATGCAATACCTTCTTCAATCTTCTTATCTTCCTCAGATCTGCTACTGCTGGCATAATCTCCATTCACACTAATACTTCTTGTAGGCTTAATTCTAAGAGCACTGAATCCTATTTCCATTCTAGGTAGCTCTCCTGATAATCTCAAGTTCATCTCTATTGTTTCTAATCTTCCAAGAAGAGTCTCTCTTGAAAAGTTTGATGTACAAGGTATCACTTGTTCAATCATCTGTGTTGTCTGCCTGAATACTGGTGTCAACGTTCTTAGAATTTTCCATATCACTTCATTCTTTGTCTGATCACCTCCACAAGACTTTATTCCTATCACAATCTCAGACATCCTACCAATATAACTTCTAATAGATTCATCTTCCATCATTCTGATATCTTCAAATGCACAAATCCAATTATGTAATCTAGCCTTCTTTGCATGTTCATCACCTTCAAAAGTAGAATGTAAAGCTTTCCAAATTGCATGAGATGTTTTCAAACATCTTACCTGACTATATTCATTCTCTGATAGTGCTGATAAGAGTGCTTCTCTTGCAAGTATGTTACACATGAATAGATCTAGTTCATCTTTACTTCCTGCCTCTAGATTGCCTTCCTCAATGATAGTCTTCTCATTCTTTGTAATCAACCAATAACTTGGTCCTGAACACAATAGATGTCTCTTCATCTTTTCTTTTTAGCTATCAAAATTTACTCCATCAAACTTAGGGCTTTCTTTTCTGAAATTCACCATGGATCTCCTGCTCTGATACCAATTGTTAGAAAGTAAAGATCCCCAAGATAACTGAGAGAGGGGGGGTGAATCAGTTATGTAATAATTTATCTATTCAATAGCCTTAAACAATATAATCAATGTACTGATCAACCATAGAAAGATAATCATACACAATTGCACAATAACACAAGATATGTTAACTAGGGAACCTCTTGAAAAGAGTAAACCCCAGTGGAAATGATGCCCACAAAATGATGCACTAATATGAAAGTTCCTTGTTAGAGGATGCACACTGTTAGGAGTCTTATGAAATACATTCAGTACATTTAAATCCTTTTTAGGAGATTTTGAATCCCTGTTAAAAGATTCTAACCTGGTTAAGAGTTTATGGAAGACAGAAGGACCCACTACCCGAACAGCTTCAAGGCAAGATCTCTGAACCCACTCTCCAAAAGATCTTAGAATTATTCAATAGAATAATATGAAATATATTACCTCCTTCACACTGTACCAAAACTGCACTCTCTACTACACAAGATCACAATTCCAGATCTCTGTACTCACAAGTCTTCCTTCATCACTAAATTAGCTCTTTTCTTCATTTCATGCATATATTCAAATCTCACTCTTCATAGTACACATTAAAATAAGGAAAAAATTCCTTCTTATATACCAAACTCAAATAATTACAAATGAGTTGGTCCTCAATTACAAAATAATAAATTCTACACGCTACACACAAAATTCAAAAAAATTGTCAGCTGCCATTTACTATAACTTTCTCCAAACATATCCTCAAAGTTTGTGCTATGAATGATGTCATCATTAAGGAGTCTACAACATCTCTTTAACTACGCAAATTTAGATTCCATCCCAGCTAAGAGATATCCTTCGACTTCTGAACATCACTACACAGAAACACTGTCTAAACACTGCTTTCACCAAAATGCTCATAACTCTTACAAATGAATGAATTTCTTTTTGTGCTTTTAACCATAGGTTAATAGCACAACAAAGAACATATCATCAACTATGCAAAAGCCAATCTATAATACAAAATGTGTGCAAAACAAAATTGTACTTGCTTTCCTGCTAATATCCAGAATATCACTATGTTGACATCAATGACAATCCAAGTCATGAATGCAACAAAAACTACTACAGAATGACTACAAAAACACTTTGCATTCATTCCTAACAAACCACATCCTAAACTGAAATTTCAACCTAATCCTAAAAAAAACCTAAGAATAAGAGACCTTGAGAACTTTTGATTACCTTTGATTATTCTGAGACTATTAAAGTGTTGGGATGGAGATATAGGGTACTAAGAGGGGAGGGGTGGATCAGTGCCCATAAAAACTTTTAACTCTCAAACTTTAAAATAGAAAATAGTAGTAACTTCACGTATAACTTGAATCCATTATATGTATCATTCATTCAGTTAACTTGTAAAAGTAAATAGCATGAAATAAATAGTATATCAATTACAAAACATAAGTATTTTGGTAACAGAGAAACCCTTGTTAGAAGGTAAAAACTGTAGTGGGGATGACACCCACAAATTATTTACTACTCCAAATAGAAAAGTTTATCCTGTTAGGGCTACAAGTTGTGATCACTTATAGTGATCTTATCTTGATAGGAGTAACATTTTAGAACAATTATATCTACCTAGCTATAGGATTTTAACAACACTACTTGAGTGTGCACTCGGTTAAGAGATTTAAAAAAGACTGTTAGGTCTACTTTGTTAAGAGATTTTACCAAACTCTGTTATAATGATTAGAGAATAATAGGATGTATCTGCTAATGACAACTCTATCTTGTCTGATACAGATCTATGAAATATTGAATAGATATCACCTCTTCATGTGAAGATATTTTCTCTAAACTACTCAGTAGCCTTGTCTGATTCTGCTTAATCGGAATGTCTCTGGATTCTATTCTTCTCTATCTGATACCTGATATCTTAAAGTTGGGTAATGCTTCAAGAACTTCTCTACTTTGCTTCCCTCTTACAAAATGATATAAATTGCAATTATATAGCATACTACTTATGCTGCTTAACAAAATTAGGTTACAATATCTTAGAGAAAACTCTAAGATCTATGGTGTACAAAACTAACCTAGATCTAGAAAATACCTAAAGATCATCATCGCAATTAATGATGGAATCTTACAATAAATTATCCTTGATCTTGGTAAAATAATTTGTGATTTGGTTGTAACCATTTGCATAGATAAATGTGCCATTTCAGATTACTATGCCATTTTTTGTGATTCTCAGTAAACACTATATATACTGCTCAGTAATTATACTAGTGCTCGATGTCCATTTTGCTTAGTGTTTACTGTCACTTGGTATCAGTGTACACTGATGCTCGATACAACTTCTCTTGTCTTTGATGTAAAGAATTAACCAACTAGCTTGAAGTGCTTGCATTTACCGAGTAGAGTAGCATAGGTAACCGATCGATGTATTTGATACTAATGACAATATTTAATGCTCAAATAGAGATAACAATATCCCCCTTTTGCATTAGTATCAAGACCTTAAATTTATATAGACCATATGTCTCAAAATGTTTCTTATCTCCACCATATATACCTAAATACTTATCAAAAAAAAATTCTATACTCCCCCTCGGTGCATGCTCCCGGTAATGTGTAGTATACCTAGCATCTGTGTACATATTTGGCATATACATTGTTATCCCCCTTTTTGATATTAATGCCAAATACAAAAATATATACTTACAGCTTATCAGAAATGTGCTTATGAGTTTTCTATAGTGACTCCAAGAGGTTTTCCCATTCCTCTTTCGAGTTGGTGAGAGCAATGTGCTCAAGACCGACTTGTGATGCATGTAAAAAATGTTGTCCAACACAAAAATTTCTGGTGTTGCAACAAGTATTTGTGCCTTGACAATATGTGTCTCAAATATTTTCAAGTACAGAAGCAACTCGGTTTCCAATTCTGTGACTTGATCACTGATTATTTCTTCTTTCTTTCTTAAATCTTCCCTTAACCGCCTGAGTTCTTGAACCTTCAAGATGTGCTTGGCAAATGCTTGAGGCTCGGTTAAGGCTACTTGTGCACTAGCTTGGATTTCATTATCAAGCTAATTTATCTTTTCACTAACATTGGTAGTGAAAGTATCCACAGTGCATAGGTTTATCAAAAGTTGACTAATTAACTGAGTAATAGACTGAATCTCAGTTACTACCTATTGTAAGATATCTCTTACCTTTCCAAGTATTTCCTTGCTCTTGCATTCTTGTCTCAATTTTTCTTGTGCTACCTTCCTAGTACACAACTCCCCATATTTTCTCAATTCCTTAGGGCTTAGGGTCCTCGGGTCACAATTTGGTATAACAATGATTTCTTCTAAAGTGACCAGCCCTTTTCCTTGCTTCTTTTTCTTCTTCTTCTTCTCAGGTTCTTGAGGTGAACTCTTTACAAATGGTACAATATCCTTTACCTCATAACTTTGTGTAACCTTCCCGGGTGACACTTTTGTTAGGAATGGGAACACTGAGAGGGGGGGGGTGTGAATCAATGTTCACTATATTTTAATTCTCCACTTTAATCTTTATGCTTAACTTAAATGCTTAAGTACTAAACTAAACATTTATATAAACATGAAACATGAAATCAACACATGACACCAATATGATTATAGGGAAACCCAAATAGGTAAAAACCCCAGTGGGAATTGACACCCACTAATATTTTGTACTAATGTTTTGTGATCTTTGTTAGAAGATCCTTTACCTTGTTAGGAGTAGCTTTACAATGCTTTAAGTACAGTAGACCTAGTTAAGGGCTAGACCCTAATAGGAGTCTTTTACAATTATCCCTATTAGGGGAGTGGACTCACTATCCTAGATCTCACTACTTAGATGATGAAGGCTACAACCTTCTGTAATCAGATACACACTATATCTACTAGGTGAATTGTCACTGTGACACTGCTTGTCAAATTAGTTCCTTTGATGCACTAATGCTTTGACCTCTAGTAAAGCTCTAATATGTGTTATGCACTCTTTTCATACATTTGATTTTCTTATCACAACTCTCTTATGACTTCCATATTGAATACAATGGGCACACCTTATATTTATGTGCTCATACAAACAAAACAATTAGGTCGCCCCTATAACTAATTATAGACAACACTTCCAAGTGAATTGGCTTAAGTGTTCTTACAATTATACATGTAAATATGTTGGAAACCTAAATACAATGGGTGCATAGCCTCTACAACATTACATTATAATCGTAAACCAAAATAGTCACTGTCGGTTCCATGCTCTATTCACTGCTGGCACATACTGGCTGTGCAACTTCAACTGACTGTAACTTTCACATCTTTGCATATCTACTTATGCGCTCTTAGACTAAGCATAAGTATAGTCTAACAAGCTTAACTTCTAGGGTGCATACCATTATTCTTTTGTACACACATGCACTGATGCTCTGAATCTCTGGTGCTCTATATACTATCCAGTCTTCAACACTTAACTGATTTCTAATCTTTCCACTAAGTGCACTGACTACAAACTACTATATGACTTTTTTTCCATAATGAAAACACTATATTAAGTCATATACTTTAGTATAAACAACATTCCAACAATCTCCCCCTTTTTCATTGATGGCAACAAAGGAATATGGCCAAGTCTCTAACTATCCTTTTACACAAACTTTTTTTATCTTCTATACATTTTTACACATACTCTTATATTTCCCTATACATCTTATATAATCCATATTATATACAACTCCCCATTTGACATTAATGACTTAAGTGAATCAAAAAATTTATCTACATGCACTTACTGAGGGAAAACATCTAGATATGATCAACTGAAT
The DNA here is from genome assembly GCA_027943335.1 of Chamaecyparis obtusa. Taxonomy (NCBI): domain Eukaryota; kingdom Viridiplantae; phylum Streptophyta; class Pinopsida; order Cupressales; family Cupressaceae; genus Chamaecyparis; species Chamaecyparis obtusa. The sequence goes on along the minus strand of BSBK01001899.1, from coordinate 1,309,976 downwards.
GTACTTTCTAAACTTTCTTATCTTCTAGTAGCAAACTATTCAAAATATTTACTAATTCCATAAGGAGAGGATTCCTCATGACTTGTTTCTCCTTTTCTTTCTCCATAGCTAGGATGTTGAATTTAATTAGGTCTTCTTCCTTCCAAGAGTCTAAACTACTTGGGTCAAATGTCAAACTTGACAACAATGCTAAGGAGGGAGTGATGTGAGTGCTATCCATCACTTCTTGTTTTACCTTGATTAATTCAACATAAGATTCATCTTTGCTTTCTTTTTCCTTTACTTCTTCATTTTCTTCCTCTACTAATTCTTTCTTATCAGATATGTCTTCAATGTGTATTTCTTCTTGATGAGTGGGAGGAGAGCTACTACATAAAATTTTGGCTTCTTGTGTGCTCACAAGAGCTTTCTCAAACTTATCCAATTTAGTGTTAGTGGCCGCCATGGCTATCTCTACATTGTCAATGACAATAGTACTATCTATGTGTGATTCTGAGATGGGCGTAGACTTATCTATCTCTATTTGAGTTTTTGCTATGGGCACTGAGTCTTGAGGACCTATCACTGGTACATTGAAGGTTTCTATTGCTTTGTGTTTCTTATTAGATGCATGAGTGATGGGCCCAGTAGGTAGTTTTATCTATTGTTTTAATAACACCTTTTCAAAAGTGTTCTCTGTCTCCTTCGTAATCAGATCATAGTCTTTGTTGATGATGTGAAGAGTTCTCATCTTTGTCCTTAGATGCAGCTTCACCAAATTCAATATCAGTGTGACTTCTTCTTTACAACATACTGGTAGAGTATCTTCTAATACTTTTTCTTTGATCCTTTGATCTTCTTCATTTTCTTGTCTCTTCAAGGTCTCCATTATCTCACATACCTTGTCTGGAATTGTTGTTTTCATTTCAAGAATTGTCTTCTTAAACTTGATCATATGCTTGATAATCATACCATGTATTTCTAATTTATCAATCATGTTGTATGTATCATAGAATTTCCCTACTTGATCAATTCTGCCCTCATCAACAATTCTAGTGCTCAAAACTTTAAGGCTTGGTCTGAATCCTGCCTTAGAATGTGCTTGAATGTTTCTCCTACTCCTTGTAGTATGTGAGGATGGATGACTAGTGCTGGTTTCTTTCTTCCTCTTAGCTATAGCCTTATACTCTGGTGGACCAATAGGATCACTCATTTCTTTGGGTGCAAAAGGAGTTTCTTCTTATTTATCCTTTTGACTAACATATTTTTCAACTTTCATTTTCTTTATCTTAGGATCTTCTTGTTCTTCTATTGCACTCTTCAATTCTAAGGAAATCCTTTCATCCCTTGCTTTATCAAGGTCTTCTTGTGATACACCATGTATTCTTAAGATTTCAGATGTGATCTTAGCAAATTTTCTCTTAGTTGTAACACTATTCAATTTGGCATCAACTTCTGTAGTTTTCTATTCATAGGTTCCCCACCTAGGTTCATTAGGATCTTTAGGGGCTGATAGAAGAACCTGTGCATAAGCTTCAAGAACTTGTTCCTCTACCTCATACCCAAGTGGATGAATCCACTTAGTTCTAGGCTCCATAGTTTCCATACATGTAGTATCAGTCTTGACCATAAAGCATATTGTATCCTTGTACTTTTCTATAATGCTTTCTGGAATCCTATACCTCATCTGCATCTTCACTCTAAAGGTCTTCAATTCTAATGTGAGGTGATCTCTTAGTGTACTTTATGTGGATGCTTTGTTGGATATCTGAGGCATTGTTTTAATGGACTTGTTGAAGTACACATTTGATACTTTCCCCACTATATGAAGGTACATATAGATGATTAGGGATCCAAACCTGAATATCTTTGTCTTGTCATGTTTGATAGCCTTGATGTTGTCTATCAACTATGCATGCAAGATCTCACACAAGTTGAACTCTCCATCTTCCTTAACCATTCAAATGGCTACTAGAATAGTGCCCGCAGGCACAGTATTCACCCTACTAGTATGGTGAAATCTATAACCAACTATCATTGACATCAGTTTGATGTTTGCTTTCTCAATTGTCTCAATGGTCATGCTACGCCTATCACTTCTTGACTTACATACTTGTTCCACCATTTTCCTGACATCCTTTCCCATAGGAAGGATGGTGCCTATCTTAGAGAGGCCTATCATCTCATGAATCAAGTCTCCTATGATTCTTACTAGTACATCTCCAATCCAAAACAAGTCATCATGGATTCTACTCAACAAGATCTTTATCCATTCTATCTCATAGAATTCATATGTCGTGGCATACTCTATGATGGGGTGATCATTCCATTTAGTGTATTCATCCATGAAGGTTTTATCTGGTTTCAACATGGTGTCCATGTGCACCCTTAACCTATCTAGTCCAACAGGTTCCTTCTTACAATAGATGTAAGCCCTTATGTCTTCCACATGCATAACGCCCATCAGCGTGCGAGAGAATGCTCCCTCCAAATCATCTAGGGTTAATTTGAATGGATTCCTCTTAAAAAAATATCTCTTCTTTTCAGATACATCATAAAAAATAGGAGTGGCCATGAATTACTTGTTAATCACTTTCCAACTAAACTCTGAGATGTTTTGATGACTTCTGAACCAGCGTAACAAACTAGGGTTTTTGCAACTAATCAAATGAACTCAAACATTGATAGTTCAATCTTCAATTCTTCAATAACTTCCAAGGCTCAATCTACTCTTCAATAGCTCTAAATTCAAATGTAATGAGTGAACAAACAAATTTCTATCTACTTTAGGTGAGAAATTCACCATTAATGCAAGTCGCGTAAACTAGGTTGTCACTTCAAAATTTCAAATTGGAGCTCCGCTAACAATCAGCATGTGCACTTTTCCACAAATTTTCCTATATACTTCAAAAGCTTAGGTCCAAAGGTGCATACTCTGAGGATGAGTATACCAACCATGCAGGGGTCTAGAACTAAATTAGCTCCCCCTATGACCCTGAGGGCCATTCATGCAGATGTAGAGGGTGCATCCACTAGGGATGCATCCAATACATTCTCATCAACCTTATCCTTACTTCCTTTTGACCAAATAAAGCTCACATTCTTTGAGGCCTTCACAAAGTTGACTTCTCCTTTAGTATCCAATACTAGTTCTTCATCCTTTTTAGGGCTTTCCTAACCTTGCACCCTTGATCTACAAAACTTTGAGATATGTCCAGCCTTGTTACAGGAGTGATAAATGACCGGGGGTCTCAAATTCCTCAGTGCATTGGTATGAGACATCATTTTGCATTGTTTTGCTGAGTGGCCTTTATAGTTACATATCTGACATGTGACATTCTAAGAACTTCTTGTATTGGTCTAATTCTGACTTCTTTGATCATGGAGAATCTTGTTCTTCTTACTAGTCTTGCAATTCATAGCTTTATGTCCAAATCTATTGCATGTATAATAGTAACCATTAAAAGCTCTTACCTCTGTATAATACCTTGCAATATGTCCAAGCTTTTTACATGCAAAACAAGTACATTCTCTAGGCTTGTGCTCATCCTTAGGAGGTTCACCATTGTCTTTGGTTTGATCTTCAGTCTTTTTAGTATTAGTGCAGTACTTTTGTGTATCCTTTTTTATTCGCATGTTGTCAATCTAGTTTTGTGTTTCATTGTATCCAATATAGCTAGTGTCTCCTTTGGCTCTTCTTGCATACAGCTAAGATTCTATCAAATCAGAACTAGTGTGCAATTTATCAATTTGATCCTTTTCTTCTTTCAATTTTGTTTCCAAACTTTCTTTGGTGTTTCTTAGTTCCAAGATATCCATGTTGGATAGTCTTAGTTCTTCATTGAGTTCAAGATTCTCTTTAACTTGTTCATTGTATGCTTCCTGATTGTTAATTAGTTTGTCATCAAGTTCTTCAATCTATTCTCTTAGGGATGCATTTTCTTCATTCAGCTTCTTAACCATTGTTCCCAAATCACTAGTAGAACATTCTTTTAGATCCCTTCTTAGCCCTTTGATAACTAATTGTGCATCACTGACTTTTTCTTTTAGTTCTTCAATTTCTCTTTCTGAACTATCTAGGTCTTCAAGAGCTTCTTCAAGATTCTTCTTCAAATGTTTAATTTTTGCTTTGTCCATGATCTCCTCAAGTGGTTAAACTTCTTTACTGAGGACTAGAGTTCTAATACCAATTGTTAAGAATAGGAACACTGAGAGGGGGGGGGGGTGAATTAGTGTTCACTATATTTTAACTTTTCACTTTAATATTTATGCTTAACTTAAATGCTTAAGTACTAAACTAAACATTCATATAAACATGAAACATGAAATCAACACATGACACCAATATGATTACGGGGAAACCCAAATAGGTAAAACCCCTGTGGGAATTGACACCCACTAATATTTTGTACTAATGTTTTATGATCCTTGTTAGAAGAACCTTTACCCTATTAGGAGTAGCTTTACAATGCTTTAAGTACAATAGACCTGGTTAAGGGTCAGACCCTATTAAGAGTCTTTTACAATGATCCCTATTAGGGGAGTGAACTCACTTTCCTAGAGCTCACTACTCAGATGATGAAGGCTACAACCTTCTATAATTAGATACACACTATATCTATTGGGTGAACTGTCACTATGACACTACTTGTCAAATCAGTTCCTTTGATGCACTGATGCTTTAACCTCTAGAAAATCTCTAATACATCTTATGCACTATTTTCATACCTCTACTCTTCTTATCACAACTCTCTTATGACTTCCATACTAAATACAATGGGTGCACCTTATATTTATGCACTCATACAAATAAAACAATTAGGTTGGCCCTATAACTAATTATAGACAATGATTCCAAGTGAATTGGCTTAAGTGTGATTATAATTATACATGTAAAAATGTTGAAAACCTAAATACAATGGGTGCATAGCCTCTACAACATTACATTATAATCACAAACCAAAATAGTCACTGTTAGCTCCATGCTTTGTTCACTGCTAGCACATACTAGTTGTGCAACTTCAACTGATTGTAACTTTCACATCTTTGCATATCTACTTATGTGCTCTTAGAATAAGCATAAGTATAGTCTAACAAGCTTAACTTCCAGGGAACATATCATAATTCTTCCATATACACATGTGTTGTTGCTCTAAGTCTCTGGTGCTTTGTATACTATCCAGTCTTCAACACTTAACTAATTTTTTATCTTTCCACTAAGTGAGCTAACTGCAAAATGCTATATGACTTTGTTGCCATAATGAAAACACTATATTAAGTCATATACTTTAGTATAAACAACTTTCCAACCACTGTATTATCCTTCTTCTAATCCTCAGTGACCTTTGTGTTGGTAGACTATGTTAGAGCCTCTGATGTAGTGTTTGGTGGAGTGGCCTCAGTTACATTAGGATTTGCTTGATCTTGTGTTCCTGTCATTTTTGTGTCTTTCTCTTTAGGCTTGTTTGTATCAACTGGTGCCTCTACTACTTTTTCCCTTGTAGTATCCTTTAGTTTCTTGGGGTCTTTGCCTTCAGGTTGTTCCTGTGATAGATTTTCATCTACTTCCACAAGAATAGAAAGCTCTCCCATTAATGATGTGAATGCAGGCTCGGTGACTTGACCTTCATCTTCTATATTATCAAGTGCATTTGTCACATATTCTTCTTCATCTCTATCATCAGGATCATCATTAGTGATGTCCTCAATGAGTACATCTAATACATTATTGTCTATAATCTGGATCTCAACCTGATCTGGTGCATCTTGTGGAATACTTATGACTTCATTGACAAGTATTATATCAATCACCTCGATAAATGATACAATTATTTCTTTTTTCTTCTTTGTGAAATCAATATCATCTATGTAGATACTTTTTCCTTTTGATCTCTATTTCTTCTTAGACAAATTTTGAAATGCATTTTTCTCAGCTTGCTCTCTTGCTATAAATATTGATGACCAAATGAGTTGGCTAGACTCAACAATATCTTCTAGATTTGCATCTAATACTTGCATAGCCTAGCCTTTGACTTTGAATCTCTTGTATTAAGTATCCATAAAATCCTTAATTTCATCAAGAGATAAATTTTGTGCTACCTAAACTAAGGCTTGTTCCCTCATTTTCTTCTTAGTGTCCAAGGCATAGGTCCACTTCTGATTTATCCTCTCTTCTAACTCCTTAGGAAATTGTTTTGCAAACTCCAATGGAACTCATTTGAAGTGTATCATCATCTAGATGACTACCTCCTCAATTTTGTTTTGATCCTTGGTAGACAAGTTGTCAAACTGACTAAGTTTGAGATCTATGAGTTCTCCATTCTCAATTATATCTACAACAACTTCATCTATTATTCTATTCTTATTGTTAACTACCTTGAAATTATTGTTGTCAATTTCTTCATCTACAAGGTCTTCCTTACATCTAATTAATCTTCTTGTTTTCCTTGGTGCCTCAACTATAACCTTGGTTCCTCTTTTTGCATAAGTCTTGGTCAGTGCAACTACTATCAGTTTAGTTACCTTTTCAACTCCCTTTTTCAAAGGTGGTGAAGCTATGGTTGCTGACCTTGTTCTTACTCCTAGATGAACTGGCAACTGTCTCTTCTTTGTAGTTCGAGTGGGAGAAATTGGTATTGAATATTTTTCATTGTCAGACTTGGCTTCCTCACTATCATGTGCTTTGTCAATCAATAGTAATTGACATTCAGTTGTGTTAGAAATAGGAAATACTGAGAGGTGGGGATGAATCAGTATTTCACAAACTTTTTCTTTTTCCCACTTATGGATATAATAGATTACTTTAGTGCATACAAAGATTATCAAGCTGATTAAAAAACATAGCAGTAAATAGAAAGAACTCATAACACATCATATGTTCTCGAGGAAACCCTGGCTAAGGGAAAACCCCAGTGGGGATGGTACCCACAAAGATCACTAATCAAAAGTATCTTGTTAGGGATATTGGACCATGTTAGAAGTCAATTTACAATATAGAGTAGATCTATCTTGGTTAAAGGACTTTAGGCCTTGTTAGAAGCCTTAACCCTGTTAGGAGTTAGATTACAAAACCTGATCACCAGCTGAGCTCACTGCCCAAATAGGTAATACAAAATGTTTTTGACTATAATATGGTACTTCTTACAACTTTGCAGCAATATCCTTTTCTGCTATCACAATATACAACTATCGCAAGTTATCTTTTCTTCCTTTTTCATATCACTTCTATCTTTCATTACATTTCAAGTATGCCTAATATATGAGTTATTAAAGATAATAACTTTACTAGGTCATTCCAAAATCTTTATCCAAGAGTAAACATCTAGGATGTCATCCCTTCATAATGTTAATTCATTATTTTGACAAGAAAAAATAATCCCTTAACTCTTTCGCTAAAACTGTCTCCAAAACTGCTCTATCTGCAAAAAATATCTTCGGTAAACTTTGAATAACTTTGTCTGTACCACTCCAAACTTTATGCACACTAAGATGGGGTATCCTCATACTCTATAGAAGCTTCAGTTAACTATGCAAACAAAAATATTGCTCCAGTGGACGTCACCAACTAAATCTTCATCGGGTGCTCTGTCAGGATCACTGTATCCAAACTTAGTCAATTTCTTTCTTCAACTTTGGATACTTGCATTCCAGATTCTGTGATCTCAATAGAGATCATATGTTTCCATAATGACAACATCTATGCATCCACATTAGCCAAATTTCCAACAATCTCCCCCTTTGTCATTGGTGGCAACATATGGGAAAATTGGCTAAGTGTGCAAACAAAACTTCAAAAAACACTTATACAAAATTTGTAGCCAAAAGTTTATACAATATGTATACAATATCATACTCCATAGAATATCTCCCCCTATGAGTATCCTTCCTCAACATATATTCAATTTTTTGCTATCTCTCCCCCTTGGACAACAATGACAAAGATAGGGTGTACAAAAATTTCAAAAACTTTATACCTTATTATCCCTTATTGCAAAGCCAGTAGGCTTGCAACACAATCACCAAACTCTAACTTCCAAGATTCAAAATATTTCTCCCATATCATCCTGATGGATTCAGCAACATTGAGTAGAGTACTCAATCTATATGCTGTTGTCTGACAAGCTTGCAGGGAATTGAAGCTAAACTTCTGAAATGATTTCTTTGCTGAAAGACACTGCTCAATTTGATCTTCAACAATTGATATCTTGATTGAGACATTCTCTCTCAAGATGTTAACCCTGATCATCTTTTTGTTCTTCTCCTCTGCTATCATTCTGATTTCATCTTTCAATTTCCTTATGTTTTTCTCTACAGAACTTATCTTGACATTAGGGCTTGTCAAGGTGTTTGTCTTAGTTGTAAAAGCATCTAACTTCTCTCTGATCTTCTTATCCTCTTCAACTATTAGGATTTCTGATTTAGTGCATTGTATGTACAAATTCTTTCCTATCTCAAAATGTCTCCTCAAATTCTTTATGCATACATCTAAACTACCAATATCATTTTGAATATTTACACTTAAAGTTTGTTGCATTTCTTCTTCAAAGTCTTCCTGAGCTTTTATTTTAGCAATATCCTTCAAATTAGAAAATTCTGAGTCAAAAGAATTCATTACTGATTGAGCTTTCTCAAGTGGATCTGATTTAGATACCTTAGTGCTAATCACACTCTCAAGTTTCTCTGTCAAAACTCTAACTTTGCCTTCAAGGTCTTTTACCTTCTTATTCTTTCCAATAATTTTATTCAGAGATGTGATGAACTCAAGCTGATCATCATGTTCAACTTCTTTTCCAAGGTCTTCAAACATTGAACCAATATGCCTCTTCTTGCTGTCAGGTGCACTAAAGTCTTCAACTGGTATAGAAGGTGCACTTGAGGTAGTGGCCTCTATCAAAATTTGTTTTCCTTTAACTGACTATTCTGCTGGAACTGATTCTGATACAGTTGGTGCTTCCTCTATCTTTGTATTCTTCTCTAATTTTGTGACCTTTTCTTGCTCTCCCAAAGCCAAATTGTCAACAATATTTCCTAGATCATGAAATACTGCATCATCTAATTTTAGAGTCACTTTGGTGCCTTCAATGTTCATTAATTCTTTGCCAATATTGATATGTGAAGAAGATGGAACTTCTTCAATGCCAACTTCCTCTGCATGCGGTTCCTCTAATTGCTTCTCCTAAGGGTTGGATTCAACATGCTTTTCTGCAACTATATCTGCAAGAACTTGCATTACTGCTTGCTCTGTCTCTTTCTGTACTTCCTCCTTTTTGCCTCCCATTATAAGGATTGTTCTTCTCTTAGTTCTCAATAAAGTTCCAAGAGACTCCAAGAATCTCTTCAAATGATCTTCATCCTTAACTTCATAGAAATGTCTGATTACATGTTCTCTCATCTTTATGTCCTCTTCTTGTGCTCTCTATTTTCTATTCACAAGTCTGTTATACAAATCTTCTGGGATATTACCATGAATAGTGTTAAGTTTCTTATCTATGACAATCATGTGTGCAACCATTGCATTTTCAAAGTTCAATGTGTCAAATGATCCATATAGATCATAAAATCTATTCAACTTAGTGAAGTCTCCATGCTTCAATATATCTTCATTAACTCTTTCAATTCTTGGTTTCCAAGTTTTCTTCTTGATTGAAACTACATCATCATCTTTAATTACTACTACATTTCTAGGTATAGGTGGTACAACCACTTTCTATCTCTTGTCAGGTCTTGTTGCACTCACTTTTACTCTTTTGCTAGGAATAGGAGAAAAAGATTTATCTCCTTCATCTTTTTTAGGTACTTCAACTTTTACCTTTACTGCAATAGGATCAACAGGATCTACACTTAATGTCTCAGGTGAAATTACAAGATTTTCACTTTGCCTCAAGGCTTCTGTAGTCTTCTTAGCTATGTCAAACTCATGACTTGACATACCTGATCCTTTCAATATTTTCTTCATAGTAGATTCAACTCTCTTACTAGATTGCTTCTTTTCTCTCAAACTTATTGCAGAGTTGAAATTCTCTTCATAGGTTCCAAACCTATTTGCATGACCATCCAACTCACACTTTAACAATCTATTCACATATCCTACTATTTCTACTTCAGATATTTCATAGCCAAGAGGGTCTATGAATTCCATTCTAGGCTCAACTACTTTAATGTAGGTGAAATCAGTGTCAACCATAAAACAAATGTCATCTTTATGCTTTTCAACCAAGGATTGAGGAATCCTTGATTTGTTCTTAACAATATTCTAAAAAGTCTTCAATACAAGTATCACACTATCATTAACTTTATCAAAAAGGTGCTTCATGTATACTGAGTTTATTCTTTCCATTATGTTCACATTGTCAATCCAATCAACTGTGTAAGGAAATCTTCTCAAAATATGGAAAAACATATAGGTTATTAGAGATGAAAACCTAAACTGAGTGTACTTAGCCTTCTTAATCTTTTTTAAGTTCTCAAATAACTAAATTTTCAAAATTTCACATAGGTCTACTAGTTTCTTCTCAACACACATAAGATAAGCTACATGAATCATTCCTACAGCCATGTCATCTTCCCTTGAACTACCACATAATTTAGTTGTTAGGATCTTGCAAAGGTACCTAACATCATCTTGCTTAATCTTACTTATCACAATTCCTCTACCATTATAACTAGATCCAGTGTTATCTAAAACAATCTTTCTCATGTTCTTTTCATTCATTGGAATCTCTCCAACTTTTGATAATCTAGTAACTTCATGAATTAGGTCAGCAGTTATATCAATAACTCTATCCTCCATCTAGAATTTCCCATTGTGGATTCTACTTAAAATGATTTTGGTACATTCCTCATCATTGAATTCATACTTCATGGAATATTTGATAATTTCATTGTTCTATAGGTGCCCATAAGCTGGTTTGACTAACATGTCTTGATTGTACAATTTCCTATAATCATCACTAAAATCTGCATCTCCCAAAGTTTCAAACTTACAACCTAAATATCCTTTAACATTCTCAATGTGCAATACTCTGTCTGGTATGGATGATAATGCTAGACTGTCATCAATTTTAGTTGGTTCTATTGGTTCTCTCTTAACCTTTGGTCTATTCTTATCCTTAACATTATGAACCATAGAAATATCCATCTTATAAAGTGATTAAAGATCAAGAAATACCTCAACTTTGCAAATCTAGGGTTTCGGTATGATCGTCGCTGCAAACTACTTCCAAACTTCTTCAAATCATCCTCAACTCACTTTTCTTCTTTCAAATCTCTTTTCAATCACTTTTTGATCATAATAACTTTGATTTTGACCTTATAACACTTCACATTAACTCGATCTGACATCACATTCATTCATTTTGCCGCTAAAACCTCAAAAAGTTGATTCTGTAAACCTGCAATCATAAAAATTTCTGCGACCTTGCAAAACACAATATTTTATTTTTTGCACTTAACCATAGCATTAGTACAACATAATAAACCTATATCTAACTATGCAAAACTTAACTCATTCAAATTCCTAATCTACACTAATCCTAAGTCCTAAACTATAAAAACTTACATAATTTAAGTACTTAAAGAAGGGTTAGGTAAAGATTCATCCTTACCATTAGTTACATTACCTTCCTAACTACTTTCAGTGCTGACTATACCTCCTTGATCTATCCTTTGTCAAATTCTACTTCATCTTTATTGCTACAGCAACCTTTCTCTTTGTTTCCTGCATTTTCATTCCTTCTTGCATTGTTCCTAGGGTTAGGGTTATGATGATAGCCTCCATTGTTCATTTTACAAAATCTTGCTGAGTGTCCAAACTTGTTGCATATTTGACAAATGATTCCATTGTTTCCAAATCTCTGTCCTTGCTGGTTAATCTATGACCTGCAATTTCTAGCAATGTGTCCTACTTTGTTTCATCTAAAACATACTACCACTTTTCTTTGATTCATTTCTTCAATAGATTTCTTATCTGCATTGTTAGTATTCCCAATCATTCTATCATAATTATTCAAAATTACTTTAGGTCTTCTACATTCATTAGCTCTATGTCCAAAACTATGACAATTATAACAATGTCCATTAAAAGATTTAAATTGCTTACCTATGCAATCTCTCTTCATGTGCCCAATAGTATTACAAGAAAAACATCTACCTTTGAATTCTCTTTGCATACCTTTAGATGATTCTTCCTATTTTGATTCTTCTTGCTTTGATTCTTCTTTCTCTCTAGGTGGATCTTCCAATGTGTTCTCATCTAGCTTTGTTTCCTCCACACTATCAGATGTCTTCAGATCTAGCTTCTTACTTTCATGGTTTGTTCTAAACATACTATATCCAAATCCAGTCCTATCAAAGAATGGTTCTTCAACAAAAAAATTGTTTTTCAGTCTTATCACTTTTTGAATATAGCCTTTCAAGTTGTTGTTTAGATTGAGTTAATTCACCTTTCACAATTTTATTATACTTCTCAAGTTCCACATATTGCATTTTTACTTTTTCAAATTTGGATGTTTCCTTTTCAAGTCTTGACCTCAGATCTTCATTCTCAATTTTCAATTTCTCATTATCAAATCTCAAATTTCCATCTTTCATACTAAGCTTCAGATTTACTATCTTCAATTCATGCTTAAGGATCTCATTTTCTTTTTCTAATTCATCACAATCTTCAACAAGCATATTAGATTTCTTTTCAAATTTTAGATCTTCAATCTTACCTTTCAATTTGTCAATAGCATTCTTTACATCTTCATATTTTCTTCTTAAGGAGTTTCGTTCATCAGTAAGCATATCAATCTATTCAAGAGCTTCTTCAAGATTCTTCTGAAGTTGATCCATATCCATAGAGATCTTACTCAAGCTACTAAGCTTTCCTTGAATGTTCCTTCTCTGAGTAACTGTGCTCTGATACCAATTGTTAGAAATAGGAAATACTAAGAGGGGGGGTGAATCAATATTTCACAAACTTTTTCTTTTGCCCACTTATGGATATAACAGATTACTTTAGTGCATACAAAGATTATCAAGCTGATTAACAAACATAGCAGTAAATAGAAAGAACTCATAACACATCATATGTTCTCGAGGAAACCCTGGCTAAGGGAAAACCCCAGTGGGGATGGTACCCAAAAAGATCACTAATCAAAAGTATCCTATTAGGGATATTGGACCCTGTTAGGAGTCAATTTACAATATATAGTAGATCTATCCTAGTTAAAGGACTTTAGGCCTTGTTAGAAGCCTTAACCCTGTTAGGAGTTAGATTACAAAACCTGATCACCAGCTGAGCTCACTGCCCAAATAGGTAATACAAAATGTTTCTGACTGTAATATGGTACTGCTTACAACTTCACATCAATAGCCTTTGCTGCTATCACAATATACAACTATCGCAAGATATCTTTTCTTCCTTTTTCATATCACTTCTATCTTTCATTACATTTCAAGTATGCCTAATATATGAGTTTTTAAAGCTAATAACTTTACATGGTCAGCTTCCAAAATCTTTATCCAAGAGTAAACATCTAGGATTTCATCCCTTCATAATGTTAAGTCATTATATTGACAAGAAAAAATAATCCCTTAAATCTTTCGCTAAAACTATCTCCAAAACTGCTCTGTCTGCAAAAACTATCTTCGGTAAACTTTGAATAACTTTATCTGTACTACTCCAAACTTTATGCACACTAAGATGGGGTATCCTCATACTCTGTAGAAGCTTTAGTTAACTACGCAAAAAAAAATATTGCTCGAGTGGACGTCGCCAACTAAATCTTCATCAGCTGCTCTGTCAGGATCACTGTATCCAAACTTAGACAATTTCTTTCTTCAACTTTGCATACTTGCATTCTAGATTCTGTGCTCTCAATAGAGATCATATGTTTCCATAATGACAACATCTATGCATCCACATTAGCCAAATTGCCAACAAGTTGCAGGTTGAACTGATGACTTGTCAAATGAGTCAAATTCATCTCCAAATTTTTCAATGTCTTCAACACTTTCTTGGATTTTCTAGTGATTTTGCCAATTACAAGACTTATTTTTATTCTAAAGTTTGCTTCTTCATAGGTTCCAAACCTTTCCACTTTTATGTCCTTTGGTAAAGCCAGTAAAGCCTTGATTTATTTCAAATCAAAATCAATATTCATTTCATATCCCATGGGGGCTAGCCATTTTTTTCTTAGCTCAATAGCTTTGATTAGTGTGTGCTTGGTGTCTACTAGAAAATATATATCCATTTCATACTTCTCAACCAATGAGCTCAGAATTCTACTTCTAAGATTCATCTTAATCTTAAATTTCTCAAAATAGTCATCGACAACTTCGTTTAAGTTATCTCCTAGGCTTGTCATTAAATTAGAAATTTGACTAATAATTAATTTGTCGGTGTTAGACTTTGCTGACAGGATTTCCTTCATGTTCTTGTCTAACATCTTCAACAATAACTCAGCAAGGTCCAACTGGTGTCCTTTCTTTGTCATTTTCTATGCCATGTCCACAGCACTACAAGAAACACTTTTCAGTCTAATCTACTAAAAGAAATAATACCTAATTACATGTGCTACAAATTTAACTTCTAGATAAATAATTAAAGAAATCTTCAATGCACAATCATCCTATGTTGCGCTAGTGTTCTTCTCAATTTCAACTCAGGAGGAACTTTGGAATGGTTTGGCCTTATCAGTTGTAGGGTAGCTTGTAACTCTATGAATTATCTTCTTTGTAACTTTAATTGGGCTATCTAGACAAAATGTGCCCTCATGAAAATGACTGAGTACAACCCTAATCCATTTAGTTATGAATTTTTTTTGGAAAATTTAGGGCTTGCATGAGTCCAATCTTTTCAACATGTTTATACTCTAGTTTTATTTTCCCATCATCACTAAAAAGTCCCTGGTATGAAACATACAAATCCCAGTCTCCTATTTCACCTATCTTGCAGTGAATGTAGGATCGTACATCCTCGATTAACAAAACCCTAGCTGGGATGCTAGAAAAAGTGTCTGCTGAATCCATTTTTGATGCAACTTCCTATTCCACAATCTTAGAACTACTTGCAGTGGATTCCATTTTAACAAACTAGGTTTTCGATAGAAATTGAAGAATGTGCTCTGTAGGGGTTTCAACTTACTCGAAGTGTACGAAGAGTGCACTTGGTTCGATCTGTAACTGCTTTCAATAATCTTGGAAATTCTTAGCTCAAACTCACTCTTTGAAATCACTATGTGAAAATGAACTAAGTCCTCCGTGTAGTTATAGAATTTTTTTTTTTTCGCTTAAAATTTTTTGTCATTAATGCTTGACCAACTTTCCAGTTTGTGACAACTGTCAACTAGGCAAATACTGCAAACTTCCAACACCTTGATTAACACATGATTTTTCACTTGATTGATACTAATAATCAGTTAACCTTGAATAAGTTTTACTGACGAGTACTTCATTTCTCGGTCTTACATATACCAACTATGTGAATTTGTTAGCTCATAACATATAAACCATAATGCATCTTTATTCATGCAGATTTGGTATGTGCACAACATATATAAGGAACTGTATGTAAAATAAGATCATTTTAAAATGTCAGTTCTATACATTCCTAATTCACCTTAGGTGGAAGTACCAATGTCACCCAATCCATTGGATGAGGTTTCATCTATAGCATTGCTTAAATCAGCATTTTCATTTGATGCCTTTCTCCACATAGTGTTTCTAATTCTCATGATATCCACAATAGTGTTTCCACTCTCAAATACATAACCTTCTTCTAGTGCTGAGTCTTTGTAGTCCTTGCTTAGATGACCGACCTTATGAAAATGTAAGCAAGCCATTCTAGTGCTTGTCCAACTTCATGATTTTCCAACCCATCTTTTCCGCACATAGTTTGTTGCAATGTGTCCATATCTACCACATGCTATACAATTAACCCATGTATTGTAATCCCAAACATAAGAATTACCTTGTCTCTTTGGTTGATAAGGTTTGGGTTTTCTCTTATGTTTTGGTGTTGAGACTTGCTTCATCTTAGTTTTACACTCTTGTGCAGTGTGTCCATGTTTGTTGCAAGTGTAACAAAGTTTCTCCATACTAGGATTATTAGCATTCTTATTCAGTTTTTCTCTACACTCATAAGCTTGATGTCCAAATTTTCCACAGTAATAATAGTAACCATTAAACTTAGGAGTGATAGGTGGTTTACCTTGTTCTTTTCTTATGCAGACATTTGAGGTATGTCCCAGTTTTCCACAGTGATAGCATGATAGCATCTTAGGTCTTTGATTTTGATTGTTTCAGACTTGTTTAGCTTGTTTGGATGATTCTCCTTCTTTGGTATAGCCTAATCTAGCCTTACTTCCAAATCTTCTTTGATTAGTTAGAAAATCATCAATCTTTTTGGAACTATCTTCAGCTAATTTCATCATTTCATTGTGTTGTTGTTGTATCTTTACTTCATTTCTCAATTTCTCATTCTCTTCCTTGAGTATTCCAATATCTTCAAGTTTTCTTGACAATTCACCATTTACTCAGTTGACTTCCTGATTTACAATCATCATCTGATTGAATATTTTGAAATGGTGTAGGGTGAGTCTTTGTATCTTTGTTTCTTTTTCTTGAATTTGTTTAGTTATCTATCTTTGATCTTCAACAACCAGATTCCTTTCTTGCTCAGCCTATCTAGCATTGTTCATTACATCTATCATTCTCACCATTTGTGATTCTTGATCAATTCAAAGAGCTTTCACTTGTTTAGTTAAGTGAAGATTCTTTTCAAACAAATCAGAGAGTGCACTTTTAGAACCATCAGAAATACTTCATGAACTAGATCCAATGTGATCAAATATATCATCAATCTCTTCTTCATGGTCACTAGTCTCATTATCCATAATAGCTAGGTTCTTCCTCTGAACTAGTAAATTTTTCAAGTCATCCTTATCTTGCTTATACTGTTCTATGAACATCTGTATCTAAATCTTTTGATTCTCTATTGTCTTATCCAACTTATATCTCTCCATGATTAGATCTTTACTCTTTAGTGGTTAAACCATCCAATAATATTTCTAGGCTTTGATACTAATTGTTAGGATGGAGAGATGGGGTACTGAGAGGGGAGTGGTGAATCAATGCCCACAAAAACTTTTAACTCTCAAACATTAAAACACCAAATAGTAGTAACTTCACGTATAACTTCAATCCATTATATATATCATTCATTCAGTTAACTTGTAAAAGTAAATAGCATGAAATCAATAGTATATCAATCACATAACATAATTATTTTGGTAACGCAAAAACCCTTGTTAAAAGGTAAAAACTATGGTGGGCATCACACCCATAAATTATTTACTACTACAGATAGAAAAGGTTTGCATGTTAGGGCTACAAGTTGTGATCACTTCTGGTGATCTTACCCTGTTAGTAGTAACATTTCAGATTGTTTAGATCTACCTAGTTATAGGATTTTAACAACACTACTTGAGTTTGCACTCAGTTAAGATATTTACAAAAAGATTGTTAGGTCTACTCTATTAAGAGATTTTACCAAACTCTATTATAAGGATTAGAGAATAACAAGATGTATCTTCTAATGAAAACTCCATCTTGTCACATATAGATCTATGAAATACTAAATAGATATACCTTTCCATGTGAAGATCTCTGCTCTAAACTGCTTGGTAGCCTTGTTTGATTCTGCTTAATCTGAATGTCTCTGTATTCTATTCTTCTCTATCTAATACCTGATATCTAATGCTTCAAGAACTTCTCTGCTCTACTTCCTTCTTACAAAATGATGTAAATTACAATTATATAGCATACTACTTATGCCACTTAATAAAATTAGGTTACAATATCTTAGAGAAAACCCTAAGATCTACGGTGTAGAAAAATAACCTAGATCTAGCAAATACCTAAATATCATCATTGTAATTAATGATGGAATCTTAAAATAAATGATCCTAGATCTTGGTAAAACATTTTGTGATTCTATTGTAACCATTTGCATAGATAAATGTACCATTTCAAATTACTATGCCATTTTCTATGATGCTCAGTAAACACTGTATATACTATTGAGTAATTATAATGGTGCTCGATGTCTAGTTTTATCAGTGTTTACTATCATTTAGTATCAGTGTACACTGATGCTTGGTACAACTACTCTGGTGTTCGATGTAAAGACTTAACTGACTAGCTTGAAGTGCTTGCATTTAATGACTAGAGTAGCATAGGTAACTGACCGATGTATTTGATACTAATGAAAATCTTTAATGCTCAAATAGAAATAACATAAAGCTCTTGATGGTCCCCTTTACATTTATGCTGGAATTTCTAAGATACCTACACTGGATTGTCTAGTTGATCCTACATATTTAGTCAATGTTATTACTGAAGAAAATATTTTTATGTAAAACTTGCAACATGATTCTTATGATACATCTAATGTATGGATTCAAACTTGTAATGGTTTTCTTTATCCATCATTTTGTTCTATTAACTTGTCGATTGAACTTTGTGGTAAAATTGTGAACACTACCTTTGTTGTTGTTCTTACTTATGATCAATTTCAAGTTAATCTTGGTTTTCCTTGGTTGAATGCCATGCATGTTGTTGCTTCTCCTATCCATAATTGTATTAAATTCATTCATGATGAAGAAGTGAAGACAATTAAACATAGTTTATATCAACCTTCTAGGCCCAAGGATTGTGTTACACTTGACTTATTTTGGCCTTCAATACCAAATTCATGCCCTTCTCGACCTAATAATATTTTTTGCTAATACCCAGCCTATAAGCATCATAAGATACTTGTGTTAAGCATGCTTCTGATGGATCTTAATCATGGTCTTTTTCCTACACCTTCCATACCTCCTTTATCTATGGTTTCTACTTCTGTTAATCAAGCTCCTAGTGTTGTTTGTTATTCTGTTGAGAATCCTACTAATCCTCCTATAGAACCTTTGAAGGATCCAGTAGTTGTTCCTCCTAGTTCTCAACATATTTCAAACAAGAAAAAATGTAATCGATCTACTAATAAACATTGTAAGAAGTGTCGTGCTCAAGCTGAGGCCCATACTTTTGTTATTCAAAGTTCTTTACCTTTATTTGATCAATATATGCATCATGTGTTAGCAGAAGTTACTACTAATAATGATGTTAAGATGCAAGATTATGATGGTTCCATTCATATATTAGATCCTATTTTGATTAATCTAGATGAAGAAGATACTCTTGATGGTGTTAATGATGAATATGAGACCATTGACATTGACATTGATTTACCTAATATGCTTTCATCACAATTATCACTTGCACTTAGTATCAAAACAATATGATTCTCAAGAGGATACTTGTTTGGAATTGGCTATCATTCCTACTATGCTAGATATAGTCCCTCTTGCGAGCTACCCACCTTCCCTAAATGATATAGAACAAGATGGGGAGAGTAGGTGACATGCTTGATTGGGTAGCCTTACATGGTAGCTTTTCATGTGTTTGTTTGTTGTACTGTGCTTCTCCCGTAATGTGTTTGCTAAATGTTTTTTAGATTCTTTTATATGACCCTTGTTACTCTATTGGTGAAAGGTGATGAAGGAATCAAACCTATTGTACAATTCTTCTATATGTATCTTTACTCTTTTATATGTTGTTTCATGTTATGTTGTACCTATGCTAGTGTTCATAAATGTTTCCTTGTGTAATCTGCTTGGATTTGTGACTTGGGAGCATTGATTATTTTTGGTCTCCATGTCATAGTCCAAAAAGATCCTTCTTCATAGCTCTTCTATGTTCTTTCCTCCATTGTGATTATAATTCTACTTTCCTTTGGAAATGATGTCAATTCATTCGCAATAATAACATATATATTATCTTATTATCATACGAACCCCATGACAAGTAGATCCCTTCTGTGTTCACTGTATGTTTATGTGGTATTTCCCTTGATTTGTCTTCATTTGGGGGCATCTTGTAGTGGAAATGTAAATAGTGAAGTTGTTTATATTTCCATTAAAGCCATTTATCCTATTAAAGTGTTAGCAATGACTTTAATGTGGGGGCATACGCTGTTCTCACCTATTGCACATAGACACTTTCAATATACATATATTTTTCAAGGTACTTTTTTCCCTTTATGGATTAGTGACTAATCCTTAATGCATGGGTTTTTATTTTATAGGATCTCTTGATCCCTTCAGTTTCAAAATTTTGATCCCTTAAGTTTAGAGGTGTCCTTAAAACTAGATCTCTTTTAATTTTGGTTTTACACTTGTGCAATAGAATATTCCTAGGGTTAAATCTTTGATGGGTTTCCTAGTGAGTAGCCACAGTCACTAGGCAGTTCAATGTCATCTTTCTAGCTGTGCTATTTCCTTGTGTGGTTAAGAGTGGGACATAAGTTCTCATTGGGTGAGATAATCTCTCTCTCTCTCTCTCTCTCTCTCTCTTAGAGATGTCTCTTATTATGATCTTGGATTTGATGAATATTTGAGTCCCAGGGGGCTTGAGGATTCTTTGTCCCTTTGATTTCAATAAGATTATCTTTTTCATTATGATCTCATTTACCAAGAGTTTTCATTGAGTCCACTCTCTTGATAAAGTAGGGGCTAAATGTATTGTAGGAAAATGGAAGAACTTCCATTTAGGACCATTTTAGCCATCTGAGTAAGTGGTATGGGGTCATGTCAAGTCCCTTTGAGTGGGTCTTTGACTAGATCTATCTTTTACCCCCTATTTTGCTTCTCTCTCCACCTGTTTCTAGCCTCTTTCTGGCACTCTATCCTAAGAAACTGATATCTTTGATTTCAAGTTCAAGGATGACCTTCTAGGTCAAGGTTGACGTTGATTTTGACCTAGGTCAAGGATGACCTCTAATTTGACCTAGGTTAGAGTTAACCTTGACCCTGACCCTAGGTCAAAGTTTCAGATTCTAGAATGATAAACTCTTAAATTGTATTTAATCTATGTCCATTTGTAGGGTTTAAGGCTTAATTGGAATTTAATTCTCTTGTGTCAGCCTCTCTATAAGTTTTTTCTCTAGACTATTATAAAATGAAGCCTTTCTCCTCTCATTTCCATCCATCAATCAAGTGTGAAATATCATCCACTATCAAGCATCTTTTGCAATCTCTTTTCATAATCTCTCAAGTTATCAAGTAATCATCAAGAAAGAAAGAAGGAGAACAAAAGCATTAAATTATTTAAGCATTCAAGATCCAATTCATCAAGGAGATCCATTGATAGCCATTGAAGGATACAATCTCTTTGGAGCCCTCTTGTTGAAGATTCCTCTATCTACATTCATCCAAGTTTCTTCCTATTCCAAGATCCACTCAATATTGGTGTTGAAGATCTAATGCAATTGATTTGAGACATCCTACATTCAATTCTACATTCATTTGGAGCATCCATACTTATGGATTGAAGGATTCGAATCCTCCACAAGGATTTTAACATAAGCAAGGTGAATAGTTCCATTTACTTTGTTCACATATTGTAATTTCAATTATATTTCAAGGTTGATTCCAATCCGAGGGTTGACTAAGGAAAACCCTTCATCCAACAAAGAAAACCCTTTTTCTTGTAGAACTAGGTGCGGGACAACAAATATCAATGGAGATCTAAGTACCCTTTTTGGAAAACTTTCAAGATCTATCAACAAAAATTTTGTTAGAACAGTGCAGGTCAAGGAAATTTTTTTTGGGTAAGATTGTACCCCGGGGTAAGATCTTACCCCTTTCTTTGGTCAAGGATGACCTTGCTTAGAAAAGAAAAAGGTTTCTTGGTTTTCTCTATTTCTACATTTTTAGTGTAGATTCAGTTGCACAATTTCCTAAAACTGTACATGGACATTAGAAAACAACATTTTCTAGATCTGTCATACTTGAGGTTACTATTTTTTTTCAATTCATTTAATATTGTAGTACATTCTTACCATAAAGAAATATAAGGTTATCCTCTTTCTTCATATTCTTCATTGATTGACTCATCTATGTATTGACCATCCTCATGTGGTTAATCATTTTGGATCTTCCTTTGATAATTTGGGGTTAAGAAGTATATCTTATATTACCATCCTCATCATATTGTCACAACACACATCCATTCTTCTTAGGAGAGCACTCTTTGTTCTCCTACAGATACTAATGAAAACACTTAATACACAAATAGAGATAAAAATATTCCCCTTTGGCATTAGTATCAAACCATAATGTATATTTGTCAAATCTCAAAAAAAATCTAACTCCATATATACATATATAAACTCTTCTATAAAACTAAAGACAAAACTCCCCCTCGGTGCATGCTCTTGGTATGTACGTAGTGAATTACATTCCAACATATACATGATTATTTCCTCCTTTTTGAGATTAATACCAAAAATAGAAATAGTACTTACAGCTTATAAAAAATGTGTTGTTGGGTTTTCTTCAGTGAAGCCAAGAGGTTTTCACATTCCTCTTTCAAGTTGGTAAGAGAAATGTGCTCAAGACTGACTTGTGCATGCATATCAAATATGTTCTCTAAAACTGATATCTCTGGTATAGCGACTAAGGCTTGTGCCTACACAATGTGTCTCTCCATGATCTTGAGGTGAGGAAGCAACTTAGCTTGGAGCTCAGTGACTTGGTCACTTATGTTATCTTTTTGCTTCCTTAGACCTTCTCTCAACCGCCTTAATTTTTGTACTTTAAGGATATTCTTATGAAAAGCATCTGGCTCGATTAGAGAAGCATTTGCGCTGGCTAAGATTTTTTCTTCCATCTTCATTTTATCACTGACCTTAGTAGTGAATCTTTCCATTGTGCATAATTTAAATAAAATTTGGATTATCTTCTAAGTTACTAATTGGAGCTCGATTATAACCTGAGAAAGCTTTACCTTATTTATCGTCACTTCTTGGCTGATCTTTTCTACTAGTTTGAATTGTATTTTAGCATTTTCCCTTTCTTCTAACCTTTTCTCAGCATTTATGTGTGGGGCATTGATATGATTGGTAAGAGTTACAAGTAGGTCAAAAATAGGTGTGTATTAATTGATTTGTACATGTGGGACAACCTGCTACAAAATGTCTCTTACTTCCTCTAGAATCTACTTGCTCTTACTTTGCTTCCTCAATTTTTCTTGTGTTTCCTCTCATGTACACGGATCTCCATATTTTCTTAATTCCTCTAGTTCCAAAGTCCTTTGGTTACATTCTGGAATAAAAATTACTTCATCTAGAGTGACTGGCCCTTTTGCATGTTTCTTCTTCTTCTTGGACTCTTGTGGAGATGACTTAACAAACATAACTAAAGCTTTTACCTCTACATTAATGATGTAGGAGCATCCTAGGTGTAAGAGCAATCTTGCATCACCCAAAAATATTTTTGGTTTCTTTTCAATAAGGGCTATCTTGTGCAGAGCTACTATTTTTGGAAATTTACTATTTTTTAGTAAGTTTTCCTTACGATCTTGAAATGTTCTGATTTCATAGGTGGAGATTCATTTTGGTTGTATTATCCTACTAGTAAAGTTTCATTATCGTATCAAGTCTAGTCTTGAAGATATTGAAAATTTTTGGTATTGGAAATAGGGTACAAAAACTTTGACCTCAGTTTTGAAGGCTTTAGAGGCCCTGAATGAGGTCAAAACTTCAGCTGAATGAAGTTTTCTTAATTTAGGTGTTGTAGAGCGCTTCATGCCCTTTCTTAAATAGGGTCATAATAGTCAATCAGGTCAATGAGTGATGACTTATGGTCTCTGCAAGTTGGGCCACCTAAAATGGAAGAAAATAAATTTTCTTCAAAATTTATGTTTGGGTTTCAAAAGTTTTTTTGAGCAGACTATGATGTAATAAAATTAAAAATAAAATAATTCTAAGTTTGGTCGACCTTATTGGCTAAAATTTTTGAACCTTCCCAAGCGATGGAAAATTGCCTATATAAGGAAGGTTGTAGTGTTGTCTTAGGTAGTTTAGAGCACTTATGGGTAGGAGATCTAGGTAATAATTCAAGGCTTTGTCCTACAAAATATTGTAAGGGAATGCCCATGTGGCTTTGCATACTGTAATTTTGAAAGTTTGAAATTCCACATTTTTGGAGATAATAAGAAGCCCATTTTCTATTCTTGCAAATTATTGTTGTTTCTCTATTTCTATTATGTGTTTGTGGTATTAAGGGGAGTACCCTTCATCAAGTGGTATCAAAGAAAGAGTTCTTGAGTGTGTAAACAGATCATCGATTGTGAGGTAGTTTGCACCGGGACCATGGGTTAGGATTTTTGTGTAAATAGATCATCGATTGTGAGGCAGTTTGCACCAAGACTGTGGTTAGGGTTTCAATGAGCAACGCAAAAATGCCTCCACCAAGGGAACGTGGTAGAAGAGTTGGTGTTGTAACACCTAAGTTTAGGGAACTACAGAGACAAGTGTGAACATTGCAATAGGAGATTCATAGAGGAATGAATCTTAATGTCAGAGATGAAATCGAGGATGAAGCCGAAGAAGGAGAAGTTGAAGTTTTGAATCACGAAGAAGAAAGACTTTTTTGAGCCATCTCAAAGATTGGGAAGAGACCTAAGATTGAGGTTCTGACATTTTCTAGAAATCTTAACCCAAAAGAATTGATTGACTAGATCAATGAGTGTGAAGAATATTTTGAGTATGAAGATATGAAGGATCCTGATTGGGTCAAGTTTGCAAAGGCTAGACTGAAGAGTCATGTGTAGATCTAGTGGCAAGAGATTTAATTGGAGTGAAATCAAAGAGGAAAGGATAAAATCACAAGATGGGAGCAGATGGTGGATAAATTGAAGTGACAGTTCATCCCTGTTGATTATGAGCTTGCCCTACTGAAGAAAATGCAAAGTTTGAAGCAAGCAGGATGATCTGTCCAGGAGTATACAAAAGTGTTCTATCAAATCCTCATTAGAACAAGCCATGTGGAAGCTGATAAGGATAAAGCTTCCCATTACCTTAATGGGTTGAGGTCAAGCATTTAGGAGGAGCTGAATCTAGTTCAAATGAACATTATTGAAGAGGCATACTAGTTTTCCCTAAAAGTAGAGGAAAAGCTGAACAAGAAGTTCAAGAGTAGACAAAATGGAAGAGGTCATGATGGAAGATCTAGTGGATGGTCATATGGAGATCAAAATGAAGATCCAAAAAAGTAGGATGAGGCTAATAACAGTCAGAATCAGAGAGGAAATAATTTCAATCATTTCCATGATCAGAATAATAGAGATCATAGAGGAAGAGGAAGAGTACAAGGTTCAAGAAAAGGAGACTTCCATGGAACATGTTTTCATTATGGAGAAGAAGGTCATATGGAATTTGAATGTCCTCAGCACCAAGTAAGGATAGATAGGAGGAATGAAGGGTAGACCAGAGTTGCACATGTAGATGAAGATGCTAGATCATCAAATTCTAAAGATCTGGTGGCAAGAAATTCAATTCGAGTGAAATCAAAGAGGAAAGGATAAAATCACAAGATGGGAGTAGATGGTGGATAAATCAAAGTGATAGTTCATCCATGTTGATTATGAGCTTGACCTACTAAAGAAAATGCAAAGTTTGAAGCAAGCAGGATGATCTGTCTAGGAGTATACAAAGGAGTTATATCGAATCCTCATCAGAATAGGCTATGTAAAAGCTGATAAGGAGAAAGTTGCCCGTTACCTTAATGGGTTGAGGCCAAGCATTCAAGAGGAGTTGAATCTAGTTTGAATGAATAGTATTGAAGAGGCATACTAGTTTTCCTTAAAAGTAGAGGAAAAGTTGAACAAGAAGTTCGAGAGCAAACAAAATGGAAGAGATCGTGATGGAAGATCTGGTGGGTGGTCATATGGAGATCGAAATGAAGATCTAAAAAAGTGGGATGAGGCCATTAATAGTCAGAATTAGAGAGGAGATAATTTCAATCATTTCCATGATCAGAATAATAGAGATCAAAGAGGAAGAGGAAGAGTATAAGGTTTAGGAAGAAGAGGCTTCCATGGAACATGTTTTCACTATGGAGAAGAAGGTCATAGGGCATTTGAATGTCCTCAGCACCAAGTAAGGATAGATAGGAGGAATGAAGGACAGGCTAGATTTGCAGATGTAGATGAAGATGCTAGATCATAAAATTCTGAAGATGTTGAAAGAGGAGAAATGTTGATTAACAGAAGAGTCCTGTTGAGTGGTGAGAATGAACCTGAGCAAAGAAGGAGCTTGTTTTTCACTTGATGCAAGTGTGAGGGTAAGTGTTGTGATGTGATTATTGACAATCGTAGTACTGATAATTTGGTGTCAGAAGATATGGTGACAAAATTGAAGCTCAAGAGGTAGAAACATCCACATCCATATTGGGTTGCCTAGGTGCAGGATGATCACAAGGTCACGGTGAGTGAATAGTGCCTAGTGAAGTTCAAGATCGATGGGTACCAAGATGAGGTACTATGTGATATCATACCTATGGATGCATGTCATATGTTATTGGGTAGGCCATGGCAGTTTGATAGATGTGATGTACATGATTGTCGTGCAAATATCTATTCCTTGACAAAGGATGGAGTGCAACATAAGCTAAAGCCATTGAAAGAGACTAAAGAAAAGGTATGTGGTAATGCAAGAATAACTTTTGTTGATATAGGAAATTTCTTAGATGGTATGCAGTAAGAGCATATGTTTTTTACCTTAATTCCAAAGGTTGGGAAAGAGGAAGTAGAAGATGTACTTGTAGAAGTTGTAGAATTATTGAATGAGTTTCAGGATATTGTATCTGATAATCTTCCTAATGGATTACCACAAGTAACAAAGATCAATCGTCAGATGGACTTGATTCCAGGAGCCAGTTTTCCAAATAAGGCAACACATAGAATGACACTAGTAGAAAGTGAAGATTTGAAGATGGATTTTAATTTTAGTTCATCACATCATCCATAGATTGTATATGGAAGTAGTCCCAGAAATGCATCCAAGTTGAGGAAGATAGATAAAGGAGAAATAAGTAGTACTAAAGATGAGGATTTTGCATAACATTTGAAGAACATCCATGAGGAGATGATGAAGCACATTACCAAGATGAATGCGTAGTATAAGGCTAAGGTAGATGAGAAAAGAAAGCATATGGAATTTTAGGTTGGAGATGAAGTCATGGTTCATTTTCAGAAGGAGCAATTTCTAGTTGATACATATAACAAGTTGAAAATGAAGAAGTTTGGGCCATGTAAGATATTGAAGAAGCATGATTTAGGAAATGCCTATGAGGTAGAATTTCTTATTAAGCTAAATATTTCACTAGTGTTTAGCATTTCAAATTTGAGAGAGTATCATGAGGGAGGTGTTGAAGATGAGATCACAGTAGCATAGTTAAGTATTCCAGCAACCTGTTCAGATATCAAGGAGATTGAAGACATAATGGATAGTCATGTTGGCAGAAGCACAAGGAGATGGACATATGAAGAGTATCTGGTCAAATGGAAAGGATGACCTAGTGAAGATTCATCATGGCTAACAAAGGAGGAGCTTAACCATCTTGGTTTCCCTCTACACACCTGAGTTGTCATAGCGTCACTTCTCAAATTACCCTAGGTGTCTGATGCAGGAGCATCCTGGGTGTAAGATCAATCTTGCATCACACAAAAATATTTCTAGTTTCTTTTCAATAAGGGCTATCTTGTGTAGAGTTGCTATTTTTGGAAATTTACTAATTTTTAGTAAGTTTTCCATGTGATTTCAAAATGTCCTGATTTCATAGTGGAGGTTCATTTTGGTCATATTAGCCTGCCAGTAAAGTTTCATTGTCGGATCAAGTCTAGTCTTGAAGATATTGAAAAATTTTGGTATTGGAAATAGGGTAGAAAAACTTTGAGCTCAGTTTTGAAGGCTTTAGAGGCCTTGGATGAGGTTGAAAATTTGACTAAATGAAGCTTGTTTGATTCAGGCATTGTAGAGCGCTTCATGCCCTTTCTGAAATGGGGTCATAATAGTTGGGCCACCTGAAATGGCAGAAAATAATTTTTCTTCAAAATTTCTGTTTGGGTTTCAAAAGTTATTTTGAGCTGACTATGATGTAATAAAATTAAAAATAAATTAATTCTAAGTTTGGTCAGCCTTATTGGCTAAAATTTTGGAACCTTCCCAAGCGCTGGAAAATTGCCTATATAAGGAAGGTTGTAGTGTTGTCTTAGGTAGTTTGGAGCAGTTTTGGGTAGGAGATCTAGGTAATAATTTGAGGCTTTGTCCTACAAAATATTGTAAGAGAATGCCCATGTGGCTTTGTATATTGTAATTCTGAAAGTTTGTAATTCCACATTTGTGGAGATAATAAGAAGCCCATTTTCTGTTCTTGCAAATTATTGTTGTTTCTCTATTTTTTTGATGTGTTTGTGGTATTAAGGGGAGTACCCTTCATCAATTAATCTTGTCTATCTTGGTTGACACTATTTCTTCCTTCTTCTTCTCCTTGGTGACCTGAGTCTCAGTTGATTGGGTTAGAGCTCCTAATGTAGTGCCAGTGAGTGTAGACTCTGTAGGCTTAGGATCTTCATGTACTTGTGTGAACCTCTTTTTCTTTAGGCTAATTTGTCTATGTAGTGCCTTGAATTTATTTTCCTTGTTCCCCTAATGTGTCCTTTAGTTTCTTGAGGATTGAGCCATCATGTTCCTTTTGTGTTATTATTTCAACTGCTTGAACCAGTATAGGAAGGTCACCCAATATAATACTTATTGTTGGCTTGGTGGGGGCTTGTTCTTCTTGTTGAGCTCTGGCAACTATAATGTCCTTATCATCCTTGATGTCATGAGGATCACCATTAGTGATATCCTCAATGAGTACATCATTTGAACCATCATTGATTCCTTGTATTGTTACCTACTTTGGTGAATCCTAGATTATATCTAGGTACTCAAAGGAATCAATAGTACCAAGCACCTCAGTGTTTGATAGCTCAATGTAGTTCTCAACTGCTAGATCTACATCATTTGCATTGATGACTTTACCTTTCCTCTTAGTCTTCCTCTTGGGTATTATATCCAAATCCATCTTATCTACCTCATCTCAGGCTTGTAAATTGGAATACCATAGAAACTGACTACTATTTTCATTAATATCTGCTAGATTTTCATCAAGTATTTGAAGTGCATGGCTTTTCACTATAAATCTCTTAGAATATGTCTTCACTAATTCCTCAATTTTAGGGACTATCAATGTTGGCATTTCTATAACTGGGGACTATTCCCTCATTCTTTTCTCGGTATTTAAAGTATAAATCCATCTAGCTGATATTCTATCATATAGAGATATTGGTACATACTTTGAGAACTCTATTGGTACCTTTTTGAATTTAATCATCATTTGTATTACTGCTTCTTTTTTTTTTTTTTGATCCTTGGTTCATAGGTGTTCAAACTGATTTATTTTTAGGTCACTAAGACCTCCATTATCTATTATGTTTTTTGCAACCTCATCAATAGAATGATCCTGATTTACAAGAACCTTATATTGATCTCCGTCATCTTCATTATCATCATCAATATTATCTCTTCCTCTTATCAACTTCCTTCTTTTCATCAGTGCCTCAATGGTAGTTTTGGTACCTCTTGTTAGAATTTAATCTTTCCTTGGTATATATATGTATTTAAAGGATAAACCAAGGTATCCTATGTTGGACTACAACTGATTTGGAATCTGATTCAAGAATCTGTCATTGCAAGATCACTAAGGAGTTTCTGATTAGATATGTAATATGATTAAATTAGTATTATGTTGTCCTTGATGTCAACTAGTTTGACAACACTTATCTTGTAAGTTACTATACCAAGACATCTGAAGAAAGGTGAAAAAGATGAAGAACAAAGAAATCTACATGAGGAAAGATGTACATGATAGATGAGGATAAGGAACACATTGAGTAACTTTTTGATGAGTCTATGACTTGATGATATTGACTTTATTATGTTGCATTCATCTATGATGAAGTATAGAGTTGAAAGACACAAATCAGTGTTGTTGATAAATGAAGCATTTCTAGTATACACCGATGGAGTGTAGTGTATACCGATCATATTATTAATCAAGTAGTGTTCATCAAAACATTTCTTTGTTATCTGAGTGGAACAGAATGAATCTAATGATTAGTTTAGTTGATAAGATTGATGAGCTAGCAAGAGTATAACATCGAGGTAACAGATAATGTTTGTTACACAGATCAATGGCTGATGAAATTTAGGGAAGATCTAATGGAGTAGATTGAAACATGTTATTAACACAAGTACCGAGAAAGTTTGAAGTGACAAAATCTATGAATGTGGTTAAGTGAAAAAATCTGATGGTGGAGAAGAAAACAATTTACTCATCTATATAAGAGAAAACAATTTCTTTAGTAAAAAGCCGGGAGAAGAAGAAGTTGTAAGAATATCACATGAATAAGGTTTTCATACATTCTGATCATACTGGTTAGTAAGAACTGAGCTGCAGAACAATTATCGAGCTACAAAGAGAAATTACCGACAGATAGTAAGTTGATAGAGTATTGAATCTAAAGTAAAATATTGATCAGAAGGATTTGTTTGGACTGAATATTGATCTGTAATCTACAATTGAAGTTGTATTAAGGTAGGTCATTTACTGTTACATATTTAACCATTGTATACAGTCAAAATCTCTTAACCGAGTGGACTCTAAAAGTCTTATGATGTATCATTCATAGAATGAACATTATTATCCTGTCAACCCCATAGTGAATGCTAGTTGGATGATAACTTCTAGTCTAAAATCCTCTAACAAGGTCACACCTGACAGTGTGTTTGTAAACTTTTAACAAGGTTTGGTCTTAACTGACCTCACTTCAAAAGAGTGAACAATTTTGGGTTGCCGATCCCTTGTAGTTTTTCCCTTTACAGGGTTTCCATGTTAAATCTCTTATGTTATGTGTTTATTGTGATATTTGTTTGTTATTATTCTTTTCATGTTACATGTTAGATTTGATTGGTAATTTTTATAGTATTAGACTGGTAATCGGTAAAAGCACAGACAGTGAAAGTATTTAGTGTTTATTGATGAGTAGAAATTGAAGAACTTGTTTTGAATTATACATTTTGTTTTGGGACACTAGATAACTAATTCACCCCCCTCTCAATTATTCTAACAATTGGTATCAGAGTTGTGGTTGCTCAGAACAAAGTTTTAAGGACTTAAGGATAAAGGTCTCAAGATGTATAAGAGGGAAGTACCAAAACTAAACAAAGAGAACTTCATAGTATGGCAAAGTAGAATGAAGCTACACATATCTAGAATTGGGAATTCTACTCTAGATTTGATAGAAAATGGCTACATACAACTGCCCATGGGTCCCTTAACTATTGATCAACTAAAGGACAAGCATGAACACAATGTTACTATGATGGAACTTGTTGCTGCCTGTACCGATGCTAAATTTGAAGATATCAAGACATGCATGACTGCCAAAGGAATGTGGGATAAATTAACACAAATCTACAGTGAAGATCTAAATGTCAAAATAGCCCAAGCTAAAAGTTTGAGAGGCAGATTTGATGATATGAGAATGAAAGAAGGTGAGAACATTGTACAATATTCAAATAGACTCAAAGAGGTAGTACATGCTATAATCACCTAAAACTGGGCTAACAGAACCTAGGGCCCTATTTTCCCTTAATTTGGTATGTAACCTTAATTATCCTAATTTTATCTCTGATTATTAGTATAAATTCTCAAAAATTCATTAAACCCCATCAATTTATAAATCAAGCATTCATCACCAAAGTTCAAGCAAAAATCAAGGTTATTAACTCTAGGCCTATTTAATTACTTAAACCCCATCAAAAGCAAAGGCTAGAGTTATTAATTATGGAAAATACATAAATATCTCCTAAATCAAACAAACACAATAAACACAACTTAAAACAAGGAGGCTTGCACATGGATCAAGGATCAAGCCAAGATACATCTCAACCACTCCTCATGGATGCATCTCGACCGCTGATTCTCTTCCAAATCTTATAAAAGAGAGCTTTCAAAGGCTTTCCTTCTTCTTCGAGCTCCTTTAGGATTTAAAAGACTTCTTTGACACATTGCTAATTTCTTCCAATTTTAATGTTTAGACTCTCATTTGCTCATGGATTTGAGGCTTCATGATCCATGATTATGAACTCTCATGCTTTGGAGAATTTGAGAACTAATGCTTGGATTGATAGTTGTTTTCCATGATTTCAAGCTTTTATTAAGTAGAAAACACTTCAATTTGGGTTTTAATGGAAGGAATTAGGATTTCATGCTCTCATTTAGGTTGTTTACATGCACTTTGAATCTCTCATTTTAGTGTAGATTGTCACTATTTTAAGGGTTAAATCTGAGAATAACTAACCCCTATTTCATACTCACATTAATTAGAGAGCAATAGGATGCTTTTTCTTGTTAGTATTTTCAATTGAATCTTCATTTTACTCTAACAAGTGATGTTATTATCCTATTGAAGTGTTGTGTTACAAGTCACAAACTCACACACACATTTCTGGCACCCACCGTGGGGTTGAGCCCTTGATTTTTTGTGTTTTTTTTGACATTTTAGACAAATTATCTCCGTACTAAATTTGACAGAGGATTGCATTTGGTAAGATCATCTGCATATGGTATTCCTAGATCATATCCCATATTCCATGATTGCATCTAGTTACAAGGTCACACCTGTTTAAAATATAGGATCACATCTTGCAGATCCAGATCGCTTCTGGAAAAATTGGATCATATGTGCTAAATAGGGTCATTTTTGGTAATTTGGGGGGAAAATATAGGATCACATTTGGGGAATTTTATGGCATTTTTGGGTTTTCTAACACTTGATTAATTACATTATTGATGTCTCTGGTTTTTGGTAGCTTGACTGTGGTTTTGTAGGTTTAAAATGATAGAAAATTCATAAATACTAACTTTTGTCTTTGATTTGCTTAAAGGATAAATGAACAATTGTGCTTTTGTTTTCAAACACATAATGAAAATTTGATCTCATTTTGTAAATCGATTAGAGGATTATGCTCTTTTCTCCTTGAGGGAAAATTAGAAACTCAAAAATTGGCTTATATTTTGGAGTTAAGTTGAGAAATGAAGACTAACAAATTTGCATGATTATTTTTCCTTGCAAGTATTAGCTTCAGATTTTGAATTTTCTAACCCTCTAATTGGCTAATGGGTGATCTTGGTGTTCTTGATTGATTTTGATAGCTTAACAAGTGTTTATAGGAGGTTTGTCAAAGACCCAAGAAGGGAAACAAAAGACTACTAATGCTCGTTATGGAGGTTGCCTCTGAAGAAAATTGACAAAAGAATTCCGTGCTTGTTTTATAGGAACTTAAAACAATTTGAGATCAAGTTGCAAACTAACTAGAGGATTATGCTCTTTTCCCCTTGAGGGAAAAATAGAAACTCAAAAATTGGTTTGCCATTTGGCATCAAATTGGAGTAATTGAACTCTTACTATGCATGATGTGTTTGGGACTTGTGATATAAGTTAGGAGATTATGTTCTTCTCCTTCTTGGACAACCAAAAATCCTGAGCTTACTATCCCTTGTCTACTTTCTTTATTGTACACCTTTAGAGGGCCTACTGATTGAGGAAAAAATCTCCCAAGAATGACCCAAGTGGGGACAAGTCTTTCGCTGACTCTTCCACCCCACTATAAAATTTGACACTCCTTTTAGGTTAAAACCTCGGGAGACATGATTCATCTTGTCTTGGGAGATTGATGATCAATCCCAATGACTGACTTAGATTTGGTGTAGAGCGGAGCCACTTTAATCTCGCTTCTCAAAACTACACACTTTCAAGTTCCTATAGGGTTAACAACCTCAATCATACTTGTGAGACTATGGTAGATGGTTGTGAATGGATGCCTTCATTAAAAGCTCTTTGTTAGATGCTACCCAGATCACCCCTAAAAGGTTGTTATCACTTGTGCGAGGCAAATAGTAATTTCACCAAGACATTCACCATATCGAGCCCCCATTGATGTTAACACTTGGAAAATATGGCCTCCAATATCCATTGTGTGTTACTGGACAATGATATTCTGAGGAGTCTTTGGGTGTGTTCCTAAGTCAATGAACAAGTGGTTTCAATCTCTACCTAGTATAAGGAAGGTTAGGTGTGTTTTCTCTAAAAATGATTGCTTGATGTGTCTTAAATACAAAATCAGTTAATTTCCCCCAAATAAACAAGCACACAACATTTTTCAACCACTTACAAACACCTAACAGTCACTAGAATCTGACAGACATGACACATTTTTTGAGAAACACTGAAATTGCAAAATCTTGGTCATCATAAGATCACATTCGGTATTCCTACATCACACCCCATATCCTAGATTGTATCTATTCAAAATAGGGTCACTTCTGGTATCTACACCATTTCCTAAGTTGCATCTGGTAACCACAACATTTCCTGAGTCGTATACCATAAATCTTGGATCACATCCGCTGCTCCAAATTGTTTTCCAGTCATTGTTTAGGATCACATCTGGGACAGGGAGTATTTTCGTACATCCCAAAAGAAAAAATTTCACATTTCTAGATACCCATTTGGTC
This sequence comes from Chamaecyparis obtusa, assembly GCA_027943335.1. Taxonomy (NCBI): domain Eukaryota; kingdom Viridiplantae; phylum Streptophyta; class Pinopsida; order Cupressales; family Cupressaceae; genus Chamaecyparis; species Chamaecyparis obtusa. The sequence continues at coordinate 1,275,447 of BSBK01001899.1, read as the reverse complement.
AATTAGTAGGTTCCTGTTGCTAAAACACAGTCATCTGATGTCCATAATGAGTTATCTTTGAGAGCATATTGTTACCTTACATAGTTTGAATCTACTTTGTCTCCTTGTGAAGTTAGTTAACCCAATCAATCACAAGCAAGTTCTCAGCTCATAAATAGGGCACTTTGACACCCCTTTGACACTAAAACTTTCAAATCCACTTGTAGTTTGGTTCCCAACTCATAAGGAGGGCATTCTAACCCCATTTGATGTTGGATCCATAGAAACATTTCAAACCCACTTTTGCATCCTTAAATTCACATTCAGACATTGCAAAATTATCAGACCCACCTTTTAAACATAAGACTCTCATTGGTTACTCAATCCAGACTACATGGTTGTTACTAGAAATAAGACTTACGATTTGAAAACAAACCTGTTCTTGGGAAGAAAACCTAAATTCACATTGGAATTAGGAGAAACTTTGAAACCCAATCCATTACATGGTGCTACACCTAACACTACTCATACAGCAATACCCAAATCTACAAGCATGGATGATCAAAAGGAATATCGATGTGATGAAAAATTTCATGCACAAAACAAAGAAGCAAAACATGAGGAACAAAAACAAAAAGCCCAATATGATGATGATGATGATGAGGATGATATGGCTAATGACAACACAGACCCTATGAAAAAGGAATACAATAGAGCTTTGAGCAGCAAAAGATTTCACAAAATACTTGAAAGAGCCTTGGAAGAAAACGAAGAAAAATACTTCTTAGAGCTCGCTTCCCAAGGTGTGAAATTGCCCAAAGACTATGATGTGGAACAACTCAAACAAAAGGTGGATATAAGTCCTATGCCAATCCTAAATAGACAATTCCTTGCTATGAAATCCAAAATTCAAGAACTCAAGGAGGCAAAGGATAAATCAAAAGAACAATATTCTTTGGAACACATATGTCCTTTCCCTTTTGATAAAGGACTCACAATGATTCCATTTCCTAAGAATGTTACGATACCAAAATATGACAAGTACATGGGAGATTCTAACCCTCAAGATCATGTGAGAGAATTTTGTACAACTAGTATGGAGTTCATGCATGAATAAACATACCTTATGAGGCTATTTCCACGAAGCCTAGGTGGACAATCTATAGAATGGTTTTCCAAATTGCCTATTGAAATCAAGACATTTGATGAGTTGGTGAAAAAATTCATACAACACTACTCCTACAACATCCAACACACTATCACCATGTTAGATTTGTGCAATACTAAACATAAAATGGGAGAGTCATTCTTGAGTTTCCTACAATGATGGAGAAAGATATTTGCACGATATGCTAGAGAGATTCCTAAAAATAAAAAAATGGACATTTTTTTTAACAATTTGATCTCAGAAATGAACTTCCCAATTCAATTACAAGGACCACCAAGCTTTGACAAAATGATTGATAATGCTCTCAAGATAGAGGAACTTCTAATCAAGAAAGGTGAAATTACTATTCACAAGGAACACAGAGACAAGTCTTATACCACTAAAGACAAGTACAAATATGCAAACAAGAACAAAAATGTGGTTAATTATGGAGTGGTTGATGCTCCTAATTCAAAACCCAAACTAGAGGCTTTTAATCTAACCACAAGTCTTCAAGTAAACAAGAGTTTGACTCCTACTAAGACTCCCAAGATGAACAATACTTTCAGCAAATCTTGAAGAGAACCTTGGGCACCACACCCTAGGAGAACATTTACTCCATGGGGAGATGCCTTGGAAGTGATTATGAAATCGCTTGTAGACAATAACATTATTACAATCCCAGAACCAGGTAAGCCTTGGGATCCAGAAGATAAACCTAAGTGGTGGAATGATAATGACTATTGGTATTACCATCATAATAAAGGACACACCACTAATAATTGCTTAAAATTGAGACATGTTATTCAGGATCCTATTGAACAAGGAAAAGTTAAGGTAGATGGACATCACACGAATAATGATCACAAGGCATTTCAAACCCCGCTACCAAACTATGAAAAAAGAGAAACTTCTAAAAACAATAACGTTCACTACACATACACTAATAGCGATAATGTAATCAACATGATGGAACCATGTGACTATTCCATCAACATGATCACTCTTAAAGGGGTGAAAAGAAAAATTGAATCTACCAATGCCGTAACATGAAGCCAAGAAAAACTTACTCTTAAAGGCGTCTCAGCATCTAACACACCACCTACAATAGCAACAACTTCTAAACAAGTGGTTCCCTCTCCAAAATTCAATCTTGTGGAACAATTGCAAAAGACACCTGCACAGATATCTATCCTAGAATTGTTGAAAATTTCCCCTATTCATAGGGAGATTCTTGATCATGCCTTATTAAGCACGCATGTACCAAAAGACTTAGATGTGTATAGATTCTTGGCCATGGTTGGCCACATGAGTTCACCACATTACCTATCTTTTTTAGAAGAGGATGACAAGTCGACAAATCAACCACATAATCAACCCCTTCATTTAGAAGTTCTTATTGATAAACACCAAGTCAAGCATGTCTTGATAGATGGAGGCACTGGTTTGAACATCTGTACTTACAGCTTGGTACAATAACTGGGTTTCTCTGAGCACACAATTGATCCTAGGAGAAATATAACAATCAAGGAATATGATGAGGAAGAGAGATCCTCCAAAGGATTGGTTGTCTTACCCATCAGAGTAGGGCCTATAGAGCAAGATGTTCTTTGTCAAGTTCTTGATTTACCCCTTGTTTACAACATTCTTCTTGGAAGACCATGGATACATTCAATGCAGGTAGTGCCTTCTACATATCATCAATGCCTAAAGTTTCCTCATAATGGAGTGGAGGTGACTATTACATTAGATACCACACATACTTGTAATAACCTCAAAAAAACTGAAAGCATGGTTCCCCATAACAAGGAATGGTCCCCCAAGGTAGAAACATCTAAAGACATGGTCTTGAGAAGCTTTGCTCAAAAGATCAATATACAAGAAACAAGCATGGGAGAGTACAAAATAGATCCTCTAGCATCTTTGACAGATCTACCTATATCTCCTAGGACACAAGGAATGCCCTCATCTACATATACACCTTCAAATGGCAGTGCTTTAACTATACATGAAGGAACTGGAATGGTAAAAGAAAAAATATCCTTAGAAGAAGAAAATGAAGAAAAGGTTGTCTTGCAATGGCTTTACAAAGAACCTGAAGCAGACGGGAATGTGAAACATGTTGAGATCTCTTTGAACAAATATAGGAAAGGATATCACCTTATGAAACAAATGGGGTACAAAGGAAAAGGACCACTGGGAAAAAATAACCAAGGACTAGTGGAACCCCTACACATGAATTTCCAAAATCCTAAAGAAAAGACTGGAATAGGCTTAGGAGAAGCTAGGTTTCACCCTACAGCAGGAAAAGGTCTACTATTTGATACATCAGGAGATTCAAATGATGAAGAAGAAGTAGTAGGATAGCCCATTCCTTATGAAAGGTTGTTACTTTTACAAGGAGACCCAGAGGCTACATTCCTTGGTTCAAGTATTAGACAAGAATCATAAGGAGAACAAGAAGATGAGCCTGATGAAGAACAAGAATGAGAACTTATTATCATGGATACACCACACTTTGATGAAGAGCCTGAAGAAATGAATCCACAAGAACCATTGCAGGAAGAAGAGAATCATGCTAGTGAAGAAAATGAGGTACTTATGACCATTGCCCACTTTTTGGGAGTCTCAAATTATAGCCAGGTGGATTCACATGAGTATGAATGGTATGTCCTTTTTGATGCAACCATGGACATAGAAATAGATGTGATACACAAGTTTGCTCCTAGAGTCTTGATGGAAGAAGGAGAAAATTCTAATGTTAGATCACTAGAGTTAGATCCATATAACATTGACATAAACTCTAATAATAATTAATCTGACTCTAATAATCCTAACACCTATCTAGAAGAAAACTTAGTAGATGACATTTTGCAAGTTATAAGTGATGATAACAATGAGGTGTTGTCTCTTGAACCTGTTGTATCTCTATCCTTAATAGATCCTAACTTGATAGACTAGGATGAATCCATAGACACAAGCTTGTTATCCTTTGAAAATGACTATTCCATAGCCTGCTATCTTAATGCTTGTGAACCATTCCATTCTTCCACCAGTGTAATGAGTGAAATCATGATTGAAGAGGATATCAAGTTTCTCAGTCTCAAAAAGAAAAAGAAAATGAACAAGAGATCTGATGGTGAAAACCACTTAGTGGCAGTATCAGATCCTAAAAGAGAAAAAGAAAAAGATGCATCCAATGGTGAAAACCCCCTTGGGGCACCAAGGGATGGGATGCTTGATATCCTCCCAAATCATTTCCAAGAAAGGTCCTCATTTTTTATTGAACCAACACTACCCATTAATTTGGGAATAACAAAAAATCCTCAGTTAATTCACATAGCTCAATCCTTGACAGAAGACAAGAAAATCCAATTCACCAATTTCTTCAAAGCAAAGAAGATCAACTTTGCTTGGTCTTACTTAGATATGCCTGGATTGGATATGGATTTGATTATGCACCATTTGTCTATTTCACCAGATGTGAAACCTATCAAGCAAAAACTTAGAAAAATGAATCCACATGTGGCATTACTAGTGAAGGCAGAACTAGAGAAACTATTGAAGGCTAGATTCATTAGAGCAATTGATTATGCAGAGTGGATCTCCAATATGGTTCCTACTTCAAAGGTAGACAAATCAATAAGAGTGCACATAGATTTTAGGGATCTCAACAAAGCTTGTCCTAAAGACAATTTTCCACTCCCAAACATAGACATGATTGTGGACTTAACAACAGGTTATGAGATGTACTCCCTAATCGATGGATTTTCAGGATATAATCAAATCAAAATTGCTCCTGAGGACCAAGAGAAAATAGCATTCACTTGTGCATGGGGTACATACTATTGGAATGTGATGCTGTTTGGTCTTAAAATTGTAGGTGCCACATATCAGAGAGCAATGACCACAATCTTCCATGACATGATGCACAAGAATATGGAAGACTATAATGATGATACTTTGGAAAAATCAAGGATGAGGTCTACACACATAGAGGATCTATGGAGAATATTTTATCGAATGGAATAGTTCCAATTAAGACTTAATCCTAAGAAGTGTGCATTTGGCATATCATCTGGAAAACTCTTAGGATTTATAGTTTCAGCTAAGGGAATTGAGGTGGATCCTGCAAAGGTGAAAGCAATCCTAGACATGAAACCACCAAAGAATATTAGTTAGATGAGAACCTTACAAGGCAAGCTACAATCTATAAGATAGTTCATATCTCAGTTGGCTGATAAAGCATAACCTTTCACAAAGTTGATGAGGAAAGGAACCACATTTACTTGGGATGCATAGTGTGAGGAGAATTTTACCCAAGTTAAGAACTATTTGATGACTCCTCCAATTCTAATGGCGCCAATTTATGGAAAAAATTTGTTGCTCTACATATCAGCCATAGACACATCACTAGGTGTGCTCCTTGCACAAGAAGATGAGACCAAGAAAGAATGAGCCATATACTACATCAGTAGAACATTGGTCATATATGAGCTAAACTATTCAATGATAGAAAAGGCATGCTTAGCAGTAGTGTTTGGATCTCAGTAACTAAGACACTATATGCTAGCACACAAGGTGAAACTAATGGCTAAAATTGATCCACTCAAGTACTTATTGAATAAAGCAATGCTTATAGGAAGACTAGCTAAGTGGGTTTTGATTCTAAGTGAGTTTGATATTGAATATGTGGATAGGAAGGCTATTAAAGGGAAGGTGATTTTTGATCAACTTTATGAGACACCGTTGACTGATAATAAGCCATTACTGATAGAATTTATAGATGAATCAAGTATGCATCTAACAGAACACCCCTGGAAAATGTACTTTGATGGGTCCTTCGCATAAAAAGGATCAGGAGCTGGTTGCTTATTCATTACACCACAAGGGTATAAGATCCCAAAAGCTTATAAAATGATATTTTCATGCACCAACAATATGGTGGAATATGAAGCTCTTGTGAATGGTCTCAAGCTTGCAATAGAGTGAAAAATCATTGAATTACACATATACGGGGATTCACAGCTCATCATCAATCAAGTAAATGGTGATTATCAAACTAAGGATGAAAAGCTTATGCCCTACAAAATAATGGTGGATGATATGAAAAAGTACTTTGTCTTCATCGCTTCTCAGTAGATCCCAAGGTCAGAAAATAGAGTAGCTGATGCAATGGCTACTTTAGCATCTATGTTACAATTGGAAGAACACCAATTTCGCTATGACTTCCTGGTGGAAGAACTCCCTTTTCCAGCTTATGATTCCCCTACATGTCAAATTGTCTACGCCCTTGAAACCCAAGTGTTGTCCAAATATGCCTCTATCTATTCTTATCTCACAAACCAAATCATTCTCAAAGGCAATTCTAGAAATGAAAAAAGATCCCTTATAAGAGCAGTATCTCGCTATGTGATCATCGCTAATGACTTGTTTAGACGTAGTCTAGATGGCACGCTTCTTAGGTGTTTAGAACATGAAGAGTCTAATCATGTATTAAAAGAAGTTCATGAAGGTGTGTGTGGATCACACTCAAATGGTTTTTCGTTAGCTAAGAAACTCCTAAGTGTTGGATACTATTGGCCCACCATGGAAAAGGATGCTATTCATTTTGCAAAAACTTGTAAGAAATGCCAGATTCATGGTAACTTCATACATGCACTAGCTAGAGAGCTGATTCCCTTTATAACACATTGGCCATTTCAGAAATGGGCCTTTGATTTAGTTGGTCAGATCTATCCCAATTCATCAAGCGGACACAAATACATCATCACCGCAACTAAATATTTCACAAAATGGGTGGAGGCTGTCCCATTGTCCAATGCAATAGGAAAACAAGTTTCAATGTTCATCTTGAATTACATCATTTGCCATTATGGCATACCCTCATCGATTGTGACTGATAATGGGGGACAATTCAAGAACAAAGACATATATGAGCTGTGTCTTCAATTTAAAATCACTCAGCATTGCTCCTCAATCTATTACCCTCAAGGTAATGGGTAGGCTAAGGCATCCAATAAAAACATTCTAAAATTCTTGCATAGGACAATAAACAAATCAGGAAAGGATTGGCATTTACAAATAAATCTAGCCTTATGGGCTTATAGAATGAGCATAAGAACTTCGACTGGTGCAACTCCATTCACACTAGTTTATGGGTCAGAAGAAGTCTTACCAGTTGAAGTAGAGATTTCATCACTAAGAGTATCACTAAAACATTTAATCACTAATGAGGAGTATAGAATCTCTACATTGCAAGAGCTTGTATTGTTGGATGAGCATAGACAACAGGTGTTTTATCATCTCAAAGCTTACCAGAAAAGAATGTCAAGAGGATACAACAAGAAAGTGAAACCTAGAATCTTTCAGATTGGGGATCTAGCTCTCAAAGAAAATCCTAAAAACCAACAACATAGAGAACAAAAGGGAAAATTTGAACCCAACTGGCTGGGTCCCTTTGTCATTATAGTAGCATTTGGATCACGAGCCTATTAGTTGGCTACACCTAAAGGAGATGTGTTGCTAGATCCTATAAATACTTTGCATCTAAAAAGGTTTTATGCCTAACATTCTTAAGGATGCTCCTGTACAAAGAAAATGGATCCTAAAAAAAATAAAAAAAAATGGAAAAAGTCCTAAAAATTGACTATCTTGGTGAAAACCTAGCAATAGGCACCTTGGTGAGTCCAAAAAAAAAAATGGAAAATCAAAAACAAAACAAAAAAAAAAAGTGAAAAAAGAAAAAAAGGTGTCTTGGTGAAAACTTGGTAAACAGGCACCATGATAGCAAAAATAGAATAAAACTTTGGCCAAGTAGTGAAAACCTGGTAAATAGATGCTACTTGTAATCAATGCTCTATCTATCAAGACAATGCTTGCACATTTGGCCAATGTAAATATCGGCTTGTATATATTTTTCAGTCAGTTTCATGATGCGCCAAGTCCTAAAAGAACTTTCAAAGAATTGTACCTTCCTAAGACTAGAATCTATTCACATTAGGGTCCTAGGTAAAATATTTTCTAGGGGGCATTGGATTACATTCACAATCACATTTGCTGACACGATGATACATCCACAATGACAATAAACTATGAACATCGGTATTTCTCAATACCACCCTTGTCCGCAACTGACTATAAACTACGACAAATGGTGTTTCTCAACACCCACCAACTAGATCTCAAAATGTGTTTCTTAATGAAATGTCATGATGAAAACAATGTTTATAAGCACTACAATAGGTGAGACACTTATCAATGAAGACATAAATTGTTGGTAATAATTCTTAAAGCATGTGTTTGTAAAAATGAATCAAGAGTGTTTCTCAACACTATAATCACAATTGCCTGTTTATATTCTATAAATAAGATGAACATGCTAAGGGATAAAGAATCTTTCTTTTTCTTATTATCAATTGTTGCTAAGTTATGCTTCCATGAGTAACTCGATGATGTTTTTGGACTAAGAGAAATGAGGACTAGGGGCATGTCATTTTATTTGTTTTCTGTTTGTGGTAATAAATCCAATGATCTAAGGCGATCATGGGGAATGGGTGTCTACTTATAAGTGCCTCCACCTTGTAGTGGAATTCCATGTATACCTCGACCTATTTTCTATGAAAGCCTTAGTGAGGTTGGATCTATTTCCTTGCCTGTTTAGCAACTAACAAAGATACATCAAGAAGTAATTGACAACATTTATAGCTGGGTGCTTTAATGTTTAGGTTGTCTTTCAACATGGCGAATGATGAGGAGGTATTCATATTTTTAGAATTTCTAAATCTATTCATGAAAATTGTACTATGTTCTAGAGGTCCCACTAACACAAAGGTTCTATGATGAAAACAACCCACTTTGAATAAAACAGTGACTGTCCTAGGTGTCTAGGTGCATTTCATATTAATTGCATTTTATTTTAGTTGCATGTAATATTAATTTGCATTAGGATTCATTTAGATGCATTTCATTTTCTTTAGTTGCATTGAAGCTCATTTTAAATTGTATTCATTTTAATTTAGCTGCATTCATTGTAGTCTTGCATAAGCTTGAAATGTGGATTCAACTATTAGAGGCAATGTTATCAACTGAGATTTATTCTAAAAGCAATGATGTAAGATGAACATCTATCTAAAGCGTTCATGGTATGAGCTAAAAATACTTAAATATTAACCATTTGACCAAGTGCATCATGGAATCATAAGAAATGGAATAAAAAAATGATGGAGTACAAATCATTGATATTCATTTCATATCATAAAACCACTTGCATTTTGCATCCACATCGATTCATACATAAATAAGATTGAGATGTCCATACATACTATCGCAATACATCTCATACATCCATACATCCATACATTCATGAAGCTTTGAAAATAACAAAAACATAAGCATATGTCAGTGAAATGTATTAGGACATCATTTTATCATCACTTTATCTACTCTAGACCAAGCATGACTATCGCATCAAAAATCTCAAGCATAAGACAAACATCATATATCATATGTGTAGAAATTGAAAGCATGAAAGATGAGACACATCAGATAAAGAATACCAATGGCAGAATCAGTATGAGCATTAGCATATAATAAAAAATGTCCATGAGGAAAGGTATCTATTAGAAGTCACCAATGAATCAAAGTATCAACATATCAAAGCATGAAAAAAAGTATCAAAAGCATGAAATAGAGTCTAGGAGATATAACAGTACAAATGATATAAAAAATGGTACAGATATAGGATATATCATGATATACAAGGTGTCCAAAAATAAAACATAAGGAGTCTATGTCCCACTAGCCCCCTCATCCTCTACAGGAGGATCAGGAGGGGGTGCATCTTCTCTATGATGTGGTGGTGGTGGTGGCATGGCCCCCTTTGACTGTTGAGCAATGATCAAATACAATGGAGCTCTCTGTGCAGCAGGAACCACAACACAATACAAGGTGAAGTAATAAGTGGCTTGCTATTCCTAATGGGTGGATGTATGTGCATACCTAACCCTCTCATCTCTCAACTATGCCAACTGAGTATCCCTGTCACCTCTCAGCTAGATTGTTTGTGTATCTCACTCAGCTCAAACCTGGGCTAGTTGTGAGTCCCTCTCTAATAATTGTGTTGTGAGGGTAGCCACCTATAATCTCAATGCTACTCTCTCCTACTCACACTATGAAAGTCTATCACCGTCATCACCTGTTGGAGGATCCTATTATGTCTATCATTGATCTTGATCTCCTCCAATAGGTCTCTATGCATGCTAATCTTTGTGCAATAGTGGTCATGTATCCCTTTGGGGAGGGGTGACCCATACTCTCTACTAATGATGACTAGTGTCACCTCCTGAGGCCCGTCGCCAGCTACCACCCACTGCTCCACCTCCACCACCTCTATCGTCTCCTCCATCTCCTCCACCTCCTCCATCTCCTCCACCTCCATGGGCTCTATGAATTTCTAAGGGGTAAAAGTGAAAATAAATAGTAAAAGGTCAATTTTTGGCCTATTTAAGCCTCTCGGGAGGCTCGAGGCCTTAAGGGACTTTCTTCATTAGACATCACAGAGGCCTAATCCTGGGACTGAAATTGAAATAGGTGATTTCTATCATCTCAATGCTGTAAAAATAGAGTTACACAGCAAAGTTAATATCCAAAAGGGCACAAGTCCAAATGGTCACAACACGGTCAAACAGGGGCAAAATGGTGCAAAACTAATGTAGTGGGCAAGGAAAATCAGATTTATATGCTAGGATATCATTTCAACACAAGTCATGCTTGGTTAATTTTCTCAAATTCTTGGTCAAACTTGGTCAAATAGTGCTTCTGGGGCACTTTAATCGATCTAAATAGCTTGAAAATTCTTTCTAATCGATCTATGCTTGACCTAAGGTCAATTCAATCATTGTAATGCTTGAAACTAATTAGTTCATTCCAATTTGTTCCACTTTCAGTCCCGAGGGGGCATAATCATACCAAAAATCTAATGCTTTGAATCAAATTTTTCAACACTAGGGGCATGATAGTTCTCTTCAATCAAGCTGAGACTATTAATTTCAACTGAAAATTCTTTTCAAATCTCATATTGACCTTCGTTCAACCAAGCTCAGAGTCAGTATCATCAATTCCTGTTCAATCAAGCTCAGAATTGATAGTTTCTAAATCAAGCAAGAATTCATTCAATCAAGCTCAAAATTCTTTTATCGGTTTTCATTCAATCAAGCTCAGAATCGGTATTGTCAGTTTGCATTCAATCAAGTTAAGAATTGATAGCTTTTTGGAAACCAAGAAAGAATTTGTTCAATCAAGCTCAAAATTCTTTTATCAGTTTTCATGCACTCAAGCTCGAGATCGGTATTGTCAGTTTGCATTCAATCAAGTTTAGAATTGATAGCTTTTTGGAAACCAGGAAGGATTTCATTCAATCAAGCTCAGAATTCTCAATTTCAAAGTAGTTCTCACTACTTTGTAAATCTCTTGAATCATGCTTTGAATAAGATTTTCCTTGAATTCCTGTTCTATTCACAAAGCAATTCAAAGAGGGGCAAATGTAATCACCTAAAACTGGGCTAACGGAACCTAGGGCCCTATTTTTCCTTAATTTGGTATGTAACCTTAATTATGCTAATTTGATCTTTGATTATTAGTAGAAATTATCAAAAAATTCATTAAACCCCTTCAATTTCTAAATCAAGAATTCATCACCAAAGTTCAAGCAAAAATCAAGGTTATTAACTCTAGGCCTATTTAATTACTTAAACCCCATCAAAAGCAAAGGCTAGAGTTATTAATTATGGAAAATACATAAATATCTCCTAAATCAAACAAACACAATAAACACAACTTAAAACAAGGAGGCTTGCACATGGATCAAGGATCAAGCCAAGATACATCTCAACCACTACTCATGGATGCATCTCGACCACTGATTCTCTTCCAAATCTTATAAAAGAGAGCTTTCAAAGGCTTTCCTTCTTCTTCTAGATCCTTTAGGTTTTAAAAGGCTTCTTTGACACATTGCTAATTGCTTCCAATTTTAATGTTTAGACTCTCATTTTCTCATGGATTTGAGGCTTCATGATCCATGATTATGAACTCTCATGCTTTGGAGAATTTGTGAACTAATGCTTAGATTGATAGTTGTTTTCCATGATTTCAAGCTTTGATTAAGTAGAAAACACTTCAATTTGGGTTTTAATGGAAGGAATTAGGATTTCATGCTCTCATTTAGGTTGTTTACATGCACTTTGAATCTCTCATTTTAGTGTAGATTGTCACTATTTTAAGGGTTAAATCTGAGAACAACTAACCCCTATTTCATACTCACATTAATTAGAGAGCAATAGGATGCTTTTTCTTGTTAGCATTTTCAATTGAATCTTCATTTTCCTCTAACAAGTGATTTTATTATCCTATTGAAGTGTTGTATTGTAGGTCACAAACTCACACACACACACACATGCTATTAGAGCATCTGATGGAGTGATTGATGATGAAACAGTGATAAGCAAGATTCTCAGATTTTTGCTACCAGTTTATGCAATCAAGATTTCTGTAATTCATGAAACAAGAGCTACATCCAGCCTTACTCTTGACACTTTGATTGGTAAACTTACAACCTTTGAATTAAAAAACTTTGATAATAGTGTTGTTCCTTCTATTGAATCCACTTTCATGTCTTTTTTGAAGATTGTAAAGTCTAGCAGGAATAGTAAGAATTGTGATAGTGATGACAATATCAATGATGAACTTGATGAGCTTGAAGCACTTATGGCCAGAAGATTGCCCAAAGGAAAAGGAAGGTATAGAGGTAAGCTACCTTTGCAATGCTTTGATTGTAAAGAAGTCGATCACATCGCTGCTAGATGTCCTCAGAAGAAAGATGATGATAAATCCAAAGACTGATCTAAAGGAAGCTATGGAAGAAGAGTCAACAAAGGCTACTGACACTACAATAGAGACAACCAAGATGAAAAAGGAAAAAAGGTATGTTACATAGCCAAAGATATCGAAACTAAATCTGATTCTAAAGATGATATAGAAGTTGTATTTGTTGCTATGAAAGATGACTAAGAAGAGGAAGAGAAACATGAAGAGATGGCATTGATCTCTAAAGTAAGTAGAAATGATACATGGATCATAGATAGTGGATGTACACATCATATGACCAGTTATGTAGAGAATTTTGATCATCTTGTTGAATATAATGGAGGATCTGTGAGAATGGGAAATGATGCACCTTGTATGGTAAGAGGTAAAGGCTCACTAATGATCAATGAAAGATTACAATGTGAAAATGCATACTAGGTAGATGGACTGAACTATAATTTGTTAAGTGTGGCTCAGCTGAACAATTCAAGCCACCAACTAGATTTTGAGAGAAAAAAGGTGAAGATCTATGATGATGGAGGAAGACTTATCAAAACTGGTGCACAATCCAAAGGTAATCTATTCTATCTTGATATGGATCAATCTTCTTGTTTGTTAATAAAGGATGAAGATGCTTGGTTGTGGCACACAAGGTTATGCCGTGTGAACTTTGACAACATGATCAAGATTAGTAGAAAGAAAAGAGTTAGAGGATTGCCTAACTTGAAAAAACCTAATCATGCCATGTGCCAAGAATGTCAGAAAGGTAAGATGACTAAGTCTAGTTTTAAAAGAAAAGACTATTCAACAAAGAAGATACTTGAGTTGGTTCATACTGATCTATGTGGTGCTATGAGAACTCAGAGCTATTTTGCTAATAGATATTTTATTCTTTTTGTTGATGAATATACTAGACTAATGACTGTTATGTTCCTGAAAGAGAAATCTAAAGCTTTCAAAATGTTTAAGTGGTATAAAGCTAAGGTAGAGAAAGAAACCGGTAAGGAAATAAAATGTTTAAGATCTGATAGAGGAGGTGAATTTATCTCTGATGAATTTTACTAATTTTTGTAATGAGCATGGAATCAAAAGATAAGTATCTACACCAAGGACACCTCAACAAAATGGCATTACTGAAAGGAGGAACATGTCTATAATTGACTGTTCTAGAACATTAATAATATAGAAGAATGTTTCTCAGACATATTGGAGGGAAGCTGTCAGTACAGCTATGTATGTTCTTAACCGAGTACAACTAAAGAAGGACTCCAACTAAACACCTTATGAACTATGGTTTCGACACAAACCTACTGTAAGTTATTTTAGAATTTTTGGAAGTAAATGCTTTATTTTGAAAGATGAGAGAAATGGAAAATTTGATTCTAAAGGAGATGAAGGAATATTTTTGGGATATTCCACTACAAGTAAAGCATATAAATGATTGAATAAGGCCACAAATAAGATAGTTGAAAGTACTAATGTTTAGGTTGAAAAGTTTGATGACAAGTACATAGAGGAAATTACAATGGAACTGAAAGACTATGGTAGATTCACTTACATTGAACACCTAGTGTATCTATCGACACCACAAGCTGTAACAATCGGTCAGCATGGAAACAATGCAAGACAATTGGCAACACAAATCAAGGAACAAGATGGAGCTACCAAGCAAGAAAATGACCCTGAGCAGGATGAGCAAGAAAGGAGAAATCAAGTTTTGGATAGTTTTATTAGAAGACATCATCTTGAAACACAAATCATTGGAGACAAACATGCTGGAATGCAAACTAGAAGCAAAACAAGACAAGGTACATGTTTAATTTCTAAATTTGAACCTAAAACTATGAAAGTTGCATTAGAGAATGAAGAATGGGTTAATGCAATGAAGGAGGAAATAGAGCAAATAGAGAAGAACAAAACCTAGTCCTTAGTACCCCGAGCAAAAGATAAGAATGTTATCGGTACTAAGTGGATATATAGGAATAAATTGAATGAAAATAGTGAAGTCACAAGAAATAAAGCTAGATTAGTATGCAAGGGATATGCACAGGAAGAAGGCATTGAATATGGTGAAACATTTGCACCTATTGCTATATTAGAAGGATTTAGAATGCTACTTGCATATGCTACACACAAGAAATTCAAAGTCTATCAAATGGATGTGAAGTCAACATTTTTGAATGGTATACTTGAAGAAGAGGTCTACATTGAACAACCTAAAGGATTTGTTGATCCCAACAATAAAGACATGGTATGTAGATTACATAAAGCATTATATGGATTGAAGAAAGCATTGAGAGCATGGTATGAAAGACTGCATACTTAGTTGTTAAGTATTGGATTTTTTAGAACAAGTGAAAATAACATTCTGTATGTGAAAGGTGATACTGATGATACTATTATCATTGCTGAAATATTTGTTGATGACATTATTTTTGGAGGCTCAGATCTTGTCTGCAAGGTATTTGCTGATGAAATGCAAAAGGAATTTGAAATGTCTATGTTCAGAGAGATTAAGTTCTTTCTTAGACTACAAGTGATTCCGCAAAGTCATGGGATATTCATCACACAATCTAAATACATAAAGGAAGTACTGAAGACATTTGGCATGGAAGATGATAAACCTGTGGGAACACTAATGGCTACTAGATGCAAATTGACAAAGGAGGATGAAACTATAGAAGTAAACCAGATAATTTACCGATCCATGATTGGTAAATTAATGTACATAGTTCACAGTAGACCAGATATAGCACATGCTGTGGGAATTGTTGCAAGATTTTCTGCTAATCCTAGAGAATCACACATGATAGCTACAAAAAGGATCTTCAGATACCTGAAGAAAATAGAAAATTATGGATTATGGTATCCTAAGGAAGGGAAGTTTGAACTAAAAGTTTACACCGATCCTGATTGGGCTGGAAATGTGGATGATAGAAAAGCACCACTAGAGGAGCATTTTTCTTTCGTGAAAGACTTGTAACCCAGACAAGTAAAAAGAAAGCTTGTGTTTCTCAGTCTATAGCTAAA
This sequence comes from Chamaecyparis obtusa, assembly GCA_027943335.1. Classification (NCBI taxonomy): domain Eukaryota; kingdom Viridiplantae; phylum Streptophyta; class Pinopsida; order Cupressales; family Cupressaceae; genus Chamaecyparis; species Chamaecyparis obtusa. The sequence goes on along the minus strand of BSBK01001899.1, from coordinate 1,259,429 downwards.
GAAAAATATGTTGCTACTGCCACTAACTGTTCAAACATTGCATATATCAAACAAGTGTTGGAAGGAATGAATGAGGTAATCACTGACCTGGTGATTATATATTGTGACAACACTAGTGCAATTAATATTTCAAAGAATCTTGTAATGCACTCTAAAATAAAGGATATCTCTATTAAGTATCATTACTTAAGAGAACAAGTGCAAGAGAAGCAAGTAAAGTTAGAATTTGTCACATCTAAAGAACAACTTGCGGATATTTTTACAAAGCCCCTACCAAAGGACACATTTGAATACTTGAGGACTAGACTTGGGGTCCTTCCCCTATCTATCAGTCACTAAGGTGATCTAGTTGTTGCATTAGCCTACTTTATCAGAAGATCATTCATGTTGATGCAGCATAGTTCACACTTTGAATCATGTTCAAGGTTGTGATTAAGTTTGAGAACTTGAACTGATTGGAATATCAGTATTTAGAGATACAGAGGAAGACAAAATTGTTTGTTTATTTGTTTCTTTGGCATTGCTATCAAAGGGAGAGATAAACAATACAAAAAGGAACAAGTAATGAAAAGGAACAAGCACTAATGATAATTATCTAAAGGAGAGACAATCTAAATGAGACAGAGTATTGCAGATCAGTTACAAAGAACAGAAGCATGAATAGGAGAACTGAAAAGATCATAACTACAGAATGGTGAAGCTATATTATTTAATGCTGGTTTAGTAACGTAGTGATTAAACATATTAAGTCTATTTGACTTACAACATTTTATTCACAAAGTTGTAGAATGTATGATTGGTATGTGTATGGTACATTTCATATTACTTGAGTTGCCATCAATGCCAAAGGGAGAGATTGTTGGACTACAACTAATTTGGAATCTAATTGAAGAATCTATGATTGCAAGATCACTGAGGAGTTATTGATTAGATATGTAATATGATTAAATTAGTATTATGTTGTCATTGATGTCAACTAGTTTGAAAACACTTATCTTGTAAGTTACTATACCGAGACATCTGAAGAAAGGTGAAAAAGATGAAGAACAAAGAAATCTACATGAGGAAAGATGTACATGATAGATGAGGATAAGGAACACATTGAGTAACTTTTTGATGAGTCTATGACTTGATGATATTGACTTTATTATGTTCCATTCATCTATGATGAAGTATACAGCTGAAAGACACAAAGCAGTGTTGTGAGTAAATGAAGCATTTCTAGTATACACTGATGGAGTGTAGTGTATATCGATCATAGTATTAACTGATCAGTGTTCACTGACACATTTCTTTGTTAACCGAGTGGAACAAAATGAATCAAATGATTAGTTTAGCAGATAAGATTGATGAGCTGGCAAGAGTATAACATCAAGGTAACAGATAATGTTTGTTACACAGATCGACGGCTGATGAAATTCAAGGAAGATCTAACAGAGTAGATTGAAATGTGTTATTGACATAAGTATCAAGAAAGTTTGAGGTGGAAAAATCTATGAATGTGGTTAAGAAGAAAAATTTGATGGTGGAGAAGAAAATGATTTACTCATCTATATAAGAGAACATAATTTCTTTAGTAAAAAGCCAGGAGAAGAAGAAGCTATAGGATTATCATGTGAATAAGGTTTTCATGCATTCTGATCATACTGGTTAGTAAGAACTGAGCTGTAGAACAATTATCAAGCTATAGAGAATAATTACCAATGGACAATAAGTTGATACAGTATTGAATCTAAAGTGAAATATTGATCGGAAGGATTTTTTTGGACTAAATATTGATTTGTAATCTACAATTGAAGTTTTATTAAGGTAGGTCATTTATTGTTACATATTTAACCATTGTATACAGTCAAAATCTCTTAACTAAGTGGACTCTAAAATTCTTATGATGTTACCTTCTTCAGGACAGAAGGACAGAAGGACCCACTACCCAAATAGCTTCAGGGTAAGATCACTGAACACACTGTCCAAATAACCTTAATATTATTCAATAGAATAATATGAAATATGTTACCTTCTTACTATGCCAAACTACACTCACCGCTACACTAGATCTCAATTCCAGATCTCTGTACTTCACATGTCTTCCTTCTCAATTTCACTTTCACAATCTCCTCGGCTCTTTTCTTCACTTCATGCTTACATTCACATGCAATCAAATCATGCTCACACTTATTTCATATTTTTTAACTTCATACAATAAGGAAAAACATTCCTTCCTTTATACGACACTCAAATAATTACAAATGAGTCAGCACACAATTACAAAATAAAAGTTTCCATGCGCTACATCAAAATTACAAAAAATTGTCAGCTTCCAACTGTAATAACTCTTCACTTGTGCAAAAAAAAAGTTTTTTCTATGAACCACATCACCATCAATGTGTCTCAAACTTCCCTTTAACTCTACAAAATTAGATTCCATCCTGATTAGGAGATATCATCTAATTTCCACAAACTACTACTCAGGAACACTGCCTGAATACTACTTTTACCAAAATACTCATAACTTTCATGAATCAATGAATTACTAGATGTGCTCTAAAGCATAGAAATATAACATATCAAAGAGTATAACCTCAATATTGCATAGCTCCATCTACAATATCCCATGTGCACTAATCAAAACACTGTCTACTTCTCTACTAGTCTCCAGAAGATCACTATGTTGACATCAATGACAATCATAGTCATGAATGCAACAAAAACTACTATAGAATGACTGCCAACATCTAGCATTCATTCCTAACAATTTCCCCCATTGGCATTGATGGCAAGATAGATGAAAAACATCCAATGTTCCAAAAATCCAATACTGGTGCACTACTGCACTGATATTTTGAAAGTTCTTCAAATCTTCTTCATCAATCAAATCTTTCTTCGTTATCCTATTAAGTTCTCTCCAATAGATATTCTATATTTTTTTTCATGTATACTTCTCCCCCATTGACATCAATGACAAAAATTTCATCACTATGTCAACAACAACTCAATGTCAAAAGACACTATTCAGAAAATGCATTCACAAGAGTCCTCATGACTCTGCTCAGATACACATACTCCCCCATAGAGGAAGTACCAACATCCAATCCAAAAAAAGATAGGGCTCATATACAACTAGATGGATGTAATCAACCTCATCATTACTAAAAATTAGGCTGGGGCATAACCCCAAGCATACCTCTCAGATACTCAAATGTATCCTTAGGAAAAGGCTTTGTAAATATGTCTGCCATCTGTTCCTTTGTGCTTATGTACTCCAGTCTGACTTCTTTCTCAACAACTCTCTCTCTTACAACATGATACTTGATCTCTATATGCTTAGTTTTAGAATGTAAAATAGGATTCTTAGACATACTGACTGTACTGGTGTTGTCACAATGTATGACAATAGGTTCAACAAATTTAATTCCAATATCCTTTAGCATCTACTTCATCCAAATTATTTGGTTATAATTTTTTGCTGTTGCTACATACTCTGCTTCTGCTATACTCTGTGAAATACAATTTTGCTTCTTGCTTAGCCAAGAAACTAATCTTCCTCCAAGAAAAAAGGCTCCACCACTGCTGCTTTTCTTATCATCAACACTACCTCCCCAATCAGCATCTGTATATGCACATAGGGTAAAATCATTAGATTTTTCATACCATAATCCATAGTCCATTTTGCCTCTTAAATATCTCAATATCCTCTTTACTACTACATAATGTGACTCTCTAGGTTCAGCTTGAAATCTTGCTACCATGTCAACTGAATGTTGTATATCCGGTCTAGTGTGTGTTAAGTACTGCAATCCTCCAATCATGGATCTGTATTTCTTTTGCTCAACTATTGGTGTTTCATCTTTTCTTGATAGCTTGTGTCCTATAACCATAGGTGTTCCTACTGGTTTACAGTTCTCCATTCCAAATCTTTTCAGAAAATCATTCAAGTACTTTGTCTGGCTAACAAAGATACCATCATTGTTCTATGTTATCTATAATCCCAAAATGTATTTTATCTCACCAATCATGCTCATTTCAAATTTAGTCTTTATTTCATCAGCAAATTTGTCACTAGCTTCATCTTCTCCTCCAAAAATAATGTGATCAACAAAAATAACTATAACTAACAACCCATTTTCAATTTCTTTTATGTACAGATTACTATCTATTGTTCCTTTAGTAAATCCCAATTTCAACAAATATTTATCCAATCTAGCATACCAAGTTCTAGGTGCTTGCTTTAGTCCATATAATTCTTTCTTCAGTTTACATACCATATCTCCTTCTTGAGTCAAAGGAAAACCTTTAGGCTTCTCAATGTAGACTTCTTCCAATTCACCATTCAGAAATACAGACTTCACATCCATTTGATACACTTTGAATTTCTTAAAAGCTACATAAGCCAAAAATATTCTTACTACTTCAAGTCTTGCTACTGGTGCAAAAGTTTCTTCGTAGTCAATTCCTTCTTGCTGTGAGTATCCCTTACATACTAATCTTGCCTTATTTCTTACCACTTCTCCTTGTTCATTCATCTTGTTTCTGAATACCCATTTAGTTCCAATCACATTCTTGTCTTTAGGTCTAGGAACCAATTCTCATGTCTTGTTCTTTTCAATTTGATCTAGTTCTTCTTTCATAGAATTAATCCAATGTTCATCTTCACAAGCTTCATTGGTAGATTTAGGTTCAATTTGAGAAATCAAACATAAATGTACCTTATTTCTAGTCATAACTCCTCTGTCCAAACTTCCAATAACTTGTTCAACATGATGATGTCTAGATAGATACATGTTCGGTGTCATAGTCACAAATCTTGCTTCAGATATAGATTATTCTTTAGATTCTTCTCTGGTTTCTTCTCTGGTTTCTTCTATAGTATTATTCTCATTCAACAATTCACTGTCAGTCTCATAGAATAATTCAGTAGTTTCAATGTTAGGCTAAGGATTAGCTTCTTCATCAAATTCATAATCAAGCATTCTTTCCTAAATTTTAAACTTCTCATCAAATTTTACACTTGCACTCTCAACAATAGTTTTAGTTCTCTTATTGTAACATCTATATGCTTTTCTCTTCAAAGAATATCCAAGAAAAATACCTTCATCACTTCTAGGATCAAACTTTCCAATATCATCATCTCTCTTTATATAACATTTGCTTCCAAAAATTCTAAAATACTTAACTAAGGGTGCATGTCCAAACCATAATTCATAAGGTGTTTTATATGTGTCTCCTCTAATTTGTACTCTATTTATTGTATATACTGATGTATTCACCACTTCTCTCAAAAATGTCTTTCCCAAGTTATTCTCAACTAACATAGCTCTTGTTGCTTCAGTTACTGACCTGTTTCTTCTTTCTGTAATACCATTTTGTTCCAGTGTTCTAGGGGCTAAAAAATATCTCTTAATACCATTCACTTCACAAAAAGTGTTAAACTCTCTAGAAGTAAATTCTCTACCTCTATCAGATCTCAAACATTTAATCTTCATTCCAGATTCATTCTCAACTTATTCTTAATGATCTTAAACTTATCAAATGCTTTAGATTTTTCTTTCAGAAATGCAATCTACATCATTCTTGTAAAATCATCAACAAGAATCATAAAATACCTTTCTCCATAGAATCCTCTAGTCCTGGTAGGACTGCTCAAGTCTGTATGAACAATCTCCAACTTCTCTACCGACGTGAACTTCCTACTAGGAAATGAACTTCTCTTCTGCTTAGCCATCACACATTCTTTGCAAATCATGTTAGTAGGCTTCATAATTTTAGGTAAATCCCTTACTACAAGTGTAGTACTCACTTTCAAAATGTTATCAAAGTTTATATGACAAAACCTTCTATGCCATAACCAACTATCATCAATTTTTGTAATCAAGCATGTCATCTCAGTAGGATTCAACTGAAATACATTACCTCTAGTTCTAGATCCAGTTCCAATTAGATTTCAATCTTTATCCTTTATCACACAAGTTTTCTCAGTAGACCAAACTTTATATCCCTTATCCACTAACTATCCAACACTCAAAAGATTATGTTTCAATCCATCAACAAAGTAAACATCATCATTATTAGTCTTTCCATCAAGAGTATTAGATCCTATATCTTTAATCAAACAAGGTGCATTGTTACCAACTCTAACAACTCCTCCACCATAATTGTTAAACTTTATGAGCTTCTTCATATCTCCAGTCCTATGATGTCAACAACCACTATCTATAATCCAATCAGCTTTCTTTTCAAGTTGGGAAACTAATGTTTTTTCTTCTTTAACATCAGATTCTGAATTTTCTTCTTTAATTGCTACAAATCTTATTTCATCATTATTCTCAGTATCACTTTCACTCAAAGTTCTTTCTATACTAGCTTCAAGATCTTCATCATTAGCATAATAACATTCCTTAGATCTTCTAGGCTTGAAATTATTTCTATACTTCTTAACTCTCTTAGGACATTTAGATGCAAAATGACCATATTCTTGACAAGTCCAACATTTAAAAATTTTCTTACCGTTTGGTTCTCTTTTCACAAGCAAGGCAATACCTTCTTCAATCTTCTTATCTTCTTCATTTCTAGATCTGCTGCTGCTGGCATAATCTCCACTCACACTGGTACTTCTTGACAAAGTAGGATGAATACTAAGAGCACTGAATGTTGTCTCCATTCTAGTTAAGTCTCCTAATAACCTCAGGTTCATCTTTGCTGCTTCCAATCTACCAAGAAGAGTCTCTCTTGTAAAGTTTTTAGTACAAGGTATAACTTGTTTAATCATCTATGTTGTCTTCTTAAATACAGGAGTCAATGTCCTCAGAATTTTCCATATCACTTCATTCTCTATCTTTGAAATTCCACAAGATTTTATCCCTGCAACAATTTCTGACATTCTACCAATATAGCTTCTAACAGATTCATCGTCCATCATGATAATATCTTCAAATGCACATATCCAATTATGTAATCTAGCTCTTTTTGCATGTTCATCACCTTCAAAAGTAGAGTGTAAAGCTTTCCAAATTTCATTAGATTTCTTAAAACATTTTACCTGATGTTATTCATTCTCCAGAAGTGTTGTCAAGAGTGCTTCTCTTGCAAGTATGTTACACATGAATAGATCTACCTCATCTTTAGAACTTGTTTCAAGACTATCTTCTTCAATTATAGTCCTATCATTCTTTTTAATCAACCAATAGCCTAGTCCTAAACAAAATAGATGTGTCCTCATCTTTTCCTTCCAGCTATCAAAATTTACTCCATCAAACTTAGGACTTTCTTTCCTGAAATTCGCCATGGATCTCCTTAAGCTATTAAACTTTCCTTTCAAGGACCTGCTGCTCTGATACCAATTGTTAGAAAGTAAAGTCCACCAAGATAATTGAGAGGGGGGGTGAATTAGTTATTAGATAATTATAACTTTTAACATCTTTAACAACATTTAACCATGTAAGAAATGCAATTACTAACCATACAAAGATATTCATACACATTGACATAATAACACAAGATATGTTGACTAGGGAACCTCTTGATCAAAGAGTAAACCCCGGTGGGAATGATGCCCACAAAAGATGCACTAAGATGAATATTCCTTGTGAGAGGATGGACTTTGTTAGGAGTCTTATGAAATACATTCAGTATATATAAATCCTTGATAGGAGATTTTGAATCCCTGTTAAAAGATTCTAACCCTGTTAAGAGTTATGGAAGACAGAAGGACCCACTGCCCAAACAACTTCAGGGTAAGATCACTGAACACACTGTCCAAATAACCTTAATATTATTTAGTAGAATAATATGAAATATGTTACCTTCTTACTATGCCAAATCGCACTCACTACTACACCAGATCTCAATTCCAGATCTCTGTACTTCGCATGTCTTCCTTCTCAATTTCACTTTCACAATCTCCTAGGCTCTTTTCTTCACTTCATGCTTACATTCGCATGCAATCAAATCATGCTCACACTTCTTTCATATCTTTTAAATTCATACAATAAGGAAAAACATTCCTTCCTTTATACGACACTCAAATAATTAAAAATGAGTCGACACACAATTACAAAATAAAAGTTTCCATACGCTACATCAAAATTACACAAAACTGTCAACTTCCAACTACAATAACTCTTCACTCATGTGACCTCAAAGTTTTTAATATGAACCATGTCACCATCAATGTATCTCAAACTTACCTTTAACTGCGCAAAACTAGATTCCATCTTGATTAGGAGATATCATCCGATTTCCACAAACCACTACTCAGGAACACTGCCTGAATATTGCTTTTACCAAAATACTCATAACTTTCATTAATCAATGAATTACTCTCTACGCTCTTAAGCATAGACATATAACATATCAAAGAGTATAGCCTCAACATCACATATCTCTATCTACAATATCCCATGTGCGCTAATCTAAACATTGTCTGTGTCTCTGCTAGTCTCCAGAAGATCACTGTGTTGACATCAATGACAATCATAGTCATGAATGCAAGAACAACTGCTACAAAATGACTGCCAACATCCAGCATTCATTCCTAACAATTGGACAATAACTTCTAGTCTAAAATCCTCTAACAAGGTCACACCTGACAGTGTGTTTGTAAACCTTTAACAAGGTTTGGTCTTAATTGACCTCACTTCGAAAGAGTGAACAATTTTGGTTTACCAGTCCTAGTTGGTTTTTCCCTTTACAGGGTTTCCATGTTAAATCTCTTGTGTTATGTTTTGATTGTGATATTTTTTTTTTATCAATCTTTGCATGTTACATGTTAGATTTGATCGGTAACTGTTATAGTATTAGACTGGTAATCGTTAAAAGCACAGACAGTGAAAGTATTTAGTGTTTACTGACGAACAGAAATTGAAGTTGTTTTGAATTATACATTTTGTTTTGGGACACTGGATAACTGATTCACCCCCCTCTTAGTTATTCTAACATCCTATTGTATTCATCCTCTTGTGCAAGTGGGAGGACATGTCATATTTGCAATTCCTTTATTAAGGAAATTAGATATTCCTCCTTATGAGGAATCCTATACTTGTTAGTGATATGTGGCATACATAGAAATGGGAGTTACAATGTAACTCCTTTCTCACATCTCTATTAAAAGAGATGGCTCTCCTTCTCTCCAAATGAGATTCTTATTCTTCTTGAACATTGTATGAGCTAAGCTCTCTCTCTCTCTCTCTCTCTCTCTCTCTCTCTCTCTCTCTCAAGCATTTTTGCAACATTCACTATATCACGGGGGTTTTTTTATGCTTTTGCCCCTTCAAAATATTGTCTCCTTTGTTGCTTTTCTCTTTGGTGAATGCTCCTAGTTTTGTGATTATTCATGGTAAATCTTCTTTTCCTTGCTCAGCTCATTAAACAATTTCCTATCTCTTGGTATTTTGTTATTATTTTAACATGGTATCAGAGCAGGTTGGTTTAATCATGTTTTGAGTGTGTAGGTAAAGGAGCTACCATATCTTGGTGTACTCCAAATTTGGAGATGTTGTTTAGAAGAGTTTTGAATCTCTTTTCCTTAGTTAAGATCTTTTTAGCATATTTTAGTGTGATTTTTATATTATATTACTTCAACATTTAAGTTTTTTTGAAACTCTAGTTATTACATTCAAATCTGGGATAGTAAAGTTAATTAGTAGTAATCTTGGCTCCCATATCTATCCATTCATTAATCTCTATTTTCCAACTAATATTTATCTTTCCTTTATTATGTGAATTCTTTTTCATAGTATAATTTGTTTCTATTTTTCAGTCATTGCATTACTAATATTAGTTTCTATATTTATGTGTGTTTAATCATTGCATTTGCTTCATCATTGCATGCATTATTTCAATTAATTCATTTAGCTTTGCATGCATTTGTCTTTGACACGTAACATAGGGTTACCTTTATTTTAGCTTTGCATGCAATAAGTTCACTGTAAATGCTTTCATTTATCTTTGCTTTCAAATATTGAGTTCATTGTAAATGCTCTACTGTTTCCTATCAAAGATAGAATTGCTCTCCGGTTATCATTTTTTTGGGATAAAAATTTCCTTCCTACCTCAAGTTTTGGCTTTCACTCAAAAACCTTTGCTGAGTTTGAATCATTTCTTTTGCAGGTCTTAATGTTTTCTTCACAGATCAAAACTCATTTCAAATCAAAACTGGTCTTAAATTAGTTTGGACCTTTTTCTTTGCAGGCCTTTATTTATATTGAAATATTTTTCTATCATTTTTTGAATCAATTTTTTTTGTTATCATTGTTATTGTATTCAATAATATAACATTTTTTTAATCTCTCAAGGTATTTTAGGTTACATGCATGATGAAAAAGAATAGAGGAAATGGCAATACGTTTTCTCTTTTATTTCGCAGGATTGGTCGCACTCATTCACTTCTCTTCTGAAAACAACATCTGATTAATTAATTACCTCACTGCTGAGTCACCTGGTTATTTATTTATATTATTTTGGCATTAAGTTTTAGGTTGTTTTTTGTGATTCGAGTGTTGTATTCCCTTATTCTACTCGCCACTTTCCTAATTCTATTCATAGTTTTGTAGTTCTTGTGGGGACGACTCTTCTCTATTCATTTTTCTTTTTGTTCCTCTCAATATTTTTGCCGGAGATGGGACAAGCTTGATTGTTTGTTTTTCTTTCTTGCTTGCACTATTTATTGCATGTGTTTGATTATTTCTTTTCTTAAATCTTCTATTTTTTCCCTCTGATCACAACAACAATGCATTTTCCCTTCATTGTGATTATTTTTTGGGGTGCAATCATACATCACCGTACCAAAATCATACCAACACCGTATCAGTACCACTTTTCCTTTTTGTCTCTGTGATGATAGTGGGAATGACATCATATAGCTATTGAGATAACCAATTCATTGCAAAGTCTGGCCCTTTGTGGTGTTGAATAGTCCTAGCATTAGTTTGGCCAAAGAAACCCTTTTTTATCTCCATTAAAACTATTTAGTTTCCCTGCATATGCCATGAACACAAAGAGGCTATGATTCTATTCACATTTCTTCTCATGTTTCAATCATTTAATAGCAACAATATAAGTTTTAGTAGTTTTTTAGCATTCTTTTTTTTAGCTTTCTTTTTCTAAGGTGTTGAGGGCTTCGTAGGGTAGTTTAATCTATCTATTTTAATCTCATTTCTATTCATTCTTATCTGATAGCTGTTGAAATTTTGTTTACAACCATGTTTTCCTAATCTAATCTCACATCATGAGATCCTTTTATAGCATGTGTTTGATATTATTTGTGTATTCCTACATCACCTATAATATTTTATTTTTACAGAAGCTTCATCTATTTATGGGGTGTTGGGGTTTTATAGATCTATCTTAAATCCCTCTTCACTACTTGCCCCGCTATGAACAAGGGTTTAATGGGTATATGTAGTTACAAAACCCCTAAATGTTTTCATGCGTAGCAATAATGCTCCCCTTTGTCAAAGAATTATAAGTTGTGCAATCGTGAGGCAGCTAAACTGTGATGAATGTTTTCCTCTGTAATTAATAAGAGCGATAAGAAATAGAAAGAATAAATAGATTGACATCTTTGGCTACACTAGGTCACAAGTAATGCTTTACTTTTTTTCCATGGGTTTTAATTTAGCAATTATTGCCAAAAGTGCCAGTGAAACATAGATAAGGATTAGGTGTTCATTGATGCATTCAAAAATTATTATTATTTATTTTATTAAGTTTTAGGCATATTTTAGGTTGATTTCTTTTTTGTGGCTATTTTGTGGCTTTCGCTTTATTTAATCACTTTAAATTGGAGGCTTTACTAATAGCTTTTTTTAGTCTCATTATGTTTTTAATAGTTTTTTAGCTCAAAGTTAAGTAAGGGTTTTAGTTAGTGCTACCCAAAATTTCCCATCTTTTAATTCTGGCCTATGCAAATGTCTAGTTCATGCTGCATCTTGTTTTGCTTGTGAAGTTGATCCATAGGATTTTATACTTTATGCTCTAAACCCCATGTCCTTTGATGTGTCACCTTGCCCCAATTTAGGTCTCATCACTTAATTTGAAAAACTCATAGAGATATTCAAGTTTAGGTGCCTGTAAGAAATACTCAAGTTGCAGGGGTTCCAAAAAAATGTTCAGTGTCGAAAACCCTCTGTGTTTTTGACCTTCAAGAGAAAACCCTTTGCATTTTAGACCCCTCATCTTTGCACCAGTTCTTCCTAACAGTAGCATTTTTCACAAGCGTGTAATTCTGACTAGTGGGGCCCAGTTGGTTTTTGGCAAATGATTATGCGGGTTGTCACATGATTGCATAAGTCCTTTTCCCCTCATGCGATCATGTGACTAATGGTTTACTCCATGCACCTTGATTTTAATGTTACCACTAGTAGTCAGCGAAGCAAAGTGGGCTTGGTAACATGTGGCCCCATAGAATCAAGATCTATGGTGGTCTCATGTTCGCATGGGATCTTCCGATCCCATGCAATCACGTGACCACCGTTAGATTCTTCTGCAGTCCTTGAGTGGTGTTGTCATGGGTTCAACGAATATGGTTAGTTCCGGTTGGTCCACATGGTATAGGTGGGACATCTTGCAGGTCTAGGTGTCTATGTGGCAGTGGAGGTAGTCTCTTAGAAGCTTTTTGCATGATCACATGAAGTCTTTTGGGCTCATGTGATCATGCGACCAACATTATTTTAAAGCAGAGTGGGCCCAGGGTTGGTTAAGAAAAGATCAAGAGACTCCGCGACTAGAGGAAAAATGAACCCAAGGTGGAACCAGGGTTAATTTGTAGTTTACTTCTTGCACCCGAGTTTGAACACTTCTGTAGGGGGTTTTTTTTGCCAGTGTTTAATCCAGCGACATTTGTTGCAAGGAGGATAGAATTTTCAAAGGGAAATCACATGATCGCATGAAGACTTCTAGGCTCATGTGATCATGTGACCAGTATTATTTTGAGGTGGTGTGGCCTATTTTTCGCGGGCTTTCTTCTGAGGGAGGATGTTTACAAAGTGCGAGTAGCTCTAAATTGATTTTTGAGGATGGTTGCAGATTGCAAAGTTAATGAAGAAGATCTAGGTGGCCATCTTGGGTCGATTCTTGTCCCAGAAAGATACCAGTCTGTGCATTCATGGCGAGAATTTTGTGTAGAGAATTGATGATCTAGGTTGCTTGTCCACAGGCAGATCCAGTATAGGAATAGGCATGATGAATATTTGATCAACCATGATGTTGCAGGAAGATATTCATGATTAGATTTGACTTTGGTTGATCGGTACCCTAGGGTTGATTATTTTATTGTTTAATCTTGTAACCCTAGTTAGAATTTTGGACTCCTGCCTGTGTGTAGTTGAGGGATGTATATATTGTTTTTTGAGAGCCTTAGGGATCAGAATTCACATTTTGTAAAGAAGAAAGACTCTTTCTTGGGAATCTATCTATGACATTTATTCCTACCCTCTATTTTCTCACATTCTGTAAATTCCCATTGATAATACAAATATTGCAGAGGTAGTTTGTGACAATCCTTCATGTCCCAGTGCTTCCTTGTTTTCATTATCTCTTATTGGATTAAGGTTTATGAATGCTTTCAGTGATATTTAGGGTTCCTGATCCCTCTTACTTTTAGCTTATATGTGTACTACTATGTTTGATCTGATTTGAGTGAGTTTGTGGGTATTCATCAGCCCCCTATCATTCTGTCTCATTCCTGTGCCCTTTTGTTGAAGAGAATGTTTGCTTGTAGGTCATAGGTTGTGTCTAATGTTCAGGCCCTCTTATGAAATACTTATGCAAGCCTATTCAGTAAGTTGTGATCTACTAGACCTAGGTCTTTCACTGATTTCATCCCTCTATACTGAGATCCAAACCCTATTTTCAGTGCATCACCTAGTAGGTAGTTTGCTTTCCTGTTATTTCCCTTTCATGCACTCCTTCTATCCCTTTCCCTCAAAATATTTACTTTCTTGTTAAGAGAAAACTAAGGTGACAATCCAAGAGGAACTAGCCTAGACCCTAGAGGTTTCATCTTGGTTAGCAAAGGTCCCACAACCTTGAGATGATTCCCAAGTTATATTGAGTTATCAAGACTATGAGAGCTTGAGACAGAGGTGCAAAACTCAGTGTATAATAGTTAGATTCATTTCATTTTTTTTAGCTCAATTTTTTTAATTAAGTTTTTTTTAGTTAGATTCAATTTGTTTTTAGCTCAAGTTATTATTTAAGGGTTTTAGTTAGATTCCATTTGATTTTCTTAAAGTTTGTTTTCCAGGTTTGTATTGCCTTTATTTGTTAATAGGTTTATTTAGTTTATTCCTCTTTGCATGCTTAAGTACATATTTTTTTTTGCATGCAAGAGATTCTTGTCGTTATCTGTTAATCAATAATAGCTTAACCGAGATCTATTTTCTCTCAAGTGTTCTTAGTTTCAGTTTTACCTCTGGTTGTTATTTCTCCTTTCATGCCTCCTTGGCATAAGCTTTATAACTTTTTTTTGTTACATGTAAGTGTATATATTTTGACATGACCTTCTTTTCTTACTTCAGTTAAGGTTCTTCATTCATTTATCTCAAGCTTAGGTGTTCTTTACTTTAATCTTCCTATTTAACCATGACCACCCTAATGCTAGAAATAAAGTTAACTAGTACAAATTATCATGCATGGAAAAAGCATTAGACCTTCATCTTTAGATTCAGACACATTTTAGATATTGCAACTAATGCCAGTTCAAAACCAGCAGCCTCTACTCCTCAAGCTAACCAAATTGCTTTGTAGACTAAAAATAAGGAAGCGCTTGGTTTAATCATAATCTCCTTAAGTCCCAAATTTTATGTCTTACTTTCTACTTGTACAAAAGCCCATCAAGCTTGGAACATCCTAAAAAATACCTATCATAGTGCAGACAAGACTCAAAAAATCTAGCTTCAAGACCAACTTGAAGACCTCAGGTATACTGATTTCAACTTTTTTGATGATTTCTTTCTCAAGTTTGATTCAATTAAAGCTTTACTAACTGGTTTACAAGTTTCTCTCTCTGATTTAAGGATAATCCACATAATTATTTGTAAATGTTTTCCTAGACAATTCCAATAGTTTATTACAAATATTTACTCTTAGTTAGCTATTCCTTCTCTAGCATCTCAATTAACTTATGTCATCTTTCAAAATATGTTGTGTCAAGAGGAAGAAAAATTGATTTAATTTGGTATAATTAAAACTCACGAACATGCCTATGTCTCTCAAAGTCACAATAACAATAGATCTTCTAACACTAATCAAAATAACCAAAATTATCAAAGATCAAACAATACTAATAATTCAAATAATAACTCAGGCCAATAATTTAATGATCATTACAATTCTAGGCCTTCCAATAACTATCATAATCATAATCATTCAAATAGGCCACATTGCACCTATTGTAGTAAAGATGGTCACTCAATACATAACTATTTTAAGAAACAAAGGCTGATCAACCTAATTCTCAAAATTACTCAAATGGAAAATCTAATGGAAATCAATCTCATTCTACCTTTACTATTTGTTTTAATGCTTCTAAACCACTTGAATGGATTATTGATAGCGATGCATCTCAACATGTTACATCCCATAAGGAAGTCTTTGATTATTTGCAACCTGATTCTATGAATATTCATGTTTCTTTAGTTGATAATTATTGTTGTCAAGTTGAAAGGACTAGTAATGTTTTTTTTCCAAATGGTAAATTACATGATGTGCTTTGTGTTCCTAATATGAAAGATAACCATATTTTTGTTCCTCACATTTTTGCTCCTAATGTTTCTATTCCTTCTGTTTCTACTCCTAACAATAAGGATAATACTAATACTCTTCAAAAGGATAATGATGAGCATAAAGATAGTAATGATACTCCTAATGATTTTGTTCCTTCTAGTAGTAGCAGTGATGATGGTAATAATATGTTTACTCCTTGCTCTCATACTGATGATATGTTTGACCAAGAAGAGGAAATTATATCTAACTTTCTTAATGTACTTTGCAAGATATGTTTATTACTCAAGATGAAATTCATGATGATAGTACTAATCCTATGATTGTTGTGGAGGCTAATGATAATGATGCTTATATTAACTCTCCTATTCGTGCTTCATATTATGATGAATACACTACAGATTTGTCTTATGCAACTAAAGATTGCATTCCTAATTATTTTTCTCATGATTCGCAATATGATTTTTCTTTCCAAAGTGTTACTAATTCAGCACTAGGTGATCCCAATGATGGGCACTCTACTAGTGGTTCTTCCCTTTTTGTAGGCTCAGGTGTTGATTATGCTCCATCTCTATTTTCTACTGGAAATGAATATACAAAATGCATTAATGCATCTAAAGAATCTCAATGGTTACTTAAATATTTGGGCTCCCTTCAACAAGCACATACACTTTTGTTCTCTCAAAGTGCTATTCACTTTTCCAAAAGTCCTATGTACAATTCAAGCTCCAAAGCACAAGTTGAAGACATGCAAGATGATCAAGCCAAAGGCATCCTAGTGAAGACTCTTTCAAAAGAAACATCTCAAATTCATTGTAAACATTCGGGTTTGATACCTATTCATGTAATTACCCCAAGTAAAGATTAAAGGGGGGTGTTAGAATTTAATCTTTCCTTGGTGTGTGTGTGTGTGTGTGTGTGTGTGTATACACACACATATATATATGTATATACATATATATATGTATATACATATATATATGTATATACATATACATATATATATATATATATATACATATATATATATATATATACATATATATATATATATATATATATATATACATATATATATATATATATATATATATATATATATATATATATATATATATATATATATATATATATATTTATTTAAAGGATAAATCAAAGTATCCTATTGTATTTATCCTTTAGTCCAAGTGGGAGGACATGTCATATTTGTAATTCCTTTATTAAGGAAATTAGATATTCCTCCTTATGAGGAATCCTACACTTGTCTCACACACTAGTGATATGTGGCATACATAGAAATGAGAGTTACAATGTAACTCCTTTCTCACATCTCTATTAAAAGAGATGACTCTCCTTCTCTCCAAATGAGATTCTTCTTCTTCTTGAACATTGTATGAGCTAAGCTCTCTCTCTCTCTCTCTCTCTCTCTCTCAGGCATTTTTTCCACATTCATTATATTACGGGGTTTTTTTTATGCTTTCCCCCCTTCAAAATATTGTCTCCTTTGTTGCTTTGCTCTTTGGTGAATGCTCCTAGTTTTGTGATTATTCATGGTAAATCTTCTTTTCCTTGCTCATCTCATTAAAAAATTTCCTGTCTCTCAATATTTTGTTATTATTTTAAAACCGCTCTTGTTCTAATAAGTTTTTTTTTTAGTGTAGGCCTTGATATTTTGACGACTCCTTTCTTCAGTGGTGGTGAAGCTGTAGTGGTTGACCTTGTGTGTGCTCTAGTTTTCACTTTTGCTTGCTTCTTCTTTGGAGTGGGCTTAACTGGTGAAGGTTCTACATCTTTTTCAGACTTGGTTTCCTCATCATCATGTGCTTTATCAGTAAGAAGTAACTGACCTCTAGTTTCTACTTCAACCAGAATGTTCTTGGATGCTTCAACATCAACTACATCTTCTCCAAGTTTCTTTACTAAATTGCTTATCATTTTCTTTGATTTATTTGTTATTTTCCCAATGACTAGGTTGGTTTTTATCCTTATTTTATCTTCTTCATATGTGCTAAACCTAGCATCTTTTGGATCCTTAGGCTCATCTAATAAATCCTTGATTGACCTAGAGGCTTGGTCAATATCAATTTCATAACCCATAGGGGCTAGCCATTTTGTTCTAGGTTCTACTACCTTTATAAATGTGTAATTTGTATCCACTAGGAAACATATGTCATGTTCATATTTTTATACCAGTTGTCTCGATATCCTACTCCTTTCATTCATCATGTCCTTGAATTGCTCAAAATAAATATCTACCATACTCACAAAATTATCTCCCAAACTTGTTATCAAAACAATAATTTGTAGTGTCACAAATTTATCAGTAGTCCAGTCAACATTACCCATTAAAGGGAGAAAAAAATTCACATAGAAGAATATGCAAAGATTCATCTGGAATCTCTTTTTCACCATTTTATATGGAATGTCAAGTGCACCATACGGTACATTATTGAGTCTACTTGATTGAAATATTTTTTACCCAATTAAATATGCACCAAACCTTGTTTCGAGATCCATGATTGTGTTAACTTTCAATCCTCTATCATCCCATTCTACTCTAGTAGCTTTCTCTAGCTCAGTTCTTAGTGCACTCCTCAGTACTTTGACTTTGTTGGTGGTAGGATAGACTATCACTGCATGTATGATATCTTTTGTGATCTTTATGGGCTCATCAAACCAAATGTTTCCATCATGAAAATGACTCAAAACAATTCTTATCCACTCATTCCTAAAAACCTTCAGAAAATGTAGGGTGTTTGTGAAACCCTTGACTCTCAGATGCTGATGATCATATTTCAACTTTTTATTAACACATAGCATATGATATGTATCAATTACCTCAAAATCACCAATCTCCCTAATTTTGTAGTGAATGTAGAAGCGTATGTCTTCTATCAACAAAACCCTAGCCTTTATGCTTGAAAAAGCTCTAATTTTGTCAATTTGTGAAGCAACTTTGAAATGAAGTTTGTACTTCATCTCATTACTAGTAGTAGAAAAAAATAATCTCACTTCCTCCTCATCTACATTCTTGGATTTTGTGACTTTTGATGTGCATGCCATTGTTCTTCATTAGGGTGTCGAGCAATATCAAATAGACAGCTCGATGAAGACAACACTTACTCATAGAAATGATGAAAGTAGTTAGAATCCTTTTAATCTTTTCTCAAATGCTCTAAAAATATTTTTCTCAAATTCTCTCTATAGAATTATAGCTCTCCATGATTGCAGTGTGAAAAAATAAACTAAGTGCACCATGTATTTAGAGCATTTTCAACTTCCCTCTCAAACCTTTTTGCAATAAATGCTCGACCTAACACAACTCGGTGACAATTGTCACGCTCAGTGTATACCATGAAAAGTATAAGCTTGATTAATATAATAAATTTCACTTGGTTAATACTGGCACTCAATTAACCTTGCTCATGGTTACCCACTGGTAACTTTTCACTCGGTCTAGCATATACCAACTTAAAGCTCAAAACTTGTAAAACCATAGTGCATCTTGATTCATGCAGATTTGGTATGAGAACATTTAATATAAGGAACTGTATGATAGATATAAACAATTAGAATTATTAGTTCCATACATAACTTTCTAGCTTACGTGGAGGTGGCGATGTCATCCAATCTAATGGATGAGGTTTCATCAACTATGTTAGCATACAATTTTTCCCTTTCTTTAAATCAATTTTCAGACTCCCATAAAGCATGAAAAGAAAAGAAAACTTCAGCACTAACAATTGAGTTCCTTTGAAAGAAAACTCTCTGCAAATTATCAATGTGCAGCTATCTTCCAAACAGATTTTCAATACAATCTTATTGAACAAAGAAATGCAAAATCATGTGTGCTTTTAACCAGAAAACACATAAGATCAACATTCAGTTCATCAACATGAAAAGAATGTGCAGATTTTCAAAGAACATAATTTACTTCTAACATTGCTTCAAACTTTAAATCCTTAAAACTAAAACTTCTGTATTGATTCTCTCTATTACTTTAAGCACAAAATCAACTCATTTCCATAAGAAAACAAAATATATAAGATAAAAAAGTAGTATTTATCGATTCAAAGGCTCAAACACATATATAACACCATAGGATATTTCATATGTTCTATTATATTAGTATTCAAAAAGCTTAAAGCATAGACTTAAGAAAATAGTTTCTCAAAACGTAGAGAGCTGAACCCTTAAAAAATTTGTAGATTACAAATATATAGACACGCAGAGCTTTTGCATCTAACTAGATAATTTTTTTTTACCAAAAGTAACTATTTTTAAAACTAAATAATTGTTTAAGAATAAGCCATAAAAGCAGAACTAAGCACAAAGTGCCCCTAAAACAATGCTAGGTGTCTACAGAAACTAAGGTGTCATGGCTACTAAGAACGAAGCTGCCTTCCAGTCTTTGAATGCCATAATAAACAAGGAAATCACCTGCTAGTGTGGCAAGCCAATGTAATTGATTCTCTGCTTCCACACTTCTTTCTCTTTCTTGACTTGAGCCACTTTCTCATTGTGCATTTTCAAGTGCTGCTATTGGAGTATAAGCATTGAATCAATTCATGCCACTTTTGAAAAATCTTGTACAGCTGGTGCTTTAATCCCTTTTAGTTCATCAAACTAAGCTTTAACACTCTTAATCACCTGATCGACTAGTCTATTTGATTCTTGTTGGGCTTCGAAACACTTCTTATCCACCCAGACCATGTCACTTAAAATGATATCATTGATTATCCCCAATCCTTTTAAGAGGTCTTTTATTTTGGAAATTCCCTGAGCCACAGCCTCGTTCCTCCAATAAATGCACTATTTCAAGACATATAGAGTCATTTCATCTAGCCCTGGGACTAGTCTTTCTGAGGGGAATTTTTGTAGACTGTATTCCTAAACTTCTTCCATCCATGAGACTTCCTTTATCTAGGTAGTTCTTTCTATTTCCCATTCTTTGATGTTCGGCTCAACCTTCTTTATTAGGTTATTAGCCTTGATTTGAGATTGATTTTGACAAGTAAATTTCGTAGTATTATTAGACCTCACATGCTCGACCCATTCTTTAAATGATTTGGTGATAAATTTATTTCGTTGTATCTAATCCTAAAATTTTTGATTATTTGGAGATTTAATGTCTGTGGAGGTTGGCATTTCAGTCAAAGGGAAAGGTTATGGGTGTTGGATAGCATGAATATACTGGGCCATGCTCTTCATAGCTTCCTTCATTTCATATTTTTATTTCATGTCCTTCCAAACTCTATTAGCAATTTTCTTATTCAAGACCTCAAAAAACTTCATGTCAGTAGCTCTGCTATCTCTCCCTATATCAACTTTTGATATTTGAAAATCTTGGGCAGAAACCTCTACATCATCTTTATCTCTCACTGGCTTCACAATTTTTTCCATCTAGTGGCCACTTCTTTCATCAAAATCAATTTTGTATTTAGTCTTCATTTTCTTGGCCTTCAGAGTCTTTTCCAAGCACATACTTAGAACATCCTCGATGGGAAAGGATAGTGACACCATACTTCTCTTTTTGGCAACATAATTCTCTAGCCATTGTGGGGCTACTACGAGTTTCTTCTGAGTATCATAGTTACTTAGGAGGGCCAAGGAATCTTTTGGATAATTATCAGTGACATCAAGCACCTACTGACCATCTAACATGTAGGCCAAATTGGGATTAGCAATAGGTTCTTCTTGAGGTTTAGCTTCAGGAGGATCCAAATCCTCAAAAATGTTGGAAATCACCTCTAGCTGCTTAGCTTTATTCTTTATCTTGGAGGTCGACCAAGTGACTTTCACAATAGGTTTAGCTTGAAGTTGAACTTGAACTTGAACCTCAGGACTAGCTAGTTCAACTTCAGGTTCAAGATTACCTGCAAGAGAGGTATCAATAACTATGTTAGTTAAAACATAAATCTTTCTTTTGAAACTTTTCTTCCTTGATTTTGTTTTCTTTTTAGAAGACCGTGAGGTAGTCTTAGGTGCCTTCTTTTTTGACAGCCAAGCTTATGTTCTTTTTAATATTCTATCCATTCTTACTTGCAAGTTATCCTCTTCTAGTTTTGTCCAATCTAATTCCAGACTAGGCAGAGCCTCTACTTTCTCTAAAAACAAGGAGTCAAGTACCTCAACCTCCTCATCTTCCTCAACACCACTTATATCTAGATCCAATCCATAAGTGATTATTTTCCTTAGTGTTAACCTTGACCAAATCCTTCTCCTAACCTCAAACTCATCTAAACAATTGGCCTAGAAGTCTTCCAATTCAGGCATGTGCATGAAGGTGATAGGGACATTGAGGTTCGATTTGGAAAAACCCATATAATCAAAATTATCCCTGGTGGGATAAGGTACCAAACTCAGAGCTAACAACTCACTTTCCATTGCCAAGGCATCTTGAAATCTTTTACATCTCTAGTACCCTAGCTCAATAGGAAATAAAACTCCTAAGAATTTCTTCAAGCTACCAGATTTTTTCTCCATAATGATGAGCTGTCTGCAAATCTCCATTAAGATCACATCATCCAAGAAAAAGCTAAGAAACATTAGTGGCTCCTCATCAAAATCCCCAAATCTTAGGTAAGTAAATCTAAGAAATTGTATGAAATGGAAACCATATATATTTATCACTTTCTTGGCTTCCTTAGAGAGTCTACAATTTTCTCTTCCTCACAATTCAAAAACTAACTTTGCTAAGAACATATCATTCACTATTCTAAATTCACTAGAGAACTTTTCATTTTGCAGACATGTAAAATAATCATAAATTTTCATATTGTTGGCCCATAGTTCATCGGAAGCCCCTCCCAATTTCTATAGCAAGCAAGAACATAGATAAGATAAGAGGACATGTAAAAGCAAGTCAGATTACTTACATTTAGGAGCTCCTGGTGAAGTTTTTCTACAATCAGGTCATCCCAATCTATAAAATTCTCTCCTATAATTTTCTAGATGAAATAGTACATCCAATCCTCCCAATGGAATGTGTGAGGATTTCCTTTCACCCTACTCAAAAGGAACACCATATCGGCAATTTCCTTACAAAAATGCTCAATTGTTAGAGGTTTTGACAGTTTGGACCCTCCCTTCTCTATTTTTTCTAACCATGCTTGAGCTATACAGGAGCTATACTTCTTCTTGTCCTTTTCATACACATGATATGCCTTTGCATAGGTCCAAGGCTCATAAGGTTCTTTATCTGGGATCCTTCATACTACCATTAATGTTTCTTAGCTTATCTTAACCAGAATTTCTCTTGAAGAATCTTTGATGCATCTATTCTTACCATCATACCTATTGGCACATTCTAATATAAATTTTAGGAAAACTAAGGTTGGGGGAAAGGTAGTGGCCTCCATTAAACCACTTCCTGCCAACTTCTTAGGGAAGGAACCATTAGAGGCATTTTCAACCCTACTATGTAACTCTTCTATATTCATATTAACCAAGGAGGTATCATAGATATCAGGGAGAGAGATCAAAAAATGGGTCCTACTTTCATCTTTTGGGAGTTTACGATGGAATAGGGGAATCTTAACCTAGGAAATAAAAAAAATTCACAAAACAGTAACAAGCTGCTTCAAAAATCTAAGAGCTTCAAGGAAGAAAAACTCATCGATTATCTATGTACCAACTTTTTTGTGATTATCTTACCACAAACTTTGTTGTTCCTCCTTTCTCCTCAAGAAAAAATAACAATAAACTCAACTAGGCTACATTTATTAACATGGGAAATAGGATCTTAAGTAAATCTTCACAAGATGGCTATAATGAATGTATTAATGAAAGAATGATTGATATGAAATTTGAAGTCACTCCTCATTAATTTTCAAGTTAAATCGACATGAAATTCTCAATTCCCTGGGACATTCTCTGATTAACATATTTTTTTCAATAATGACACCCCTTTCATTAGGCCACCAATTGTCACCTCCACAATTCACATGCATGAGTCATCCCATCGAATTTGGTAACTCTGTATGACAACTTCCCAAAATTGATTTGACACCAGGAGTTCTTGAAAAGGTAGCTTTCTACGGAATGAAAGAACAATCTTGCTGAATATTCCATGTGCTAGACATTGTACTTTGGACTTGAACTTGAACTTGAACAAAATTCAAAGTTCAAGTCTGAGTTTAGGTTCAGGTTCAACTTCAAAAGACCGATAAACCTACTGAAGGAATAAACAAACATTGACGCTGCATAACACATAATGTTTAATGAACTTGAACTTGAAGTTGACAAAGTTCAAGTGCAACGTCAACTTAGGATTTTTACCAACCAAGACTAAAACTTAGAGTTAAGAAAAATTGAGGGTAACAACTAGCTCTAACTGGGGACTGGGACTCTTCAGGACCAAGAAATGAACCTAGAAGCTCTGGTTTTGAAAGACATATTTTAACTTATTATACCAAGTTGACTCATCACAACAAAATTTTCTACTCCTACAAGCACAACCCATAAACTTATATACATGCAAGAAAAGAAAAACTTATAGCTGATAAAGCTTGAGATCCTACCCATTCTAGGATAGGGGTAATTCATCACCATCAACATACTTCAATTTAAAGCTATCTGGACTGAGAGCTTGAGAGATATTGAATGGGCCCTTCCAGAGAGATTCAAATTTTCCATGTGCCCCACATGGTTCTCGATGCTTATCCCAGAGCAAGAATTTATCTCCCTCCATGAATCTTCTTGGTCTGGCACGATAGTCAAATATTTCCTTCACCTTTAACCAATGACTGGTTATGTGATCTACTAATTTTTCCCTTTCTTCTTCTATCTTTGATAAATACAAAATCCTTTTTTCCAATGAATTTTTGAAAACTTCATTCTCAACACACCTTTGTAACTTAGCAGAAGCTAGCTCCAATGGGAGAGATAGCTATGCTTCAACTCTAAATACTAGCTCAAAAGGCAACATGCTGATAGCCCTTTTGGGGGAAGTTTTATTTGCCCACAATGTTTCATACAAATTTTTATGCCAATCTTTTCCTCTCTCTTCTACCAACTTCATCATGATGTTGATCAGATTCTTATTTGTGGATTCTACTTGACCATTTCCCTGTAGGAAATAATCTAAAGAGTGGGATAAATTTATACCATGGTCATAGCAGAAGAGATGAATTTCTCGAGATGAATAATTTTGAGCATTGCCGGCTACTATCTTAAGTGGGACTCCAAACCTTGTGACAATATTCTCTTTTAAGAATCTACAAACTACCTCAGAAGTGGTCACTTTAACTAGTATTGCCTTGACCCATTTGGTAAAATAGTCAGTGGTTGTAAGGATATGGATGTGCTTGCCACTTAAAGTTGGATTGATCTGACAAATGAAATCAAGTCCCCAATGTTGAAAAGGCTCCTCTATTATCATTGGCCTTAATGGAAAAGTAGCTAACCGGGGCTTTCCTGAGAATAGTTTACATTTTTCACAATTTTCCACCCACTTATATGCATCTTTAAACATCTCGGGCCAATAATAGTAGTTTCTTAGGATCTTGAAAGCTGTCATGGATGATGAGTAGTGTGCCCTACAAGATTCATTGTGGAATGCTTGCAATAAATTCTACTACTAGTCTTTATCAATAGACTGCAAGAACATCCCATCTATTGGTGTTCTTTTTCCCCAAAGGTTAGCTTGGAATTAGGATTGACAAGGCTAGTGTCACATTCACTCAACACTCCAAATCTAATAGGAAAAAAGGCCAACTGACAAGGATCAAAGAGAGATCCTTCTACACTTTGAGCTCCACATCAATCAGGCAGGTATACCTCATCTGCACACATATATTAACTTGTGTCACACTTCAGGCCTATGAGTAATTCACTGTGGAATGGTTCTCAAACCCTTCTAGGTATCCTATACCTCAATGAAGCCAATATCTCATGTAATAGCCCAAGTTGCATGGAGTGAGTATGAAAACCAGAGACCTAACCTATCAACAAGAAAAGGGAAAGGGTGGGACTGAAAGGAAATGATTTTAAATGGATTGAAAGGACCCCTGAGATGCCCTAAGTCTCTCATAGACCAGTGCCTTGTCCATTGGGCCACAGAGTCAAATACAATATTGAAAGGGACAGCTATCAAACAAGAAAACAATATGCTCAATGTGTTGATGCCTGACATCAATCAAACACCATGACCAAACCTCAGCTTAGTTCCCACCTGTGCATTCAAATATGTTATTACCCATCAAAGGATTTTGACCCTCCCCTTAGAAGAGACCTATGAATAGACAATACATTAACCAACATCCACTAGAAGACAAGTATAACCTACTCTTGATATTTCAGCTCATACATACATGAATACTAACCCTGAACCAGTTATCTCTATGAAGACAACTCCACCCACAAGCTCTTAGGCAATGCAAGGTAGAAAAACCAGACATCCTTGATGCATGACTAATGAGTTTAGAATTAAGATGCAGATAGCTTGACAATAGTAAGAGTATATTAACTTCTCATACATAAGACAAGTCACTTACAATATGCATTATGTTCTCAGAACCAGCAAGGAAAGAAGAACACCCTATATGCAGAGAGAAAGAGAAATTTGCAAGACAGAACCTTTCATGGAACCAGAAAAGAACTCTCAGCTGGAACCCTCACAAAGTCAAAACTTCAACTATTTATACCACTAGCTGCCTTGGAAACCCAAAATAGGTTGCAACAAGCTAAGAACAGCTAGGGCTAAAGTTTCACCCACCTCAACCAACCAAAAACAATCATGAATTTAATTCAGGGGTGGGAAACACATCCAATCTAGGAAAGAGGAAATTCTGAACTGATCCTTAATTATGAAAGTCTTCTCTACAAGTACAAAGGATCACAAAACCAGGCTCAAAAGGATGCACTGTAACATGCCTTGAGCCACATCTGCAATGTACATGCTCTGCAAACGAGCACTAGACATCCTGGACCACACTGCAAATGGCAAACCAATCGCTTCTCACCAAACAGGGTCATTTCTACATTGAATTCCATAAAAATGGTACCCTTTATCACTGGAAACTCTCAGAAATTCAAATTTCAATCTCAATGGTTATTTCTTTGATGCCTGCAGAGAAATGACGGCCAAAATTTAAACCTTTACCAACTTTAAACCGTAGCCATCCGATCAATCTCCCCTCGAGGGCTTTATGACTTTCCTTAAAAGTGGTCCCAGTCAAACTTAGCAAATTAGTGACAAAGAACCTTTGCCAATTCGTAAAACACTTCGCTCCTTTGCTAAAAAATTTAGCGACTTCCCAACTACCATTCACCAAATCGCCAAACAAACTAGTGAATCACCTTTTTTATGCGTGAACATGTGAACACATTGAATTTTGTCGACACTGCTAGATCTTTATCCACTCCGCCAAACCTCAGACCCCACCTGGGCCCACCTGATGCCACATGTCATCTCACCATTCGCTACAACCTCCGAGTCACCTGACACAAGACCCACCGGCCGTCAACCCTTTTAAACACTGCAAGATCAGATGGTTGTTGCATGATCGCAAGGGGAAAGAATATTCCTTGTGGTCATGTGACAACCATAGGATTGAAAGGGCTCTGACCACTGGGCCCACATCTCTACCCTACATCCACTAGAACCTTGCCACCTCAACATCCTTTAACAGTGGGCCCACTGCAAACAAACCCGTCGGTATCCAATCGGATAGTGGGTGCATGATTGCAAGGGGAAAGAATATTCCTTGTGATCACACACTAACCATAGATCTTAAATCTCTGACACCGGGACCCGCTGACATGAAATCCAACTCATTGCAAGAAACCAATAGAAAATTGACACATCAGTGCCACCGAGCAGAAAGGTCCCACTACATGCCCATACAAGAAAAGCCAATGACCTTCATACCGCATCAACAACTCTCATTAAAGCATGAAGATTAAAAGGCTTGCATCTTTTCCTCGTGGGATAGCGACAACCACCGATCTTTGTTACCCATTAAACATCTATCAAACCCTAGCTGATGGGCCCGCTGGGACATGTGTCAACCGGTTGCATGGTCGCATGTCAAAAATTCTTGACATTCAATCATGTGACAACCAATCATTTGAAACCCTTTGAAGACTCGGGCCCACCATCCATCGCACTTGTGCAGTTAGAGAATGCCAACAAACAAGACAGAAGTGAGGGGTCAAAAACACACAGGGTTTTCGATGAAAGAGGATAAAAAACACACAAAGTTTTTGGCACCAAAAGACAAGTGCACAAAAGGTGGAAGGCACAAGGTGAAAAATAATGAGGGTTTTCACACAGACCAAAAACATCATGGATTTTCAAAAACACTGTGGGTTTTCAAAATTGTGGGAGATTTTGAAATTATTTTCCTGTAGACCTTAGAATTTGAATAACTTTCTAGATTTTGTGATTCAGCATGTGCAATCTGGACTGGAGCAAGGTGATACATTGAAGAGCATGGGGTAGGACACTTTACAAAAACATTTGCAGGGAAGAGGCCATTTTCATAGGATTTTTCTATGACAAAAAAATGGACTAACACCATCCAATCCTTTCTTATATAAAAATTTGTCTACAATGACATACTTTGTTGCCTTTAGCCTTAAATTTCTCTTCTCTTTAGTTGATAGATGATTTGGGGTTTCTTCGTAAGTCAAAAAGGAAGCTACATCGGAAAACCATGATTCATTTGTACTGATGAATAGACAATTGGATAAACCTTGATCTTCTTTATTTCCAACCATTAATTTACATGGACCCTGACCTCTTACTAGTTTCATGGGCTTAATTTCCAGATCAAACACCTGCACCTTTGCTACCCAACTAGCTCTATTATTAACAGCCACTTCCTGCTGAGTAAGGATACTTTTAACAACATAATTCAGAACAAAGACTATATAATGTGAATGAAGAATGTAATATCAGAATTGTTTAACAGCTTTCACCACCACAAATGCCTATTTTTCTATTTGATAATAACATAACTCATGTTTCTTAAGTGGTATACTCATGAAGGAAATAGGCATTTCATCTTTTTCATTTTTTCCACAATAATACCCCAGACATTATATGCTCTAATGCATAACAATATATTATAAAATCCTTCTTAAAATTTGGGTATATAAATGTTAGAGCATTAGCTATAGCTTCTTTTATCTTTTCAAAAGATTTGACAACTAGTTCACCCCATTTGAAAATATTCTTTTCACTTAACAGGTTGACCATTGGTTAGGAGGTCTCTGCAAAATCAGGAACAAAATTCCTCAAGAAATTAACTTGACCGAAGAAATATTTTATCCCTTTACGATTGACATGTAGGCACAACTGCTGGATAGCTCTTACTCTTTCTAGATCAATCTTAATAGCTTCCTTCGAAACTAAATGGCCCAACAACATTCCTTTTGTTACACATAACATTGACTTCTTTGGATTTAAGGAAATACCATGGTCTCTACATCTCTACAAAACCTCCTTTAAGTCCATTAGATGCTTCGTATGCCTACTAGAGAAGACTATCATATCATCTAAACAAATAGTGATGGTTTTATTCAACAAGTGCCCAAAAGTAGAGTTCATAGCCTTTTGGAATGTGACTTCGACATTAATTAGTCCAAATGACATTCTTATATAAGCAAAAGTGCCCCACGGAGTGGTAAAGGCCATCTTATGTTGATCTTCATCTGGGACCTTGATCTAGTTGTAGCCTGAAAAGCCATCAAGAAATGACATCATCTCTGAGCTAGCCACAATTTGAAGAATTTGATCCATCATAGGAAAGGAAAAGTTATCTTTAACACTTGACTAATTGAGGTTCCTAAAATCCATGTAGATCCTAATCTCTCCATTCCATTTCCACATAGGAACTATGTTAGCTACCCCCGTAGAGTGGTAGATTGGGAAAATAATACAGGCCTAAAGAATTTTATCAATCTCTTTAAAGATAGCATCTAACACCTTTGGATTGTAGGTCCTTAATTTCTGACAAAATGGGGACATCCCTGGCTTTAGAGGAATATGGTGTGTGAATTGTCCTTGCATGAAATTATTCAGATCATCATAGGACCAAGCAAAAACATCCCTGTACTCTTTTAGAAACTTGATAAAATGAACTTTCTCATCCTCATTGCAACACACCCTAAGGTTTACCAAATTTGGAGTGTATTCATCTCCAATGTTAATCTTTTCATATTCACTTGAAGGGATATCATCGGGTATGATAGGTTGATTAAAATAACAATCCCTTCTATAAAAAATCTTTTCTAACTCTACAAGTCCTTTCAGTATTGAGTTACCTTTAAGTTTAATTATTTTTTCTAAAGAGCTTACCTCATTTCTAGGACAAAATTCATGGCACTCAAACTCTGATCCTTCAAAGTAATTAGTTGAAAATTTGTCTAATCCTTGCAAAACCTCATTAATGTGGGCATCATCTCTAAAGACTTGTTAGGAAAAAGATTGATCAGGCACATTGGGTCTATGTATCACCTCAATTGTATAATGGTCCTCTGTGAAGTCTGGATTTGGAATTAGTAGAGATGTTGATCCTGCTAGAGCATCAGCCCTTTAGTTATATTCTCTAGGAATTTCCTCTATTGAAAAAGCTTCAAACCACTTGAGTTCATCCTAGGCCCTATTCATGTAATGCTTCAGCCTCTCATTCTTTACTGAGAATAAATTCTTAACCTGCTTAACAATTAAATCAGCATCCCCACGTGCCTTTAAAATCTTAATTCCCTTTTTCTTTGCTTCTTCCACAACCAAACACAAGGCTTCATACTCCATTGTGTTTTTTGTGTTCTCAAACTCTAGCTTGAATGAAAAGGGGAGTTTGATACCAGAAGGGGAAATAAGGACTACCCCTACCCCTAATCCTGAGGTAGAGAAATTGCTATCAAATACAATATTCCATGGAACCTCTTCATCTGCAGCAATAGGACCTAGAGAATCATTCTTAGATAAGATAACATAATTAGAAAAATCAGAGTCTTGATACAAAATCTGAGGTTTGGGATCTTCTGAGTGAAAGACATTGTACGTGGATTTGGGTTCTGGGAGAAGAGTAACCTTCTTATTTCCTACAAGGACTATGACTTGAGACTAGTCTAATTTTATCTCACCACCTATATCTCCACAAAAGGTTCAGCTTAGGAGCATTCCATAGCTAGCTAGAATATTAGCTACTAGGATGGTCAACAACAATCTTTTATTAGGGAAGGCTACTAAAGTAACTTGAGCATCTTTGATTTGGCCTATGAGGGGGACATGTTTAGCATCCATGCAATAGCATCAACCAAATGTGGTAGTCATAGGGATGTCTAATGCTTTGGCTATAGAGGAAGGTATGATATTATCCGATGCCCCTGAGTTAATAATACAATTATTAAGTTTGAATCTATGAATGAATAAGGATACATAAAAGGGCTCTTGTTTCAAACTAGAGGGAATAGTAGAAATGGGAGCTTATTCGTAGGCTTCTGTTCAACTTTGTTTATAGTATCTCCTTTAAAATAGGCATTATTAGTCTACTGAGATTTAGGTTCAATAGAGGGACCTTTGACATAGCTAACTAGTTTATCTAACTCCTGAGGGTTCATTTTTAAGTAATCTACAGCAAAGATTTCTACTTTGGAAGTCTTACAAATATCAACTATATTAAAAGGAGATTCAGATTTAGACCTTTTTAAGATTTTGACCCCTGGACCACTTGTCTTTGGGACTTTCAGATTATCATTGGTTTGACTTCCAAGAACTTTGGTTTCTGATGTTGACCAACCACTTGCTTTTCCTGCATGTTGATTTCTTGTAAAAACTGAGCAAGAAGGATCCCCTAAAGTTACCAATATGTCTCCACCCCTTTTAGAGTCTGATTCATATTCAAAAAATAAATTTCCAGAGTCACTAGGTATTGCAGAGGATATGTCTTCAACATTTATCTTTGTTGTAGCTTCTTTTTCAACATCAAGCTATTCATACCATATATTTTTTAGGGCATGTGCCTCCATGTTTATCAGTGAGATAAAAAATACACATGTTTCCTTCATTTGGAGGAGGCTCAATTTGAAGTCTCTATTGTGTAGGAGGTAAACTAATTTTTATGCTCAAGCTTGAAGTTCCTTGATTTGGATATTTAGGAGGAACATCTTGATAAGGGATGGAAATTTTAGGTAACTATAGCTTAATTGTTATCAGGTCATTCATCGGTCTTTGTATCACAGGGTCTAATGATGAGGATGTGGAAGGCTAAGAGCTAGGTGTTTGTACATCTTTTCTCCATTTTCCACTTGTTATGAGGTCACCCTCTAATTCAATAGAAAGAGTTTGTGTAGTTTAAAGTGTGCCTGGGCTAGCCCTTTTTAAAGGAAATGCAACATCAAGAGACACAAAATTCAAGAAAAACCCCTTTTGATTTTCATCATTGGGTCTACTTGCAGCTGGAATTTTTTGAATTCCATTGTTAAATCTTGCTATGAAGTCCCTCATAGGTACTTGAATCTCTTTCTTCATTTGACTTAATTGGATTAAGAGTATGTTAGCATCATCAGCTGACTTAAATCTAGTCTCAAATTCCCTTTTCATTGTATCCCAATCAGTGATGGAAACATGAGGAAAGTCATGAAACCAATATGTTGCTACATCTATCAATGTCTAGATGGAAAGCCTCACAACTACATCTTGAGTACCAATAGCCAAAAATCCACATGCCATATTGAAGGCATTCAAATGATCTTTAGTAGATTTCTTTCCATCACCACTAAATTTACGTAAAATATCTCAACCTTTAGGCAAGTTTCCCAAGTTTTCTCCTAAGCTTAAAGGGCCTATAGCCACTCCCTAGGGTTGATTCTGAGCCATGGTAGGCAAGATTAAATTCAAAGGCTATAGATTTATGAAAGAAGGGGCTAGGGTTCCCGGTGGTACCAAGGATTGAAAAGAGGTCGTAGGAGTAAATTTGGTGGGGGAGGATGGCCTACTAGCTATCTTGTAGCATCTTTCTCTTAAAGGAGTTTTAGCTTTCCTAGGTCTTCAAAATCTGAGTCAACAAGACCCTTTGCCCGATCTCCTCTTGTAAATATTTTATTAGCCAACTTACTTAATTAAACTAAATTTGATATGTAAAGAAAGACCTACACTCAAGGTCTTTGGACTACTCTATCTACTATAGTAGCCTCTTGGGATACAGGAAAGCCCCTTGACCACCCTCCAATTTATTCTTCCTCCTCAAGGACTAACCTTACTTGTTGATATTGTCACCCACTTGTTCTCAGCTTCCAAGCTATTGCATTAAAATCAGCAATTATGTCTTCTTGAGTATCTAAAATATCAATGCCCAGTTGCAAGACCAGAGGAACTTCTTCTTGGCCAGGAATCACCTCAATGGGTAACACCATAATTGATCATTAAATTACAAAGAATTAAATCATGGTCTAGTCTTTAGACTCTCCCCAGTAGAGTAACCAAAAAGTATTATCATACAGTTTTTCCCTTTCTTTAAATCAATTTTCAGACTCCCATAAAGCATGAAAAGAAAAGAAAACCTCAACACTAACAATTGAGTTCCTTTGAAAGAAAAATCTCTACAAATTATTAAGGTCTAGCTACCTTCCAAATAGATTCTCAATACAATCATATTGAACAAAGAAATGCAAAACTATGTGTTCTTTTAACCAGAAAACACATAAGATCAACATTCAGTTCATCAACATGAAAAGAATGTGTAGATTTTCACTTAATAGGTCAACCATTGGTTTGGAGGTCTCTGCAATATTAGGAACAAACTTCCTCAAGAAATTAACTTGACCAAAGAAAGATTTTATCCCTTTATGATTGACAGGTAGGCACAACTATTGGATAGCTCTTACTCTTTTTGGATCAATCTTAATAGCTTCCTTTGAAACTAAATGGCCCAACAACATTCCTTCTATTACACATAAAATTGACTTCTTTGGATTTAAGAAAATACCATGGTCTCTAAATCTCTACAAAACCTCCTTTAAGTCCATTAGCTACTTTGTATGCCTCCTGGAGAAGACTATCATATCATCTAAATAAACAATGATGGTTTTATTTAGAAAGTGCCCAAAAGTAGAGTTAATAGCCTTCTGGAATGTGGCTTCAGCTTTAATCAATCCAAATGACATTCTTATATAAGAAAAAGTGCCCCACGGCATGGTAAAGGCCATCTTATGTTGATCTTCATCTGTGACCTTGATCTAGTTGTAGCCTGAAAAACCATCAAGCAATGAGATCATCTCTGAGCCAGCCACAATTTGAAGAATTTGATCCATCATAGGTAAGGAAAAGTTATCTTTAAGGCTTGACTGATTGAGGTTCCTAAAATCCATGTAGATCCTAATCTCTCCATTCCATTTCTGCATAGGAACTATGTTGGCTACCCACGTAGAGTGGTAGATTCAAAAAATAATACAGGCCTGAAGCATTTTTTCAATCTCTTTAAAGATAGCATCTGACACCTTTGGATTGTAGGTCCTTAATTTCTGACAAAATGGGGACATCCCTAGCTTTAGAGGAATATGGTGTGTGAATTGTCCTTGCATGAAATTATTCAGATCATCATAGGACCAAGAAAAAACATCCTCGTACTCTTTTAGAAACTTGATAAAATGAACTTTCTCATCCTCATCGCAACACACCCCGAGGTTTACCAAATTTGGAGTGTATTCATCTCCAATGTTAATCTTTTCATATTCTTTTGAAGGGATATCATTATGTATTGCAGGTCGATTAAAATAATAATTCCTCCTATCAAAAAGATTTTCTAACTATACAAGTCCTTTCGGTATTGAGTTACCTTTAAGTTGAATTAGTTCTTCTAAAGAGCTAACCTCATTTCCTGGACAAAATTCATGGCACTCAGACTTTGATCCTTCAAAGTAATTATTTGAAAATTTATGTAATCCTTGCAAAAACTCATTAATGTGGGCATCATCTCTGAAGACTTTCCAGGAAAAAGAGTTATCAGGTACATTGGGTCTATGTATGACCTCAATTGTATAATGGTCCTTTGTGAAGTCTAGATGTAGAATTAGTAGAGATGTTGATCCTGCTAGAGCATCAGCCCTTGAGTTATATTCTCTAGGAATTTCCTCTATTGAAAAAGCTTCAGACCACTTGAGTTCATCCTAGACCCTATTCCTATAATGCTTTAGCCTCTCATTCTTTACTGAGAATAAATTCTTAACCTGCTTAACAATTAAATCAACATCACCATGTTCCTTTAAAATCTTAATTCCCTTTTTCTTTTCTTCTTCCACACCCAAACACAGGGCTTCATACTCCTTTGTGTTTTTTGTGTTCTCAAACTCTAGCTTGAATGAAAAGGGAAGTTTGAGACCAAAAGGGGAAATAAGGACTACCCTTGCCCTTGATCTTGAGGTAGAGAAACTGGTATCAAATTCAATAATCCACAAAACCTCTTCATCTTTTCCAATAGGACCTAGAGAATCATTCTTAGATAAGATAACATAATTAGAAAAATTAGAATCTTGATACAAAATCTGAGATTTGGGATCTTCTAAGAGAAAGACACTATACATGGATTTGGGTTTTGGGAGAAGAGTAACCTTCTTATTTCCTATAGGGACTATGACTTGAGACCAATCTAATTTTATCTCACCACCTCTATCTCTGAAAAAGGTTCAGCTTAGGAAGATTCCATAGCTAGCTGGAATATCAGCTACTAGGATGGTCAACTTCAATCTTTTATCAGGGAAGGCTACTAAAGAAACTTGAGCATCTTTGATTTGGCCTATGAGGGGGACATGTTTAGCATCCATGGAATAGCATTGGCCAAATGTGGTAGTCATGGGGATGTCTAATGCTTTGGCTACAGAGGAAGGTATGATATTATTCGATGCCCTTGAGTTAATGATACAATTATTAAGTTTGAATCTATGAATGAATAAGGATACATAAAAGGGTTCTTGTTTCAAACTAGATGGAATAGTAGAAATGGGAGCTTATCTGTAGGCTTCTGTTCAACTTTGTTTATAGTATCTCCTTTAAAATAGGCATTATTAGTCTACTAAGATTTAGGTTCAATGGAGGGACCATTGACATAGCTAACTCATTTATCTAACTCCCGAGGGTTCATTTTTAAGTAATCTACAACAAAGATTTCTACTTTGGAAGTCTTACAAATATCAACTATATTAAAAGGAGATTCAGATTTAGACATTTTTAAGATTTGGACCTCTGGACCACTTGTCTTTAGGACTTTCAGATTATCATTGATTTGACTTCCAAGAACTTTGGTTGCTGATGTTGACCAACCACTTGCTTTTCCTCCATGTTTATTTCTTGTCAAAACTAAGCATGAAGGATCCCCTAAAGTTACCAATATGTATCCACCTCTTTTAGAGTCTGATTCATATTCAAAAAATAAATTTCCAAAGTCACCAGGTATTTTAGAGGATATGTCTTCAACGGTTATCTTTGTTGCAGCTTCTTTTTCAACTTCAAGCTATTCATACCATATATTTTTCAGGGCATCTACCTCCTTCATGTTTATCAGTGAGATAGAAAATACACATGTTGCCTTTATTCAAAGGAGGCTCAATTTTAAGTCTCTATTGTGTAGGAGGTAAACTAAATTGTTTTCTCAAGCTTGAGGTTCCTTGATTTTAATATTTGCGAGGAACATCTTGATAAGGGCTGGCAATTTTAGGTAATTGTAGCTGAATTGTTATCAAGTCATTGATTGGTCTTTGTATCATAGGATCTAATGATGAGGAGGTGGAAGGCTATGAGCTAGGTGTTTGTACATCTTTTCTCCATTTTCCACTTTTTATGAGGTCATCCTCTAATTCAATAGCAAGAGTTTTTGCAGCTTCTAGTGTGGCTAGGCTAGCCCTTTTTAAAGGAAATGCAACATCAAGAGACATAGAATTCAAGAAAAACCCCTTTAGATTTTCTAAATTCCATTATTAAATCTTCCAATGAAGTCCCTCATAGGTACTTGAATCTCTTTCTTCATTTGACTTAATTGGATCAAGAGTATGTTAGCATCATCAGCTAACTTAAATCTAGTCTCAAATTCCCTTTTCATTGTATCCCAATCAGTGATGGAAGCATGAGGAAAGTCATGAAACCAATATGCTACTACATCTGTCAATGTTTGGATGAAAAGCCTCACAGCTGCATCTTGAGCACCAATAGCCAAAACTCCACATGCCATATTGAAGGCATTCAAATGATCTCTAGTAGATTTATTTCCATCATCACTAAATTTAGGTAAAATGTCTCAACCTTTAGGCAAGTTTCCCAAGTTTTCTCCTAAGCTTAAAGGGCCTACAACTGCACCCTATGGTTGATTCTGAGCCATGGTAGGTAAGATAAAATTCAAAGGCTATATATTTATGAAAGAGGGGGCTAGGGTTCTGGGTGGTACCAAGGATTGAAAAGAGGTTGCAGGAGTAAATTTGGTGGGGGAGTATGGCCTACTAGCTGTCTTGTAGCATCTTTCTCTTGAAGGAGTTTTAGCTTTGCTAGGTCTTCAAAATCTAAGTCAATAAGACCCTTTGCCCTATCTCCTCTTGTAAATCTTTTATCAACCAACTTACTTAATTAAACTGAATTTGATATGTAAAGAAAGACCTACACTCAAGGTCCTTGGACTGCTTTATCTACTATAGTAGCCTCTTGGGCTACGGATAAGCCACTTAACCACTCTCCAATTTCTTCTTCCTCCTGGAGGACTAACCTTACTCGTTGATATTGTTTCCCACTTGTTCTCAACTTCTAAGCTATTGCATTAAGATCGGCAATTATGTCTTCTTGAGTATCTAAAAAATCAACGCCTAGTTGCAAGACCAGAGGAACTTCTTTTTGGCCAGGAATCACCTCAGTGGGTAACACCATAATTGATCATTAAATTACAAAGAATTAAATCCTAGTCTACTCTTTAGACTCTCCCCAGCAGAGTCACCAAAAACTATTATCATTCAATTTTTCCCTTTCTTTAAATCAATTTTCAGACTCCCATAAAGCATGAAAAGAAAAGAAAACCTCAATACTAACAATTGAGTTCCTTTGAAAGAAAAATCTCCACAAATTGTCAAGGTGCAGCTACCTTCCAAACAAATTTTCAATACAATCTTATTGAAGAAAGAAATGCAAAATCATGTGTTCTTTTAACTAGAAACCACATAAGATCAACATTCAATTCATCAACATGAAAAGAATGTTTAGATTTTCAAAGAACAACATTTACTTCTAACACTACTTCAAACTTTAAATCCTTAAAACTAAAACTTTTGTATTGATTCTCTCTGTTACTTTAAGCACAACATCAACTCATATCACAACTGAGCTTTGTTCAATATAACTCATTTCTATAAGAAAAAAAAATATATAAGATAAACAATAGTATTTATCAATTCAAAAGCTTGAACACATATATAACACCATAGGATATTTCATATGTTCTATTATATATGATGAAGGGCCAACCTGCCCTTACCAACTCATAACCAAAGACATAACAACATGGATTTTAAGAAAAGACAAAATGCTTTCCAAAGAATACATTAATAATTGAAAATCATTACAACTTGAGAGATCTTACAACATGAGAGCTTCCTCCAAATATGAGATCTACAACATGAGAGATTTTGCATCCTCTAAACTTACAATCTAAGAGCTTCTACCACTTGAGAGCTTTCAATGAGAGAGATTAAACTCCAAGATCTTACAAATTGAGAGATTTTTTCACAATACAGGATCCTACAACTTGAGAGCTTGCCTATGAATGCTCCTATGCCTTCTTTATATAGGCATTTACCACCTAAGATATTACAACACTGCCAATGTGGGATAAAAGATAGATACTACTACCTTGATACAAATATTAAATACCCATCCAATTAATATTTAGCACCACCAGGTGGGCCAATTAGAAAATTACATTGCCTTTGTGGGCCACTAAGAAAATAGAAAGGTGTAACTAACTAGCTACAAATATTAAATGCAAGAACTTTCTACAAATTTCTAAAATGCCACCTACACACCTCATTAAATGAAATGATTTTTTTTCTTTTATTTTATTTTTATTTTTCTTTCCCACCTATGCACCTTGGTAAACAAAATAACATTTTTTCTTTTCTCTTTTTTTCTTCTTCTTTTTTTCTCTCTTTTTTTTTTGTCACTCTCTCTCCATTTTTTTTATCATGTCCCATTTTATTTTGTGATGCAAGATGCTCCTACATAAGACACCCAAGGTAGGAAAAATTTTGTGGATATGGATTCACAAAATGAAGTAGCCACTGTTGATTTTTTTTTTCTTCTCTTCCAGCACCTTGCTAGAACAAGTATCTATTGTCGATATATTTATTTTTTTCTTCTTTTCCAACACCTAGTTGGAACAAGTATATGTTTCTGACAATTCTCATTCTTCTCCAATCTTGTATGATCTAATGCATTTCTAATAAACTTTGTAATACCATACAAATCTTCCTTTTTATACCAAACATCACTTCCAAGGTCCTCATACAAACCATCATCATTATATTTCAAATCCATCTCAAAGTTAGCATTCCATGATTCATAAAAATTTACCTCTTTCATATCTTCATCTTTGTTTTCTTCTTTCGTGTCTTCAACAAGGCATGTAACGAATTCTTTCCTTTGACCTCCTATCAAGGTATTCCACTCTTCCTCAACTGCTACAATCTTCATTAATAAATCATCTTCATCAACTTTAGGTTCATAAATCTTTTCATCTGTATTCTCTCTATCTTCTTTTGTGCCACTTGCATGATAATCCACTTTATCTTCTTTCTTTCCTCCATCCAAAGAATTGCCATCATCTCTCTGAATCACTCTTCTCTTTTTCAGCTCCGCTTCTAATTTAGCCACTTGTTTCTTCAAATCTAGTATTGCAACTCTTGTCTCTTCTTGATATCTCTCTCTAATTTTCTCAAGTCTAGGAATTCTAAGAATCCATCCAATCACAAAATTCATCTTCTTCTTTCTCTTCTCCATACTCATATCCTCTTAAGGAAAACTTGGCCCAACCCAAAGTCTTAGTGCAAACTGCCTCACATTTGGTGATCTATCTACATACTCAGGAACTCCTACTCTAATACCACTACTGAAGGGCCAACCTACCATATCAGTATTCAAAAAGCTTAAAGCATAGACTTAAGAAAATAGTTTCTCAAAACTTAGAGAGTCGAACACTTAAAAAGTTTGCAGATTATGAATATATAGCCACACAAGGCTTTTACAACTAACTAGATAAAAAGGTCTTTTACCAGAAGAAACTATTTTTAAAACTAAATAATTATTTAAGAATAAGCCATAAAAGCATAACTGACCACAAAGTACCACTAAAAAAAAGTTAGGTGTCTCTAGAAACTATGGCATCATGGCTACTGTCAGGTGAGCTACCTTCCAGTCTTTGGATGCCACAATAAATGTAGAAATCACCTGCTGGTGTGGAAAGACAATGTAATTTATTCATTGCTTCCACACTTCTTTCTCTTTCTTGACTTAAGCTACTTTCTCACTATGCATTTTCAAGTGCTACTGTTGGATTATAAGCATTGACTTAATTCATGCAAATTTTAAAAAATCCTGTAAAGCTAGTGCTTTCATCCCATTTAGTTCATCAAGATGGGCTTTAACACCCTTAATAACCTAATCAACTTGTCTATCTGATTCTTCTTGGGGCTTCGAAACACTGCTTATCCACCTAGACCATGTCACTTAAAATGATATCTTTCATTATCCCTAGTAATTTTAAGAGGTCTTTTATTTCAAAAATTCCTTGAGCTACAACTTCGTTCCTCCAATCAATGCACTCTTTCAAGACATATAGATTCTTGTCATCTAGCCCTGGGACTAGTCTTTCTAAGAGGAATTTTTGTAGACCATATTCCTGAACTTCTTCCATCCACTGGAGTTCCTTTATCTAGGTAGTTATTTCTATTTCCCATTCTTTGATGTTTGCCTCAACCTTCTTTATCAGGTTATTAGCCTCAATTTGAGATTGATTTTGACAAGATAATTACTTAGTAGTCTCAAACCTCACATGCTTGACCTATTCTTTAAATGATTTGGTAATAACTTTATTTCATTATATCTAATCTAGAAATTTATGATTATCTAGATATTTAATGTCTATGGAGGCTGGTATTTCACTCAAAGGGAAAGGTTTTGGGTGTTGGATAGCATGAATATACTGGTCCATGCTCTTCATATCTTCCTTTATTTCTTGTTTTTCTTTCACATCTTTCCAGACTCTATTAGCAATTTTCTTATTCGAGACCTCAAAAAACTTCATGTTAGTGACTCTGCTATCTTTCCCTAAATCAACTTCTAATATTTGAAAATCTTGGGCAGAAATCTTTACATCATCTTTATCACTCACTGGCTTTGTGATTTCTGCCATCTAGTGGCCACTGCTTTCAACAATATAAATTTTGGATTCAATCTTCATTTTCTTGGCCTTTAGAGTCTTTCCCAAGAACCTACTCACAATATCCTCATGGGAAATGATAGGGGCACCATACTTCTCTTTTTGGAAATAGAATTCTCTAGCCATTATTAGGTTGTAGTAGGTTTCTTCTGAGTATCATAGTTACTTAAGAGGGCTAAGGAATCATTTGGAGAATTATTAGCAACATCAGCCACCTACTGGCGATTTGACATGTTGGCAAAATTGGGATCAACAATAGGGTCTTCTTGAGGTTTAGCTTTAGGAGGACCCAAATCCACAATAACATTGGATATCACTTATGGCTGCTTAGCTTTATTCTTTAGCTTGGATGTTTGATTGAGTGACTCGCACAATAGGTTAATCTTGAACTTGAACTTGAAGTTGAACCTCAGGACTGGCTGGTTCAACTTCAGCTTCAAGATTACCTGCAAGAGAGGTATTAAAAACTATGTTAGTTAAAACATAAGTCTTTCTTCCCCAACTTTTCTTCCTTGATTTCATTTTCTTTTTAGAAGACCGTGATGTAGTCTTAGGTGCCTTCTTTTCTGACATCCAAGATTCTATTCTTTTTAATATTCTAGCCATTCTTACTTGCAAGTTATCCTCTTCTAGTTTTGTCCAATCTAATTCTGGAATAGGAAGAGCCTCTACTTTCTCTAAAAACTAGAAATCAAGTACCTCAACCTCCTCATCTTCTTCAATCCCACTTATATCTAGATCCAATCCATAAGAGATTATTTTCCTTAGTGTTAACCTTGACCACAAACTTCTCCTAAACCTCAAACTCATCTGAACAACTGGCCCATAAGTCTTCCAATTTGGACACGTGCATGAAGGTGATAGGGGCATTGAGGTTTGATTTGGAAAAACCCCTATAATAAAAATTATCCCTAGCGGGATAAGGCTCCAAACTCAGAGCTAACAACTCACTTTCCATTTCCAAGGTGTATTGAAAGCTTTTACATATATAGTACCCTAGCTCAATAGGAAATAAAACTCTTGAGGATTTCTTTGAGCTACCATATTTTTTCTCCATAATGACGAGCTGTCTGCAAATCTCCATTAAGATCACATCATCCAAGAAAAACCTAGGAAACCTTAGTGGCTCCTCATGAAAAGCCCCAACTATTAGGTAATTAAATCTAGGAAATTGTATGAAATGGAAACCATATACATTTATCACTTTCTTGGCTTCCTTAGAGAGTCTACAATTTTCTCTTCCTCGCAATTCAAAAACTAACTTTTCTGAGAACATATCATTCACTGTTCTAAATTCACTAGAGAAATTTTCATTTTGCAGACATGTAAAATAATCATAAATTTTCATATTGTTGGCCGATAGTTCATGGGAAAGCCCCTCCCAATTTCTACAACAAGCAAGAACCTAGATAAGATTAAAGGACATGTAAAAGGGAGTATGATTAGTTACATTCAGGAGCTCCCGGTGATGTTTTTTTGAAATTAGGTCAGCCCAGTCTATAAACTTCTCTCCTTATAGAATTTTCTCAATGAAAAAGTACATACAATCCTCCCAGTAGAATGTGTGATGATATCCTTTCACTCTATTCAAAAGCAACACCATATCGGTGATTTCCTTAAAAAATGCTCAATCCTTAGTGGTTTCGACAGTTTGGACCCTCCCTTCTCTGGTTTCTCTAACCATACCTAAGCTATAGAGGAGATATAATTCTTCTTGTACTTTTTATACAAATGAGCTACCTCTGCATAGGTCCAAGGCTCATAAGGTTCTTTATCTAGGATCTGTAAAGCTTCCATTAATGTTTCTCAACTTATCTTAACGAGAATTTCTCCTGAAGAATCTTTGATGCATCTATTCTTTCCATCATACCTATTGGCACATTCTAATATAAGTTCTAGGAAAACTAAGGCTAGGGGAAAGGAAACAGCTTTCATTAACCCACTTCCTACCTTTTGGTAGTACCCTTTGATCTTCAACTTGTAGATTTATACTTTGATGGATAACTTTAATAAAACTTTGACTCTATCACCACTCCAAAGTCTACAAGGAAGAGGGCCAATTAACAAGGATCAAAAGAGATCCTCCTACACTTCAAGCATTAATGCTTAGGTGGGTGTACCCTTGATTCACTTCTTCAAAGGAATCACAAATGTTATACCAATATACTCTTTACTAACTGATGTAACGATTTGATCATTTAATTTGTGTGTGTGATTGATGATGATGGACTACCTCTAGAGAAGGGATCAGTGCCTTAACCAAGGCAAAGAGTCACTCGATAACATCTATCAACTAAACCTTAACTGAAACACACATGAACTTAGAGTAAGTGCTTTTCCTATTACTCCCCTCACTCCCAAACATGATCATCAAATTCCAATCTAATGATGAACTCACTAAAATCACCCTAAAGGCTTTAATCCTAAATTTGTTAAGAACTCCAAGCTGATCTCACAATACTCTTTGTTTACCATATGCTA
The DNA here is from genome assembly GCA_027943335.1 of Chamaecyparis obtusa. Classification (NCBI taxonomy): domain Eukaryota; kingdom Viridiplantae; phylum Streptophyta; class Pinopsida; order Cupressales; family Cupressaceae; genus Chamaecyparis; species Chamaecyparis obtusa. The sequence continues at coordinate 1,215,819 of BSBK01001899.1, read as the reverse complement.
ATCCACTTTGTGACCTTAACATATATGAATCCACAATCAGAAAAAGAAGACAATCAGAGATTTGAGATAGGAATTCAAATGTATTCTCATTAATTTTCAAAATCAACACATTACCAAGACAATAAAATGCCAAAGAAACAGACCCAAAATATAGGCTGTCCTTGCTCAGTATAATACCATCAACACCAACTACAAAATAAAAAATGTTGTAATATATACCACCACTAGTCACCTTGGAATCCTCAAAGAGGATGCATTAAGCTACAGGTGACTAGGGTTAGGGTTTCACCCACTAAACCCACTAGAAACATTCATAAATTAATTGCAGGGGATGAAAACCAGTTGGCCATGCCTAAGAAAGATTTTCACTTATGATAGATCCATGGGAAAGTACTGCAAATCATGAAAATTCAAATTTGTCAACCTATTTAGCCACCTACAGCATGCCTTGAGCACAAAACCACACAATACAGACCCTTGTAGATGATCATGGAACACCCTGGACCACACTGTTACAGCAAGTGCCACCAAACAAATCAAATCCAGCCATGAAAGCATTCAATTTTAGTCCTTATGGTCATAGGAAACCCTCTGCAAATTCAAATTTGAAATCAAACAGCTATTTTATGGCACCAGCAGTAAATCAACAGTTGATCTATGCCAACTTTAAGTCATGACTGTTAGATCTATCTTTTTTTGTGGTCCTCTATGACTTGAACTCAACTGCCAGCCTGGGTTAACTCCTAGCGACTATGTGACAATGATTTTTCCTATTCGCAAAAAGAAAACCTAACTCACCACTTAACCCCACGAACTAGCGACCAAAGGGACTTAACTTATCCCTGCTACATTTGGCGAATTGGAGACCAAAGGCTTCCGCCAATTTGTGAAACACTTTATAATACCGCCAAAAATTTTAGTGATTACATGAACACTTGTTCGTTGAATTGCTAGTTGATTTAGAACATCACTAATTTATTGTGCGAATGAGTGAGGCCTTTGAAAATTTGTTGGGCCGGTAAATACTTTTCTCCAGGCTGCTAAGACCTTAGACCCCACTTGGGCCCACCTAAAAACCTGCCACATGTCACTACATCATTTTCCACAAACACTTGGTCACCCCTAACATAGGACCCACCGCAAAGCTTCCCCCTTTAGTGAAGATCAACAACTGTTGCTACACCGCTGACCTATCCATCGTGCAACTCTGATCAATGGTATCACGACTACTGTTAGATTCTATAGCATGTTAACTCCTCTGAGACTGGTGGAAACACTGACAAGTCCACCTCGGCACACTTGGACCAATCATAGTTCACCAACTAAGTATATGTAGCAGTGGACCCACCAAAAGAAAAGGTTATGTCACACAAAAGAGTCAACGGTTGTCTCAAAATCTCATATGTCTGACACACCCCTTGCGAAGACACACCTACTGTCAATCCTCTATAGATGTTGAGATCCTCTGATATGCCGGCAACCCAAGACCCACTAACAACTACCAAATCATAAATAGGTTGACCAATGAGAGATTGCTAATCATGCACACCTGTCGGAAGGTACCACTTCTTTGAAACATTATGTCATCAGGAAAGATCAATGATTAGCGTAAGATCTCATGCTTTTGACACAGTCTATAAGAACTTACACTAACCATCGAATGGAGATGTTGTCAGTTGACCGGGTCTAGAAAACATTAAAACTGAAACATAGGAAAAATTAAACGTTGAGACCTAGGCTTTAAGGAAAATTTAGGCGCAGAGGACATAGGAAAATTAAAGGCCACTAGGGGTATAAAATCTTTAGTCGCAAGATCATGTAACATGAAAAAATTTCACGTGATCATGTGACAAAGGGGATAATGATTTAAGCACATGACCCAAAAAGTTAACTTGAAATTAGAACAAGGCCAGGGTAATACAAAGGTTTTTAAATGTAATGACTAGTCTTTTGAATATTCTGCTTAGGGCTCTCGCTAGGGACATGAAAAATCATACAAAGACCAGGGGAAAGATAATGAAGCCATAAATTTTTTTGCACATGCTAAAAGTGGCTCTTTTTGGGGATGTATGCCTCCTGCAGGCATAGCAAGGACTTGGAATCACTAGTTTGAGTAGACCATCCCACTGGAAAACTTGACAACAAAGAGCAATAGGACCAAAAACTCACTAACCAAGACAAAAATAGGACAGAGGCAAGCAACTTATTTATAGAATTTACAAAATGTACAAACCTAACTACTATTCATGGAAAATAAAATACCTTTAATTGAAGTATTTCTTCAAGAATTGTCCATGAACAGGCAATTCCTGAATATCACCATTTAATTCCTTAACAACATATGAATCTTGGCCCCATTTCTCATGAATTAGATATGGCCCTAACCAAATGAGATCAAACTTACTATGCTTTCCCTTATCCTCCAATCTGGCATTCCAAACTAACACCAAATCACCAGGCTCAAACTTCCTGTCAACAGTCTTTTTGTCATACAAATTCTTAACATGCAACTACGATTTGGCATTTCTTGCAACTAACTCTCTTCTTGTTTCATCCAATCTAATGAGATCCTCATTTCTCAACTGTATCTCATCATCTATGTCATCATCATATAACTGAACAAATTTATACATTTCCAACAAATTATTTTGAGGCATCCTTGCATGTATTCCATATACTAGGTCAAATGGTGTGCAACCAATTGCCCTCTTTACAGTTACCCTATCAGCCCATAGAGCTAATGGCATCTTTGAATTCCATGTTCTTTTATTCTTTTCAAGAATCCTCTTTAGAATTTTAATAAAACTCTTATTAGTAGATTATGCCTGTCCATTTCCTTGTGGATGATAAGGTGAGGAATTAGAAACCTGAATTCCTAAACCTTTGCAAAATTCCTTATATTTAGTAGACATGAAGCACATGGCATTATCACTTACTATTCTCTCAAGGAAACCAAACCTTGTAACAATATTATTCAATAGAAAATCAATTACCACCTTACTAGTTTCATTTCTTGTAGTTATAGCCTCTACCAGCTTTGTAAAGTAATCAGTGGCAACTAAGATCCATGAGTGTCCTCCACTTAACTTGTTTGGTATCTCCCCTATGAAATCAATTCCCCATTGTTGGAAAGGAGCTTGAACTTCTATTGGTTTTAATGGCACATTACCTAAAAATTTAAGCTTACCAGAGAACCTTTAACAAGTATCACACCTCCTCACCAACTATTTTGCATCCTTGAAGATTGTGGGCCACTAGAATCCTACTCTCAAGATCTTATGAGTAGTTGTTTTACCCATATAATGTCCACCACAAACTTTCTCATGCATTTCCTTCAACAATACTTCAACCTAATTTTCATCCACACATTTCAACAACATGCAATCTAAATTTTTTCTATACAACTTGCATTTCACAATTACATACTTGATGGCCTATAATTTTAATGTCCTCTTCTGATTATCATTCATGTTATCTGGACATTTCATGTTTCTTAGACAATATATGATATCTTGATACCAGATACAGTCATCCATGTCACATGTATAGTCAATTTTGGAATGATTTACTTGATTTGCATCAAGATTGGATTGAGCCATCAGTTTTTCCAATCCTTTTCCTCTAATTAATTTAGTAATCAGGACATCAACATTTAATTCTTGGATCCTATTAATCCATCTCAATCTTCTTCTAGACACCTCCTGCTATGAGAAAATATCCTTCATAGTTGCACTTGGCACAAAAGCAATCACAAATACCCCCATCAAGTAACACCTAAAAGCCTTGACTACCTTCACAAGTGCATATTCTTGTTTCTCATTTATGTCATACTTCAATTCTATAGCCTGCAAAGATTTACTAAAAAATGCAATAGGCTGCTCAAAACCATCCTTATTCTTTTGTAACAAAACTATAGCAATAGTGTGAAAAGATGCAAAGGAAAAGATATGCATTGGGACATTATAATTAGGTCCCTTAAGCACTGGTTCATCTTTCATAGCCTACTTGATATTTTTGAAGGCCTCATCAGGATCATCCTCCAATTGATTACAAATCCCTTCTTCAACATCTTAGAAATAGGTCTAGTAACCTCTGCAAAATTTATCACAAACCTCCTTAAGAAATTGACCTGACCAAAGAAGGACTGAATCCCTTTAACATTCTTTGATCTCTAAATTTTATCAATGGCTGCTACCCTCTCATGGTCAATTCTCACTCCTTGCTTCCCAACTAAGTAGCCAAGCAACTTACCTTCAATGACACCAAAATCACATTTCCTTGCATTTAGTGAAATGCCATATTCCAAAGCCCTTATAAATATTTTCTCTAAATGAGTACAATGGTCTTCTTCCTCCTTGCAATAGGCAGTTAAATCAGCTTGATATACAACAAGGAAACCATTAATAAAATCTGAAAAGGCAACATCCATTGCCCTCTGAAAAGTAGCACTAGCATTTGTGAGACCAAAAGGCATTCTCACATAAACATATGTCCCCCAAGGTGTTGTGAAAGTTGTCTTGAATTATTATAATTCTTTAACAATTACCTTATTGTAACCAGAGAAACCATCCATCATAGACATCAATTCTGATCTAGTTACTCTCTACAACATAGCTTCCATGTTGGGCAGACAATAGTTATCCTTTAATGAGCTGATGTTCAAATTCCTGAAGTCTACACAAAGTCTAATGTCACCATTCTTTTTTCTCATAGGAACAAGGTTTGAAACCCAAGAAGAGTGCCTTATAGGCTTGATAATTCTAGCATCTCTTAGCTTCACCAACTCTTCTTGCATCTTGGGTGCCAAAGTGGGATTAATAGGCCTTTGTTTTTGCCGAAAAGGTTTAACATTTTCTTTCAATGGAATAATATGTTGAAACAGATCTTCTCTATAAACCTTTAGGTCATCATATGACCATGCAAAAACATGCCTGAATTTTCTTAATAATTCAATCAAAGATTTCTTTACCTTTTGAGATATTACTCTACCAATGTATACCTTCTTGGGGGCTTCATGTGTTCCAAGATTTATCTCCTCTAGATCAACATGATCTTCTCTTTTGATATTCTTTTAAACTCTATCCTAGTTATCAAAGATAGTCTCCAAAACAACAAGCCCCTTGGGCACCTTGTTAGTTCTAAGTTGAATGACCTCATTGCCAAAGACAACCTCTCTTCTTTCTACTGACTCAACCAAGGCTGAACAATCAAATTCTTGACCATGATAGTGATCTTCACAATTCATAAATGTCAACATATCATTATCATGATCAAAAACTTGCCAATTCTCAATATTGTCTACTATACTAGGCCTAGCTTGAATTTCAACTTTACAAATACTAGCAAAATGTAATATCAGTGGGATTGATTGCTATATTGGCTAACAAGTTAGCCATCTTATTGTTACTCCTATCCTTCCACTCAATATTGAAAGCATCAAAATGTTCAATCAAATCCCAAACTACATTCCTATATTGTTTCAACCTCTTGTTCTTGGAAGCATATACTGACCTGACTTGGGATACTACCAACTCAAAATCACCAAAAAAACTTATGCATTTAATACCATGTTTTTGTGCCAACCTCAGTCCTAACAACAAAGCCTCATACTCTGCTACATTTTTGGTACAAAAGAAATTCAATGTGAAAGAAAATTTGTAGGTGTTTCCATCAGGAGAAATAAGTAAGATACCTACTCCTGCTCCATCTTTGCAATTTGCACCATCAAAGTACATTACCCACAAATCACCCTTCACAAAATTAACACTTACCTCAACAGAGATAGGTGAAAAAATAGTTTCCTTCTCAAGTTTAGGGATCTGTACCCTAACAGCATTAATATCAGTATCCACAAAACATATAGTTTCATTGTCAATATTTCTTTCAATCATGTGGCATACTCTTGGCTCTTGATCAATCTTGACAAATTGGTCATCAATCTTGAAAGTGGCATAGGATAGATCACGCTATAAAATTCCACCCATGGTAGCACTCCACCTTCTAGATAGTAGCATCCCATAATGAGGAGGGATGTCCACTACCAAAACTGATGCAAGAGCATCCTGGGTGTAAGAGCAATCTTGCATCACCCAAAAATATTTCTATTTTTGTATTCAATAAGGGCTATCTTGTGCAGAGTTGCTATTTATGGAAACTTTCTATTTTTAGTAAGTTGGTCTTACGATCTCGAAATGTCTGATTTTACATATGGAGGTTCATCTCAGTCATATAAGCCTGCCAGCAAAGTTTCATGGCTCGATCAGGTGTAGTTTTGAAGATGTTCAAGATTTTTGGTATTGGCAGCAGGGTATAGAAAATTTTAACTTAGTTTTGAAGGCTTCAGAGGCCCTGAATGAGGTTGAAAAATTGGGTGATGGGAACTTTGCACTGGTCAAGCTTGTAGAGCACTTCGTGGCATTTCTAAAATGGGGTTATAATAGTCAATCGGGTCAACTGGTGATGACTTATGGTCTCCGAAAGTCAGGCCACCTGAAATGGCAGAAAATAATTTTCCTTCAAAATTTCTGTTCAGGTTTCAAAAGTTATTTTGACATGACTTTGATGTAATAAATTAAAAAATAAAATAATTCTAAGTTGGGTCGGCCCTTAGGGCTAAACTACTGGAACCTTCTCAGGTGGTGGAAATTGTCTATATAAAGAAGGCCCGTAGTGTTGTCTAGGGTCGTTCTGGGTAGTAGATCTGGGTATTGATTCGAGGCTTTGTCCTACATAATATTGTAAGGGAATGCCCATGTGGCTTTGCATATTGTAATTCTGAAAGTTTGTAATTCCACATTTGTGGAGATAACAGGAAGCCAATTTTCTGTTCTTGCATATTATTGTTGTTGTTTCTCTATTTCTGTTATGTGTTTGTGGTATTAAGGGGAGCACCCTTCATCAAGTGGTATCAAAGCACAAGTTCTTGAGTGTGTAAACAGATCACCGACTATGAGGTAGTTTGCACTAGGACCATGGTTAGCATTTCAGTGCTCATCGCGAAAATGCCTCCACGAAGAGAACATGGCGGAAGAGCTGGTGCTGTGACACCTGAGGTTAGAGAGCTATAGAGACAAGTGCAAGCATTACAAGAAGAGATTCAGAGAGGAATGAATCTTAATGTCAGAGACAAAAGTGAGGATGAAGCCGAAGAAGAATATGAAGAAGGAGAAGCTGAAATTATGAACCAGGAGGAAGAAAGACTTTTTCGGGCGATTTCTAAGATTGGGAAAAGACCTAAGATTGAGGTTCCTACATTTTTTGGAAATCTTAACCCAGAGGAATTGATTGACTAGATCAATGAATGTGATGAATATTTTGAGCATGAAGATGTTGAGGATCCTGATAGGGTCAAATTTGTGAAGGCCAGATTGAAAGGTCATGCGAAGATTTGGTGGCAAGAAATTCAGTTGGAGCGAAATAGAAGAGGGAAAGATAAAATCACAAGATGGGATCAGATGGTGGATCAATTGAAGTGACAGTTCATTCCTATTGATTATGAGCTTGACCTACTAAAGAAAATACAAAGTTTGAAGCAAGCAGGAAGATCTATTCAGGAGTATACAGAGGATTTCTTTCAACTCCTCATCAGAACAGGCCATGCACAAGCTGATAAGGAGAAAGTTGCTCGATACCTTAATGGGTTAAGGCCAAGCATTAAGGAGGAGTTGAATCTGGTTTGAATGAATAGTATTGAGGAGGCATACCAGTTTGCCCTAAAAGAAGAGGAAAAGTTGAACAAGAAGTTTGAGAGTAGACAAAATGGAAGAGCTCATGGTGGAAGATCTGGCAGATAGTCATATGGTGGCTGAAATGAAGATTTGAAAAAGAAGGATGAGGCCAGTAGCAGTCAGAATTAGAGAGGAAATAATTCCAATCATTTCCAGGATCAGAGTAATAGAGATTAGAGAGGAAGAGGAAGAGGAAAAGGATCTAGAAGAGGAGGCTTCCGTGGAACATATTTTCACTGTAGAGAAGAAGGTCATAAGGCATTTGAATGTCCTCAGCACCAAGGTAGAACAAACAGGAGAAATGAAGGCCAGGCCAGAGTTGCACATGTAGATGAAGATGATAGATCATCAAATTCTGAAGATGCTAAAAAAGGAGAAATGCTAATTAATAGAAGAGTCTTGCTAAGTGGTGAGAATGAACCTGAACAAAGGAGGAGCCTGTTTCGCACTAGATGCAAGTGTGAGGGTAAGTACTGTGATGTGATTATCGATAGTGGAAGAACTAACAATTTGGTGTTAGAAGAGATGGTGACAAAGTTGAACCTCAAGAGACAAAAACACCCACATCCATATCGGATTGCCTGGGTGCAGGATGACCACAAGGTCATGGTCAGTGAACAGTGCCTGGTAAAGTTCAAGATCAGTGGGTACCAAGATGAGGTACTATGTGATATCATCTCTATGGATGTATGTCATATGTTGTTGGGTAGACCGTGGCAGTTTGACAGATGTGCTGTACATGATGGTCGTGCGAATACCTATTCCCTGACAAAGGATGGAGTGTGACATAAGCTAAAGTCATTGAAGGAGACCGAAGAAAAGGTATGTGGTAATGGAAGAATAACATTTGTTGATGGAAGAAAATTCTTAGATGGTATGAGGCATGAGCATGTGTGTTTTGCATTAATTTCAAAAGTTGGTAAAGAAGAAGTAGAGGATGTACCTGTAGAGGTTGCAGATTTGTTGAATGAGTTTCAGGATATTGTATCTGATAATGTACTTGATGGATTACCACCAGTAAGGAAGATCAATCATTAGATGAATTTGATTCTAGGAGCCAGTTTGCCAAACAATGCAGCACACAGAATGACACCAGCAGAAAGTGAAGAGTTGAACAAACAAGTACATGAGTTATTGCAGAAGGGGTTTATTCAAGAGAGTCTAAGTCCTTGTGCTATACCAGTGGTATTAGCACCAAAGAAGAATGGAGAGTGGAGGATGTGTATAGATTCCAGAGCAATAAACAAGATCACAATCAAGTATAGGTTTCCATTGCCACGAATGGATGATATTATAGATTGTTTGAGTGGAGCTGTGTATTTCTCAAAGATAGATCTGAAGAGTGGATATCACCAGATTCAGATCAAAGAAGGAGATGAATGGAAGACTACCTTCAAGACAAAGGAAGGACTATATGACTGGTTGGTCATGCCTTTTGGGCTAACCAATGCACCGAGCATTTTCATGCGGCTCATGAATGAGGTTCTAAAAGAATTTCTAGGTAAGTTTGTAATTGTTTACCTAGATGATATTTTGATTTTTAGCAAGACATTGGAGGAACATATGATGCATATTCGTATGGTTTTTGAGAAGTTGAGAGATGAGAAATTGTTGATTAATTTGAAGAAGTGCAGTTTTGTGAAGAAAGAGTTAGTGTATTTGGGATTTGTAGTTTCAACAGAAGGTCTAAAAATAGACCCAGAGAAGGTATAGGCTATCCTTGAATGGCCTACTCGAAGGAGTGCTACCGAGGTAAGATCTTTTCATGGTCTAGCTAGTTTTTACAAAAAGTTTATCTGAAATTTTAGTAGTATTTGTGGACCCTTGACTGAAACAATGAGAGGGGATAGAAAAGAGTTTAAGTGGACTAATGGGGTAGAAAAGAGTTTTCAATTGTTGAAATAAAAAGTTACAGAACAACCTATTTTAGCACTTCTAGATTTTAATAAGGTGTTTCAAGTAGATTGTGATGCTAGTGGTACTGCAATAGGAGCTATTATGAGCCAAGAAGGTAAACCTGTTGCTTATTTCAGTGAGAAGTTAAATGATGCCAAGAGAAAATATTATGTCTATGATCAGGAATTTTATGCTATAGTTCAGGCATTAAAGAAGTGGAGACATTATCTTCTTCCTAAGGAGTTTGTTTTGTATATTGATCATCAAGCATTGCAATATTTGAATAGTCAAGGAAAGTTGAATCAGAGGCATTTGAAATGGGTTGAGTTTTTGCAGAGTTATACATTTGTTTTGAAACACAAGAGTGGAAAGTCTAATAGGGTTGCAGATGCTCTTAGCAGAAGGCAACTATTGCTAATAGAGATGTAGATTGAAGTGGTTGGGTTCAAGGAACTCAAGAATTTGTATCTAGATGATCCTAATTTTGGTGAAGCTTGGAAAGCTTGTATAGAACCTGTTACTCTAGACAGGATGAAATGGCTAGATTTTATCATCCAAGATGATATGCTATTCAAAGGGAGTCAGTTGTGCATTCCATGAAGTTCTATGAGGGAGAATTTCATCAAGGAGAAGCATAGTGGAGGATTGGCTAGACATTTTGGTCATGATAAAACCCTTTCTTTGGTTGGTGAGAATTATTATTGGCCACAATTGCAGCAAGATGTGAAGAAGTTTGTATAGAGTTGCAAAGTATGTCAGATGGCGAAAGGAGTGAAGCAGAATACAAGGTTGTATCAGCCATTACCTATACTAGAGAAGCCTTGGGAGGATATCAGTATGGACTTTGTTCTTAGTTTACCGGGGACACAGCGGGGACATGATTCAATTTTTGTAGTAGTTGACAGATTTTCAAAGATGGCACATTTCATTCCCTGCAAGAAGACTAATGATGTTGTTCATGTAGCAGAATTGTTTTTCAAAGAAGTGGTGAGACTACATGGTTTACCAAAGACCATAGTGTCAGATCGAGATACTAAGTTTGTTGGATATTTCTGGCAGACATTGTGGAAGAAGTTGAAGATAGATTTGAAGTTCAGTTCATCACATCATCCATAGACTAATGGATAGACAGAGGTGGTGAATAGAAGTTTGGGAAATTTGCTGACATGTTTGGTTGGAGATAAGCCAACAGGATTGGATTTGATTTTACCACAGACAGAATTTGCATACAATAATTTTGTCAATAGGAGCACTGGTAAATCACCATTCTAGATTGTATATGGAAGTAGTCCAAGAAATGCATCTGAATTGAGAAAGATAGATAAAGGAGAAATAAGTAGTGCTGAAACTAAGGATTTTGTAGAACACTTGAAGAACATCCATGAGGAGGTGAGGAAGCATATTACCAAGATGAATGTGCAGTATAAGGCTAAGGTAGATGAGAAAAGGAGGCATAAGAAATTTTAGGTTGGGGATGAAGTCATGGTTCATTTGTAGAAGGAGCGATTTCTAGTTGGTACATATAACAAGTTGAAAATGAAGAAGTTTGGACCATGTAAGATATTGAAGAAGCATGATTCAGGAAATGCATATGAGGTAGAATTGCCTAGTGAGCTGAATATTTCACTAGTATTTAACATTTTAGATTTGACAGAGTATCACGAAGGAGGTGTTGAAGATGAGATTGCAATAGCACAGTGGAGTATTCCAGCAACTAGTTCAGATATCAAGGAGATTGAAGATATACTAGACAGTCATGTTGGCAGAAGCACAAGGAACAGGACATATGAAGAGTGTTTGGTCAAATGGAAAGGATGACTTGTAGAAGATTCATCATGGCTAACAAAGGAGGAGGTTAAACATCTTGGTTTTCCTCTGCACACCTAAGTCGTGATAGGGTCACTTCTCAAATTACCCCGAGTGTCTGATGCAGGAGCATCCTAGGTGTAAGAGCAATCTTGCATCACCCAAAAATATTTCTATTTTTGCATTTAATAAGGGCTATCTTGTGCAGAGTTGCTATTTATGGAAACTTTCTATTTTTAGTAAGTTGGTATTATGATCTTGGAATGTCTAATTTTACATATGGAGGTTCATCTCAGTCATATCAGCCTACCAGCAAAGTTTCATGGCTAGCTTAGGTGTAGTTTTGAAGATATTGAAGATTTTCGGTATTGGCAGGAGGGTACAGAAACTTTGAACTTAGTTTTGAAGGCTTTAGAGACCCTGAATGAGGTTGAAAAATTGAGTGACAAGCACTTTGCACTGGTCAAGCCTGTAGAGTGCTTCGTGACATTTTTGAAATGGGGTTATAATAGTCAATCAGGTCAACTGGTCATGACTTATGGTCTCCGAAAGTCATGCCACCTAAAATGGTGGAAAATAATTTTCCTTCAAAATTTTTGTTTGGGTTTCAAAAGTTATTTTGAGCCAACTTTGATGTAATAAATTGAAAAATAAAATAATTCTAAGTTGGGTCGGCCCTTAGGGCTAAATTACTGGAACCTTCTCGGGTGGTGGAAGTTGCCTATATAAAGAAGGCCCGTAGTGTTGTCTAGGGTAGTTCTAGGTAGTAGATCTGGGTATTGATTCGAAGCTTTTTCCTATAGAATATTGTAAGGGAATGCCCATGTGGCTTTGCATATTGTAATTCTGAAAGTTTGTAATTCCACATTTGTGGAGATAACAAAAAACCAATTTTCTATTCTTGCATATTATTGTTGTTGTTTCTCTATTTCTGTTATGTGTTTGTGGTATTAAGGGGAGCACCCTTCATCAAAAACACTCATCATTAACTCTTTCTCTGGATCTGCTGCCAGCCTATATGGCATTGCATTGATAGTCCCAATAACTAGTACCTCCCTCTGATCCATTGCACAACATCTACCTTGAACTGTATCAACTTTAAGGCCCAACTTCTCCATGATTTTGAAAGGCATCACAGTATTAGAGGCACCACTATCAATCATACAATTCCTTAGTTTCATTCCATTCACAAGAACACTTTAAAATAATGGATCAATGTTTTCAAGGCTGGCATTGATAGAACTATCCAAATATATAGGAGGAATTTGAGATACAATTCCCTGAGCAGAAACACCTTTCAAAGCTTTATCCTGAGATCCATTGCATGCAACATCATTATTGTGAACATTATCTACCCATGCAATATCTTTGTCTTTGTGTTCAGGGGTCCTCAATAATTTTGACAATGGAACCTTGACTGTAATTTGGGACAATACAGATAACATATCAACAAGAGCAAAAGAAGGAATTTCAATCTGCACTGCCTTAGCATCTCTTTGTTTTTCTGATACATTAGGTGTATTGGCCACCCTCATTTTTTCAATCTTAGCCATTGTGTTAACTAGCTTCTCAATCTCACTAGAAAATCTTTCAACTCTAACTCCCTTAGGCTCACAATTCTTACCTTTTAGATTCTTGAATCTCACCATGTGATCACCTTTTGATTTTTTCTCATTAGGCTCTCTGGAGTTGGTACTCTTTATGAATATCCCTACAACTTTCTCAATTTTATTCCTTGCCACCATGCTTCTGGTTTGCACTTGGGCAATCATTTTTGTAGTAATCCTATCCATCTCTTCTTTAGAAGGTCTTCTTAAATTTACTGGCTCAGAAGAAGAGTTATTGTTACATGTCTTCTTATCTATGTCTTCACTATCAAAAAAAAACCTCTTGATGAAAAAGGGCCTGACTGTGTCTCTTCACATTTACATTCGCCTCTTCATAAAAATTAGAATCATCTTCATATCCTAGATATGAAGTAGCCATGTTGCATCCAACATCATCTTGATCTTCCCCTTGATCTATCTCCTCATTGCCACAATCTTGATTTGCAGCCATAGAGTGTGCAACCACAGTGCTCTACAGAATGAGGGGACTGGCATGCAACACACCAAGGTATGTCCTCCATGACATTTATTGAAGCCTTTTGAAGAGGGTCAGGGACACCTCTGTCATTGTTTCCTCTTGCAGCAGGGACAATAGGCTTTCCATCCTTCCATTGGGTGTTGTAGGGGTAGTTCTACAATCTATTCTGCTTATTGAAATTATTGTTGAGCTGAGGCCTTTCATTGGTAGGAGCACTGATGTTCCTATTTGCTAGTGCCTTCAAATCCTTCAATGCATTGAGAACCTTATCCAATTTATCTTCTTCTTGCCTCTTAGTTCCAACATTCCTATCATTTTCCTTTTTGTATTTCTTGTCCCTAAACAACTTAGGATCATCTCTCTTCCCACCCAACTTCCCTGATATCTTCATATTGTTCTCAATATTGACAACAATCCTAAAAGAATCTCTAAGAGTTCTTGGTTCTTTGTCCCTCAACAAGTATCCCATCTTTCCATCAAATGCATTGAAGTATGTAGTTAGACAAACATTGTCATCTAACCACATAACTTGGAACAACTTATGCATACCCATCTGAAATCTCATGTTGAATTCAGCTGCAAACTCATTTTGATTTTTCCTTATGGTATTAAATTTATTCAACATAAAACTAGCATTAGGCCTATCACCATACTACTCTTTAAAACATCTCTCAAAAGAATCCCAAGTATCAATACATTTATCAGGAAGTCTCTTAAACCAATCTCTAGCATCCTCCATTAGAGATTGAACAAACAATTTCATGACTATATCCTCATGCTCTACCTCATAATCATTAAGCATATCAACAAATAACCTAAGATGCTCCTCACAACTAATAGCATTATTACCAGCAAACTTAGGTACCTTATCTCTTATATCATTTCAAAAAGCATTCGGGTAACTAGAAATTCCACCAAAACTAATTTGCCTATAGCCTTCTAATTGCATAGGTCTTCTTTGAAAACTTGAACTAGTGTTAACCCTAGGATCAACATTTACATTTACATTTCCATCTACTTGTGCATTTGAATGTCATCTAGGATTAGCACCTATCCTAGTAGATGAAGAAGGAATTGAACTAGTAGCATTACTAAGTGGACTAGTAGTAGTCATAGATGGCATACCTAGTTCATTAGAAGATGGACCAAGAGCATTAGCTGATAAAGCCTTCAAGAACTAGATCTTTCTTCTCTTTTCTACAAGAGAGGCTTCAATTTCAGCCTTTTCTAATTCTCTTGCAAGGTCCTCATCTTCTTTTCTTCTTCTTTCTATCTCTATGTCCTTATTTTAATTGGGTGGTGGGACCCCTGGTATTGTCAATGATCTACTTGTTTGATGTCCCACCATCTTTTGCTTTTCTTTCTCACCAGAAGCAACATCAGGCCTAGTGATCTCATGCCCATCTTTATCTTTAGGGAGGGAAGCATAACTTTTAACCTATCTAACCATAGGCCCCTCCTGATCAAATTCATGATCTTGCAGTAAGTTCTCTTGCTCACTCCTCAAAGCCTCAAGATCACCAAAAACATCATGTTGCAAAGTCTTAGGAGAAAAAGCAAGCATCTTGTTTCTCTCCTTCATTTCATTAATCTTTCCAAGAAGAGACTATCTTTATATTAGAGCATTCACCTTTTTAGCTTCTCTCTCCTCCTGTAACCTCTTATGTATGGCATCCTATTCTACCAACTGTAACCTTAGTGCATTTAAATCATCTGGGTCTACCATAATGTCATCAGAACCTAATGACACATCCATATCAGTAAGATTTTGATATGGGAAATGGACTTGCCTTGGTCTCATGGGTTCCCTTCTAAAATTATCTTCATCAAGATCTAAATCAATCTCCAAATGAATCTCTCTAGCTTGTTCATCATGACCTGTAGCCAATGGACCCTTGTCTTGAAATACAGCCTCTAGGGTATCATAAAATCTATCTTCAGAGTGACCACCATCTGATCTAGAAACTATGTCTTGTGAACCTTCCTCACTTGAGGAAGCATGTGGTGCTCTACCTCTGGTATTTCTTTGTTCTCTTATGGGAGCACTAGTAGACTCACCATTTCTTCTAATCCAACTCTTCTTCTCCTATCTAGGCAATTGCTCCAGAGTGACCTCCAGATTCTTTCTGACAAAGGACCTAGTATTCCTCCTTTTGTCCATGATTTACAATATGACACTAGTTCCAACCTCTTGAGCCACCACCCACCTAGATGGGAAATCTTCAACTGAGTACAATAGGAAAACAAGAGTGCATTAAAAACCTTTTATCTCTAGACTCTCCCTAGTAGAGTCACCATTTTGTTGGTAGTTCCCTTTGATCTTCAACTTGTAGATTTATACTTTGATGGATAACTTTAATAAAACTTTCACTCTATCACCACTCCAAAGTCTACAAGGAAGAGGGCCAATTAACAAGGATCAAAAGAGATCCTCCTACATTTTGAGCTTTAATGCTCAAGTGGGTGTAACCTTGATTCACTTCTGCAAAGGAATCACTAAATGTTATACCAATATACTCTATACTAACTGATTTAAGGATTTGATCATTTAATTTGTGTGTGTGATCGATGATGATGGATTGCCTCTAGAGAAGGGATCAGTGCCTTAACTAGGGAAAAGAGTCACTTGATAACATCTATCAACTAAAATTTAACTCAAACACACATGAACTTAGAGTAAGTGCTTTGCCTTTTACTCCCCTCACTCCCAAACATGATCATCAAATTCCAATCTAATGATGAACTCACTAAAATCACCCTAAAGGCTTTAATCCTAACTTTGTTAGGAACTCTAAGCTGATCTCACAATACTCTTTGTTTACCATATGCTAATCCACTTTGTGACCTTAACATATATGAATCCACAATCAGAAAAATAAAACAATCAGAGATTTGAGACAGGAATTCAAATGTATTCTCATTAATTTTTAGAATCAACACATTACCAAGACAACAAAATGCCAAAGAAATAGACCCAAAATCCAAGCTCTCCTTGCTCAATATAATACCATCAATGACTACTACAAAATAAAAAATGCTATAATATATACCACCACTAGTCACCTTGGAATCCTCAAAGAGGATGCATCAAGCTTCAGGTGACTAGGGTTAGGGTTTCACCCACTAAACCCACTAGAAACAGCCACAAATTAATTGCAAAGGATGAAAACCAATCGGCCATGCCTGAGAAAGATTTGCACTTATGATAGATCCCTAGGAAAGTACTGCAAATCATGAAAATTCAAATTTGTCAACCTATTTGGCCACCTACAGCATGCCTCGAGCACAAAACCACACAGTACAGACCCTTGCAGACGATCATAGGAAACCCTCTGCAAATTCAAATTTGAAATCAAACAGCTATTTTATGGTGCCAGTAGTAAATTGGTAGTCGATATTTGAATCTAGGCCAACTTTAAGTCCTGACCATTAGATCTATCTTTTTTTGCGGTCCTCTATGACTTTAACTCAATGGCCACCCTGGGTTAACTCCTAGCGACTATGTGACAATGCTTTTTCTTGTTTGCGGAAAGAAAACCTAACTCACCACTTAACCCTGCAAACTGGTGACCAAAGGGACTTAACTTATCCCAGCTACATCTGGTGAACTAGTGACCGAAGGCTTCCACCAATTTGTGAAACACTTTATAATACCACTAGAAAGTTTACTGATTACATGAATGCTTGTTTGCTGAATTGCTAGTCGATTTAGAACATCACCAATTTATTGTGTGAATGAGCGAGGCCTTTGAAAATTTGTCAAGCTACTAAATACTTTTGTCCAGACTTCTAAGACCTTAGACCCCACCTAGGCCCACCTAAAAAGCTACCACATGTCACTACATCATATGCCACAAACATTCGGTCATCCCTGACATAGGACCCACCGCAAAGCTTCCCCCTTTAGTGAAGATCGATGGCTGTCGCTACACTGCTGACCTATCCATTGTGCAACTCTGATCAATGGTATCACAACAATTATTAGATCCTATAGTGTGTTAACTCCTCTGAGACTGATGGACCCACTGACAAGTCCACCTCAGCAGTCCTAGACCAATCACAATTTGCCAACTAAGTATACGTAGGAGTGGAATTTCCGAAAGAAAAGGTTACGTTGCACAAAAGAATCAACGGTTGTCTCAAAATCTCATATGTCTAATACACCCCTTGCAAAGACATGCCCACCATCAATCCTCTGTAGATGTCAAGACCCTCTGACATGTCGACAACCTAGGACCCACTAACAACTATCAAATCATAAATAGGTGGACCAATGAGAGACTTCCAATTGTGCACACCTGTTGGAAGGTCCCACTTCTTTAAAATGTTGCATCATCAGGAAAGATCAATGATCAGTGTAAGATCTCAAGCTTCTGACATAATCTATAAAAACTTATGCTAACCATCAGATGGAGATGTTGTCAGAAGACCAAGCCTAGAAAACATTAAAATCAAAACATAGGAAAAATTAAATGCTGAGACTTAGGCTATAAGGAAAATTTAGGCACAGAGGACTTAGGAAAATTAAAGGCTGTCGGGGGTATAAAACCTTTAGTTGCAAGATCGTGTAACATGAAAAAAGTTCATGTGATCATGCAACAAAGGGGATAATGATTTAAGAATGTGTGAATTAGGACCTTTAAGTGACCCAAAAAGTTAACTTGAAATTAGAACAAGGCTAGGGTAATACAAAGGGTTTTAAATGTAACGGCTAGTTTTTTTAATAATCTACTTAGGGCTTTAGCCAGGGACATGAAAAATGATACAGGGACCAAGGGAAAGATAATGAAGCCATAAAATTTTTTGCATGTGCTAACACTGCCAACTTCTTAGAGAAGGAACCTTTAGAGGCATTGTCAACCCTACCGTGTAACTCTCCTAAATTCACATTAACCAAGAAGGTATTACAGATATCTAGGAGAGAGACTAACAAACATGTCCTAATTTCATCTTTTGTGAGCTTAGGATGGAATAGAGGCATCTTAACCTAGGAAATTAGAAAAAATCATAAAACAATAACAAGCTTCTTCAACAAATAGAGAGTTGCAAGGAAGAAAGACTCACTGATTATCTGCATACTGATTTTTCTGAGATTATCTTACTGCAAACTTCACTGGTCCTTCTTTCTCCTCAAGAAAAAAACATTAAACTCAACTGAGCTAAATTTATTAACATGGCCAATAGGATCTTAAGTAAATCTTCACATGATGGCTATAATGAATGTATAACTGAAAGAATGATTGAAATGATATTTGAAGTCACTCCTCATTAATTTTTAAGTTAAATTAGCACAAAATTCTCAATTCCCCAAGACATTCTCTTATTACCATATTTTTTTTGCAATAATGAAACCCCTTTCATAACACCACCAAGTGTCACCTCCATAATTCACATGCACAAGCCATCCCATCGAATTTGGTAACCCTATATGACAACTTCCCAAAGTTGATTTGACATCTAGAGTTCTTGAAAAGGCAACTTTATACAAAATGAAAGAATAATCCCACTAAGTATTCCATGTGCTGGACATTGTACTTGAGACTTGAACTTGAACTTGAACAAAATTCAAAGTCCAAGTCTAAGTTTAGGTTCAGGTTCGACTTCAAAATACCGAAAGACCTACTGAAGGAATTAAAAAACATTGACACTGCATAACTCGTAATGTTTAATGAACTTGAACTTGTACTTGACAAAGTTCAAGTTCAAATTCAACTTAGGATTTTTATTGACCTAGATTAAAACTGAGAGTTAAGAAAAATCAAGGGTAACAAACTACATTACTTGATTCAGCATTGTCACTTGATTGTTTTCTCCACATAGTGTTTCTAATCCTCATGATATCTTCAATTGTGTTGTTTTTTTCATAGATTTTTGTCTCTAATGCTCGGTCTTTGCAATCTTTAGCCAAGTGACCAACTTTTTGATTTTGTAGGCATGTCATACGAGTACTTGTCTAGCTATGAAATCTACCTCTCTAATTCTTCCTCATGTAGTTAGCTATTGTTAGGATTAACAAGGTAGAAATAATAATTGCATGCAAATATAACCAATATTAGAAAATAATAAACCACATAGAAGAGAACCCAAGACACAAATATTTAATGTGGTTCACCTAATCTATGGGCTACGTCCACCAATAATGAGTCTAATATTTTATTATCCAGTGATTACAACCTGATTACAATCTATAATCCCTTACAGCTTAATTCTGCTACAAGTACCAAAAAAAAACATACATTATGAAATCCCTAACCCTAAGCCATATTATACAATATTTTTGCTTCTTTAGGGTTAGAATGAGTTACAATATGTTGGCCTCAAAAAAAGTGTACAATACTTTCCTGGATAGTACTTTCCTTATTAGTCACCACAAGCTAACAATCTCCCACTTAGTGACTGATGAGTATCCACACTAAACAAAAACCTCCCACTTGGAGACTGATCCTATAGTAATATCGCTAATATATGAGGCTCCCACTGGATCAAACCACCCTGGACTTAGTTGTTTCTTTACTATATTCAGTCTAGAAGACCAACTAAATCTGAACATGAGTTCAACTTCTCCCTTGTTACTACCTTTGTAAATATATATGCTGGATTATCATCTATATGAATCTTTTCTAGCCTTAACTTCCCATCATCCAAAACTGAACAAATGAAATGGTACCACAACTGTATGTGTTTTGTCTTTGAGTGCAAAGTAGAATTCTTCACAAGATGAATGGAACTTTGGCTATCTATATGCAAAAAATTATCCTTCTATGGATGTCCTAATTCTTCCATGAAGAATTGAAGCCATATCATCTCCTTGGCTAGCTCTGTAGTAGAAACATAGTCTACCACTATAGTGGATAAAGAAACCACCTTTTGTAGTCAATAAATCCAACTCATTGTTGTCCCACCAACAGTAAATACATAACCTATAGTACTCCACCTGCTATCTATATCTCCTACAAAATCTGAGTCAACACATCCTTGTACAGTAGTAGTAGAACCCCCAAAGTGAAAACACTTACTAGATGTACCTCTCAAGTATCTAAGAATTCATTTGACTACATTCCAATGCTCAATACTAGGGTTACTCATATGTTAGCTAACAAATCCCACTACATGTGCAATATCTGGCCTAGTACATACCATAGCATACATTAAGCTCCCTATAGCTGAATCATAATGTACCTTAGACATTTTAGCCTCTTCTTCTGGTGTCTTAGGACACATTTCCTTATTCAATTTCAAATGACCAAGCAAAGGTGTGCTAGCAGCTTTGGAATTCCCCATGGAGAAACGTTGCAACACCTTATCAATATAATCAGCCTAAGATAAAGTCAGCTTCCTATTTTTCCTATCTCTACAAATTTTCATACCAAGGATTTGTTTTACTACCCCCAAATCCTTCATAGAAAATGAATGTGCTAACTATTGTTTTAACTCCTTAATGTGATCCATGTTAGACCCAGCTACAAGCATATCATCAACATATAAACATAAAATAATGTAGCCATCATCATCCAACCTCTTAAAATAAACACAATGGTTAGAATGACACTGACTATATCCATGCTCATTCATAAAAGTGTCAAATTTAATATACCATTGCCGAGGTGCTTGCTTCAAGCCATATTAACTTTTCTACAATCTACACACCAAATTCTCCTTACCCCTAACCTCAAATCCTTGTGGATGTACCATATATATTTATTCATCCAAATCACCATGAAGAAAAGTTGTTTTAACATCAAGCTGCTCTAAATGCAAATCTTCAACAGCCACAATACTTAAAATAGTACAAATAGAAGTCATTTTAACAACTGGAGAAAATATCTCATAAAAAATCAATGCCCTTTTTCTTTGCAAATCCTAAATTACAACTAACTTGGCTTTAAATCTTTTCTTACCTCCATCCTCTTCTTTTAGCCTGTAAACTCATTTATTCTGTAAAGCCCGTTTACCTGCAGGTAACTTGCATAAATCCCAAGTTTGATTTTTTCAGTAAGGAGTCCATTTCCTCTATCATTGCAGACTCCCACTAAATCTTTGTATCCACCTGCATAGCTTCATTATAATATTCAGGTTCACCAGCATCTGTTAACAAAATAGAATACAAAGATGGAGAAAATCTTTCTGGAGGTCTACTTAGCCTTGTTGACCATCTAACATTCACTGGGGTGTGTGGTATTTGTTGTTGTTGTTGTTGTGGAGCATAAGGAACTATTGGAACATCATCTTTTGGAGTATCATCTAGTACTACATAGTCATTTTATTTCTTCTAATGCTGTTGCAACAGATCTTTGTACAATACTTTCTCATTAAATATGACATCCCTGCTTCTTACAATTTTATGATTTTCAAAATCCCAAAGCCTATAACTAAATTCATCAATGTCATATCCAAAAAATATAGATTTCTTTGACTTAGCTTCCATCTTGGTTCTATTTTCAGAATCTATAAGTGCAAAATCTTCACAACCAAAGGTTTTAAGAAAAGAATAACTCACCTTCTTACCACTCTATGCTTCCTCTGGAATACCAAAATCTAAAGGAGTAGAGGGGCCTCTATTGATTAAATAAATAATAGTATTTATAGCCTTTGCCCACATGTTTTTGAGCAGCCTAGCATGCAACCTCATACTCCTTGCACACTCCATTATTGTCATGTTCATGCGTTCATCCACTCCATTTTATTGTCAAGTCCTTGGTACACTTTTCTTCCTATCAATACATTAAAGGAACAATAATCTTTGAATTTTGTGCTGCAATACTCACCACCATTATCAGATCTGAGACATTTTAACCTTTTACCAGTCTCATTCTCAACTAAGCATTTCCATTTCTTAAAATTTTGAAATACATTAGATTTTTGTCTAAGGAAATAAATCCATAATTTTCTTGTTGCATCATCTATAAATGTAACATAATATAGAGAGCCACCAAGGGAAGATACCTGAGATGGTCCCCATACATCTGTATGCACAATCTCTAATCTCTCATTTTTCTTTTCCTTCCCACACTTTACAAAACTAACTCTCTTTTGTTTTCCATAAACACAACTTTCATAGAAATCCATATTGACACATTTCAGACTAGGTAAAACATTCTTTGAATGAATTAATTTCATACCTTTTTCACTCATGTTCCCAAGTGTGTTGTGCCAGAGTGCTGTGTTAGAACCTACAGAGATAGTTTGATGTTCTTCCTGCTCAACTACAACCATTGTTCCTGAACATTCATTATCTTCTAAAATAATTAAAGTAGAAGGAACAATATGACTTGTACAAATATATAAGGTTCCTACTTTCAAACCTTTTGCTACTACTAAGGAACCTTTTGAAACCTTCTAATTTCTATCATTGAAAGTAACTATGCAACCCTTGTCACCTAGTTGCCCTGCTGAAATTAAATTCCTACTCAGCCTTGGAACATGTCTTACCTCTTGTAGTAGCCAATGATTCCCATTCTACAACTTAATCTTAATTTTTCCCTTTCCAACTATCTGACAGGGTTCATTATCTCCCAAATAAACTAGCCCAAAATCCCCTTGGACATAATCAAGAAAGTAACCTCTATGGGGTGTAGCATGAACTGAAGCCCTAGAATCTAAAACCCATGAATCATCAATACTTTCTAAAGAAAGAAGCAAGGCATCCTCTTCAATTTTATTACTTACCACATTTGCCTCCTTGTTACCTTCTTGTTTGTCTCCTTTATTCTTCTGAGACTAGAAATCTTTCTTCTTGTGACCTGGTTTTCCATAGTACTAGCAATCATTTGGCCCATTGGATTTGGATCTCTTTCCCTTTGATTTTCCTCTTGATTTTCCATGATTTCTAGAGTTGTTTCCTCTCTCATTGGTTCTACCCCTGCTTTGTGTGTTTAAGACACTACCCAATGTGGATCCACTTGAGCTTTTCCTATGAATTTCCTCACTCAAAATAACACCAATAACATCATCATATTTTAGGGTATTAGAACTAGAAACAGAATTACTAACAGCCATTACCAAGCCATTCTAGCTTTTAGGCAAAGAACACAAAATCAAGAGACCCCTAACTTCTTCATCAAAAATAATATTGGTAGAAGTTAATTGACTGGTAATTATATTAAACTCAATCAAATGATCAGAAAATGACCCACCTTCCACCATTTTCATATTAAACAAACGCTTCATGAGAAATACCTTATTTGAAGCGAAGGGCTTTTCATACAACTTCACTAGGGTTTTCATCAAATCTTCAGTTGTTGTTTCTTGTGTAATATTGAATGCCACTAATTGTGCTAGGCATAATAAAATAATGCCAAGAGCCTTTCTATCAAGGATAACCTAGTCCTCATCAGAAATGCTTGCCGATTTCTTGGCTTTTCCTTCCAATGGCCTCCATAGATCCTTCTTATAGAGATAGTCCTATATTTTCATTTTCCATAGCTGAAAGTTCTACCCATTAAAATTTTCAACCTTCATCCTACCCTCATCTACCATTTCTCCCACTCAACTGTGAGACTCTCACTAAACTATGAGATCTTCCTACAGAGCATAACTGAAAAACAACCTTGGTCTAATACCACTTGTTAGGATTAACAAGGCAAAAATAACAATTGCATGCAAATATAACCAATATCATAAAATAATAAACCACACAAAAGAGAACCCGAGACACAAAGATTTAATGTGGTTCACCCAATCCCTAGGCTACGTCCACCAATAGTGAGTCCAATATTTTATTATCCAGTGATTACAACATGATTACAATCTGTAATCCCTTACAGCTCAATTCCACCTCAAGTACAAAAAAAAAAACATACATTATGAAATCCTTAACCCTAATCCATATTATAAAATATTTTTGTCACTTTAGGGTTAGAATGAGTTACAATATGTCAGCCCAAAACTAACTGAAAATATCTCAACCTCAAAAATAGCCAAAAATATGTTGGCCCAAAAATAGCTTAAAATATCTTAGCCGAACCCCAGTGAGGTCAGGAGGAAAAGTGTATAGTACTTTCCTGATCAGTCACCACAAGCTAACAACTACAATATGTCCATATCTTCCACATGTTTTAATAACTAACCCATGTATTATACTCCCAAGTATAAGCATTACCTTGTCTCTTTGGTTGATAGGTCTTATTTTGTCCTTTCGGTGTCCACACATGCTTCATCTTTGTTCTGTATTCTTGTGAAGTATGAATATGCATGTTGCAAGTGTGACAATGTATCTCCATGTAGGGGTTTTTAGGAGTCCTATTTAACTTAGATCTACACTCATATGCTTGATCTCCATACTTGTTACAACTATAACAATGACCATTGAACTTAGGATTGGTTTTAGGATTACCTTTTTCTTTACTTTTGCAAACATTTTATGTGTGGACTAGTTTACCACAATGATAGCATGATAGTTTCTTATGTCTTTGAATCTTGTAGGTGTTCATATGTTTGGATTGCTTAGATGATTCTCCTTGCTTGGTATAGCCTAATCTAGTAGTACTTCCAAGTCCTCTTTGACCTATCAGAAAATCATCATTTTTCTTGGAACTATCTTTAGCTTTCTTCATCATTTCATTATGTTGATGCTGCATTTTCACTTCATGTTTCAATCTTTCATTTTCTTCTTTGATTTACCAATGTCTTCAAGTTTTCTTGTTAACTCATTGTGCACTTGATTGATTTCCTGACTTACAACAACTATCTAGTTAGATATCTCAAAGTCATGCTCGGTAAGTCTCAGTATCTCAAATTCCTTCTCATCTATTTTCTCAGTCATTTGTCTTATGTCTTGAACAACCAAATTTCTCTCTTGTTTATCCTATCTAGCATTATTCATCACATCAATCATTCTTACCATTTGTGCTTCTTGACTGATCTACAGGGCTTTAACTTGTTCAGTAAGATGAATATTTTTCTCAGATAAATTAGAAATTGCACCCTCAGATATGTCAGATATACTTCCTAAACTAGATCCAAAAATCTCATATGGATCATCAATATCTTCTTCAAGATAATCAATCTCACATTTCTGAATAGCCATATCTTTTCTCTGAACCAGTAACTTCTTCAACTCATCATTTTCTTTCTTGTATTGTTCAATGAAGATTTTCATCTGAATCTTTTGATTCTCACTAGTTTTGTCCAACTTGTATCTTTTCATCCTAAGATCCTTTCTCTTCAGTGATTAAACTTCCAAATAAGAGATCTAGATCTGATACCAATTGTTGGGATAGTATAGATAAAGTACTGAGAGGGGAGGGGTGAATCAGTACCCTAAAATTTTTTTACTAAATAAACAATCTACAATAGTAGTGTCTATATAACCAACTAATTCCATTGTTTGCAACATACATTCAAATAAATTGTAAATGTAAAGTGCATGAAAACAAACAATAAACCATATATGAAATGTAATCACATGACACAAATATTTTGGTTACGTAGAAACTCTTGTTAGAAGGTAAATACTGTAGTGGAGATAACACCCCAACATTCTTCACTAATGCAATAAATAGATTTTGTCAGTTAAGGCTACAAGTGTGATCACTTCCAGTGATCTTACCCTATTAGGAGTAACATGAGATCAATTAGATCTACCTTGTGAAACTATTTTACAAACAAAAAATAAGTGTAAACTTAGTTAAGATATTTACAACAAACTGTTGATTCTACTCTGTTAAGAGATTTATAATCTTGCTATGATGGTTAAAAGATAATAGAAAGTATTGGTAAATGACAACTTGTATTTGTTTGAATTGGATCAATGAATTACTAAATAAATATCACCTTGACATGTATTATACTTCTCTCTATTATACGTAGTAGCCTTGTGTGTTTCTGAATAAAATTGAATACTATCTCTAATAACTGCTATGTCTTGTAAAACCTTGTCTAAATTTTGATCTCCTATAGGTGGCTACTTATTCATGATCTCCTTTCATTTTGTTCTCCTTAATTATGTCAAAATGACATCATTTAAAATAAGATATAAAATTCCTTTGACCTAATTAGGTTTACAACATCTTAGAAAACCTAAGATCTACGTTGTCCAAAAATAACCTAGATCTAACTATTACATACAAATCATCACAACATTTAATGATTACATCCATAATAAATGTGCCTCGATCTTGGTAAATTCTTATAGATCTATGTAAACCATTTGAATAGATAAATTTACCATTTTTTATTACTCTTCCATTTTCTAAACAACTCGGTAAACATTGCATTCTTTGTTTGGTATGAATAGGATAAAATATGAGATGAATAGGGTTTTAGAATAATGCATGTGAAAGAGACACTAAACCCATATTTTATCCATTCATTTGAATTGTAAGGTGATGGAATGTAAATCTAGAAATATAGATATTGAAATGAAGAAATAAAGGTACTCACCTCTAAAAAAGAACCTACTAGAAACCTTGTCAAACAGTCTCAGAAAATGATGATTTTTGGTACCTAAACTGAAACTGGGAGATCTACAAAACCTAGAAACTTTTTTCTTTTATGAGGGTAGGTCATCCTTGACCCAGATAGTAGGGAAAGATCTTACCCTAGGTGAGGATACTACCCCTATAGTTCCAACCTTGACTTGCATTGCTCTGATGGAAATTATGTTCACAAATCCCAGAAGTTTGGCGAAAAGGGTATCTAGATCTGCACTATAATTCATCATCCCGCACCTATACCTACAAGAAAATGGTTTTTTTTTATTGGGGGATGGGTTTTCCTTAGTCAAACCCTTGTTTGGAATCAACCTTAATAATGGAATTGAAATAGAGAATGCTAGCAAGTAGTAGAAGTAGATATAACAATAGAGCTATGATATTCAATAGATATTCAATTATATTTCAAATGTAAATAAGTATATTCATATGAAAGCTTGGACTCAACAATGTAAATGTAAATCTAAACCTCCATGATTGTATGCTTGGAATCCACCTTGAGGGAATAATGAATGGATCTTGAAGATGAACAAAGGATCTTGAAGGAAGATCACACCACCATGATGACTAGATCTAGGGTTTTGAATGATGAATCTTGAATGCTTGAATTAAATCCCTTCAAGGGATTGAATGCTTGAATGCTTGATCTTCAATGGAGAAATTGGATGCTTTCTTGATCTTTCTTGAGAGAGAACTTCATGGATTGTGAATATCTCCTTGAGAGCTCTTGATCATGAAATTTCTTGGTGATTAATGGATGAGAAAATGAGAGGAGAAGGCTTCCTTTTACAGAAATCTAGGGCACAAACTTCTAGAGAAGGCCAAAATTGGAGAATTAAATCCCAATTAACCTTAAACCCTAGAAATGGACCCATATTAAATATAATTTAAGGGTTTACTATTTTGGGGACTAAAACAGCCGACCTGAAAGTAGGAAAACAATTCTTTCTAAAACTTGACATCCAAAAATATGGGACCTTGAAATTTGAACCCAGGGTCAAGGACAAGGTTGACCCTAACCTAGGTCAAGAAAGAGGATTTCCTTTACCCTCAAGGTAATCCTTGACCCCTCAAGGTCATCCTTGACCTTGAGGTCATAGATCTTAGGGTCTCAGTCCTGAATGCTAGGAAAATATAGCCAGAAAGTGGAAAAGGGGGTAGAATCAGGGGAAAATGCCAAATCAAAGCCAAGGACCCATTCAAGGTTCTTGACATGATCCCAAAACACATAATTGGAGGGCTAAATTCTCTTAACATGTAAGTTATTCCATTTTAAGATGATACATTAAGCCCCACTTTAGCAAGAGTATGGACTCAATGCAAACTCTTGGTAAAGGAGAAGAAAGAAAAGATCTAAGTGGATTTGAAATGAGATAAAATAACAAATAGCTAAGGACACAAGCCCCCAAGCTAAGGATTCTAACTCAACATACATGAAGAAGGGTGTGAAAGGAAAACCAAAAATAACACAAAAAAGAGGGGTTAGTACTAAACAACCCAAATCAATGAGCATAAGAAACCTTGCAAAGAAATATTTCTCATACTAATATCATATTTGGAAAGCTATCATAAAAGCATAAATGATTACATAAGAAAGACAAGAGAAAAACTATAAATAACATGTCTTCGTGAACTCAGCTTACTAGCATGAAAGCAAAAAGAGAGAAAAGAGAAAGTGATTTACCTCGCCTAGTAAGATGCCCACCTTACCATGAATCACCCTGGAGGGAGAGTCCAACAGGTTCACCCATAAACTATGCTTATAATTGTAATGTGTCTTCTGATAGCTTCTAGAATACCCATAGATCCACCTTCTTGTATCACTATGAATATGAAATGTGTGTCTCCTCAGGATTTAGCAACTTATGTGTGTTACCTTCAGAAAATTTAGCATATTTGAAATGTGTGTCTTTTCAGGATTTAGCAACTTATGTGTGTTACCTTCCAGGATTTAGCATATTATAAATGTGTGTCTCCTTAGGATTTAGCAACTTATGTGCATTAACATTAGAAGATTTAGCATATAGAAAATTGAAAAATGTGTGTCACTTCAGGATTTAGCAACTTATGTGCATTACCTTCAAAAGATTTAGCATAAAAATAAAAAACTATAGTACAAGGGAGACCCTATATATGCCCCCCTCCTTATTTTGGTAGTCTACTAGATAGGATAAGGAAGAGGAAGAGGATACCTACTTCACAATGCAAGGAGATATCATGTTTAGCAATGATGTATACCATACTCTTAGTGAGGGATATTGACCCCTACATCAAAGAGTATAGATAATCATGAAAAGGATATGTCACTCATGGAAAAGGATCCTCAAAGAAAGAGATCCTATCAAAAAGGCCCACAACATAGAGGAGTGATTTTAGATAAAATATCATCTTTCAAAGGCGGGATCAAAGATTCAATCATCAAGCCCCCTGCAAAGAAGAGGAAGAGGAATATTTGGAATGAGGGAAACAACTCTTACACCAAAGAAAGGGTAAAATTTTATAAAGAACATAATTTACAACATAGAGAAGAGGTGATGACCTATGATAACAACCTCTCATATAAAAAGGTTATCCATAGTCAAAATATATATCAATATGATGAAATAATATTGCAATATAAATAAGTATCACTAAGCTAAGGAAAAGCAGATCCTTAGACAAAGAGAAGGAAGAAAGAAACTTTCCCCCCAAAGACAAGGGATACCTTTACAAAACAAATGTCTTAGAAAGGATATCCTGAATAATAGAAGAGAGCAATGGATAAAAAGATATCATAATATAAACCATTGAGATAAATTAAAGAACAACCAATTAAGCTCAAAGAAGGAACAAAATGGATTCTAGAAGATGGGAATAAATATACCTCTTGCCCCCCAATCTAGAGGAGAAAATATCTATGTTATATCAAAATGAGGGGTAAAATTGTGAAGAAATCTCAAAGGAGAAGTTTATTTTCTTTTATCTTTATGGATCGAATAATAAGGAGAAGGTACTTTGAAGAATATTTGCACATCTACATCATGAACCATAGTTTGAACCTCAACATAAGTGTGGGAAGAACTTGGAACAGCATATGGAAAATTAGGAATATGAATATTAGGAATCAGATTAGGAAGATTAGGAACTAGATTAGGAAGGATACAATTAAGATTAGGAAGTTTAGTAATACTAGGAAAAGTGTAGGAAGTGATATGAATGGAAGACACAACCAGAGGAATAATTGGAACCATAGTTGGAAAAGGGTTTGAATAGATATAACTAAAAGTATGGTAAGAAGGCTGTGAGGTAGGATCTTGATTCCCCATAAGATCACCACTAAGAGGAAGAGCGTTAAGGGAATTCATATCTTTCTCCACTAATGACTCATCAAATGGAGGTGAAGGATCTATAATGTTATATTCTTTCACATAAGGGGAGTGTGTTTTAGAGAATGTCATCCTCTTGTATCAAAAATTCTTCATGAGGAGGGGATAAATCAATGTCTTTATCCAAGGGTTCATCCCAAAAAGTAGAATTATCCACAATGGTTTCATGAAGAGAGTAATCTTGACATCCCAATCCAAAGGTTCATCCCAAATAGGAGGATTATCCACAATGATTTCATGAGGAAGAGAGTAATCCACATCAAAATCCAAAGGTTCATCCCAAATAGGAGGATTATCTACAATGGTTTCATGAGGAAGATAGTAATCAACATCTAAATTCAAAGGTTCATCCCAAATAGGAGGATTATCCACAATGGTTTCATGAGGAAGAGAGCAATCAACATCCAAATTAAAAGGTTCATCCCAAATAGGAGGATTATCATCCCTATCCATAAAGCACATTGTAGGAGTGCCATAAGTCATTAAAGCTTGATCCCTAAAGGGGAAAGAAGGTAAATTGTATTGTAAACTAGGCTCATGGAAAAGACATATATGAGGAGAAGAATGAACATCAATCCCCAACTCATCTTTGTAAAGGTCAATTGAAGAGGTTGTGGAGGAGGGTGAAATAGGAATAGGATCAATGGAGATCTCATTCAAACAATTTTTATCCTCACTTCCATGTACCTCACTAAGGGGTATATCATCTTTTGTGAGAAAGATCTCATCAAACTATTCAAAACAAAAATCATACATGTTGAATACAAAGTAATACTAAAAGCATGAAAATGTAAATGTTTTTGTATTTTAAAGAAATTTTGCAATTTTTTGTATTTTTGAAAAAGAAATGCAAGAGCATAAAAGAAATCTACTTTTATAAGCATGTAAGATCTAACACAAAATGAAAATTTAACACCAACAAGATAATATAAAGGTAAATCTAACACAACAAACACAATAGACCATCTAATTCAACAAAAGAAAGGGGTAAGTACCTTGGGTTTACCAAAATGAATAGGATAAAATATGAGATGAATAGGGTTTTTGAATAATGGATATGAAAGAAATCCTAAACCCACATTTTATCCATTCATTTGAATTGTAAGGGGATGAAATGTAAATCTAGAAATATAAGTATTGAAATGAAGAAATAAGGGTACTCACCTCCGAAAAAGAACCTGTTGCAAACCCTATCAAACAGTCTCAGAAACTATTGATTTTCACATCCTCATTCAAAATTGTGAGATCTACAAAACCCAGAAACCTTTTTATTTTCTTAGGATAGGCCTTCCTTGACCTAGATTGTGGGCCAAGATTTTACCCTGAGGAAGGATCCTATCCCTTTAATTCCAATCTTGACCTGCACTGCTTTGATGGAAATTATGTTTGTGGATCTCAAAAGTTCGGCAAAAAGAGTATCTAGATCTGCACTTTAATTCACCACCCCACACCTGTACCTACAATAAATGTTGTTTCATTTGTTGGGGGAGGGGTTTTCCTTAGTCAAACCTCAGCTTGGAATCAACCTTAATAATGGAATTGAAATAGAGAATGCTAGCAAATAGTAGAAGTAGATCTAACAACGAAGCTATGATATTCAATAGATATGAAATTATATTTCAAATGTAAACAAGTATATTGATATGAAAGCTTGGACTCAACAATGTAAATATAAATCTAAATCTCCATGATTGTATGGTTGGAATCCACCTTGAGGGATGAATTAATGGATCTTGAAGGAAGATCACACCACCATGATGGCTAGTTCTAGGGTTTTGAATAATGAGTCTTGAATGCTTGAATTAAATCCCTTCAAACGCTTGAATGCTTGAATACTTGATCTTCAATGGAGAACTTGGATGCTTGAATGGAAGATTTCTTGAATCAATGCTTGCTTTATCTTGCTTGATCTTGCTTGAGAGACAATTTGATGGATTGTGAATATCTCCTTGAGAGCTCTTGATCATGAAATTACTTGGTGAATAATGGATGAGAAAATGAGAGGGGAAGGCTTCCTTTTATAGTGATCTAGGGTACAAACTTCTAGAGAAGGCCAACATTGGAGAATTAAATCTCAATTAACCTTAACCCATATAAATGGATCCATATTAAATATAATTTAAGGGTTTACCATTTCGAAGACCAAAATAGCTGACCCAGAAGCAGGAAAACAATTATTTCTAAAACCTGACATCTAGAAATCATGGGACCTTGAAATTTGAACTCGGCGTCAAGAATAAGGTTGAACCTGACCTAGGTCAAGGATGAGGTCATCCTTGACCCTCAAGGTCATCCTTGACCTTAAGGTCATAGATCTTAGGGTCTCAGTCCATAATACTAGGAAAATGTAGCCAGAAAGTAGAAAACGGGACAAAATCAGGGAAAATGCCAAATTGTTAGAGTTTTAGGTGACTCTACAACACCCCCAAGATTGAATGCAAGACCAAGATAACTTCCACAAGAGATTGGCAAGACAATTGCATTAAGATGCAAGAATGATATTATTGATCAAGGACATGATTAAAATGTACATAATAGGCCTCCTTATATAGGAAAGGAAATAATAGACAATGATAAGGAGATGATAAGATATCACCTATGCTAGGTGACTCTACAACACCCCCAAGATCAAATGAAAGACCAAGATAACTTCCACAAGATATTGGCAAGACAATTGCATTAAGATGCAAGAATGATATTATTGATCAAGGACATGATTAAAATGTACATAATAGGCCTCCTTATATAGGAAAGGCAATAAGAGAAAATGATAAGGAGATGATAAGCTATCACCTATGCTAGGTGACTCTACAACACACTCAAGATCAAATGCAAGACCAAGATAACTTCCACAAGAGATTGGCAAGACAATTGCATTAAGATGCAAGAAAGATATTATTGATCAAGGACATGATTAAAATGTACATAATAGGCCTCCTTATATAGGAATGTGTGAGGCCCACTTTCAGCCCACATAGTGATCCTGTTTTATAGATATTAGCCTATCATTTTGATTATGTTTTTAGAGATACTTGGACTCTGTCGACTACTGATATACTATGTTGACTCATTAGACTATTCATTTTGATGATTCTGCATATGGGATCCATAGTATGTGGATTTGGTTTATGTTATTATATGATGTTTTGTGAACCCGATGATCTTGATGATATTTGAATTATGCTATGGAATTTCATTTGAATTATGTAATGTAATTATGAATATTATATGCAATTGAATGATTATTGTTATATCATGTATGTTTAATGTATTGGTTTTCTTCTTTGAATTACTGATGCTGCACTGAGGTATTGCAGGTGGAAGGACCATGGAAACACATTCGAGGAAATCACTTTGAACGTAGGGCAACCATTTAAACCAAGGCCCCGTCTATTAAGAGACCTGAGGCCTCATTGTTAAGTATTTTTATTCGTAACAGTAATCTGAAATGTATGTGTGTATTAATGTTATGAGTTGTGACATTGGACGTACCTTGTGTGAAATGTTATTTCGTAAAGTGTCACTTGACACTAATGTTAAATGTTATCAAGGTATGTCGAGTGTTGTGTGAGAGCATATTCTAGGAGTTTTAGGGAAATCTTAGCACGCCATTTTGCCATAGGAACTATAATGCAGTTTCCATTTCCCATTCTCGATCTTATTCCTAGAAGTGAATTTAGAGGGTTATAGTGGCTTTAGAAAGTGGTTTTATGCCTTATTAGTTAACCCATTCTATCTACCCATGGGTTAGGGGTATTTTCACCTTATAAATAGCCTAAAATTGACTTTTTGACCCTTTTAAAAATTCATGTGCAACCTTGAACGAAATTGCAACTTGCTTGAAAGGGCCTAATTAATGAGGTTTGTTGGGGTAGGTTTTAGAGGCCTTTTTAGAGGAATTTTGGCAAAGGATAGGGCATTCACCCATTCTCTATCTTTAGAGAGTTCCAGAAAGTTAGAGGGAAAAGCTTGGAGTTTTGGAATAGGGCTCAACAATCCTTCCATAGCATTGGACTTGAGGTAGGAAATCTTGCTCTCATATGGTTTTAGAAGTTGTATATGTTTTGTGTTGATGTTTTTAGCTCCCCATGGTTGGTCATGGAGGAAGCTTGCCTTGTTTCATGTTGTGTTTTAGCTTCCCATGGTTGGTCATGGTGAGAGCAAGCATGCAATGTATTTTCTTATGTAATTGGATTTTGGGTTGTATCTCTTGGACTCACTCACCCTTGGGAGGGAAGAGAAGTCAAGAGGGGGTGTGGAAATGGAGGCAACTCCATGTGTAGAGTCTCCTCCATGTGTGAGGAAAGATGAACTTGGGTGAGTGATTTTCCCCAAGAAACCTTGCATTTAGCCCTTGTGGCAATGGGGGTATAAGGAGGGAAGAATGGCCATGTGAGCCTTGTATGAAATAGAGATATTTGGGTCCATGTGAGGCCTTGTTTTTGTTATGCAATGGTTATCTCCATGGTTTGTCCACCCACACCCCACAAAGGATATTCATGGAATTCCTTAGTTTTCACCTTGAGGGATTTTGGGTTTTTCATATGTTTATGTTCTTGTAGTGTTTTGTGTATGAGTGTTTGTTACCCGTTCATTGTGGTTTCCCCAAGCTCGGGGGTGGCCTCATGAGAGGCTTAGGATGGGAGGTGAGCATCCCATGGTTCCTATCCTTTTTGTTCATGGCAGGTTTTGAAGTCAAGAATCAAGTGAATGAAGTTTGATGGAGTTCAATTTCTTGGTTATGCTTGTTGGAAGAAACCATACTTTGATGTATGAGCATTATTGTAAAATGTGAATGGTGTATTCAATCACTCTTTTGGTACATTTTGTGTTAGTATATTGTAATGATATGGAGGAAGAAAGCTTGATGTTTACATTTATCATTTATTGTAATTTGAGTAGTTTATGAAATGGAGCAAAGATGTGTATTCACTTGAAATGCATTCTCCTATTCTTTATGAAGTTGCAATGGTATTGTTGAAGTAGAATGAACAATGTTATCTCCTTCCCTTGAATGTAAAGAAAGACAATATGTGAGGTGTTCTTGGTTAATTCCAAAGAGAAGCAAGTTCTAACACAATGTGATTATATATTGTGAAAGGTCATTGTATGCATTTGATTTTTGTATTGCAATCAAGAAGGAAAATTATCTCCTCTCTTAGATCTCTTCAACTTGATATTGGTAAATTGATGTTTTAGATGGTTGAAGAAATAATGGTATACTTGGATTTGGATTTTGTATGGAAAGCATTGCATTAACTTTGTCAATTGAATTGCTACCATATTATGATCTCTATCTCTTCCTATATTTCTGCAAACAAATTGGATGGCTTGTTGATCCATATGGATTTAGGGATAAAAGACTAGATAGAATTTGAACTGAAACTTAGCAATTATCCCATTCAAAAGATGACTTTATAATGCATTTGATTAGTCTAAATTCCTCCTTAACCATATGCTATGCACTTAAACAAAACATTCAAAATGAATTAAATCATGTGGAAATGTAGAGAAAACACTATCTTATCAAGATGGTTATGTTAAAATAAGCATGTTTGCTTCAGAATGTATCTATATTAGATGATCAAATTTAACTATAATTAACCCTTGTAATTAATAATCCTATTATAGACCATTGGCATCTTAATGTTTAAGTGAATACAAATTGATCTATGTTGGTATATTAACTCAGCTTGCTAAGGAAGAAGTAATGGAAAAAAAAAAAGAGATCAAAATAACAGTGCTTTTGAAAATAGCACTTCCCAGAATTTTAAGAGAGCAAAATGCTCTCTGGATTTTGTATGGGATAAAAATCCCATACAAAATCTTACCATAGTCATTTTAATATATTAAATCTTGCCACCTATGTCATAAGCAATTAAATAAACATTAAATCAAAAATATCATTCCCTACCTTTTTAAATTTTCCCCCTTTTGCTAGGCGCAGGTGTTGGATGCAAGTTCTTTGTTATTAATTCCAACCTACTTATTTTTGGGATGGTGAATTTGGTGACACATCATCAAAACCTTTTCATTAGTTTTAACCCCCTTTGTCTTCAACTCATGCAGGTTTTGAAAGATCTTACTTTGCATTTAATACAAACTTTTGATGTGGGTACTTTGCTTGACATGGAAGGGAGTGGGACCCACCTTCCACTTCCCTTTCCATGCTTCCCACTCCCCTATGCAATCTAGGTGCAGGTCCTTGGGAGAGGATATTTTAATTTGTTAAAACACTTCATCACTCTTCCCTTGCGTACCCCAATGTCCTTGGGTGATGGGAAGTGTGAGTAGGGGGTAGGCTAGGAATTTGATAGGTTAATAGGTTGTTTGATAGGAAGTTTGAGTAGGTTAGTAGATAAGATTAATTAGTAGGATATTTAGTAGATTAGTAGGTTGTTAAGTTAGTTTAGGATTTTAATTAATTATGTTATCTTGAAATTATGTTTTGTTAAACATCAATAGATAGTTTTTATGCAAAGCAATATTAATATTTATTAACTTGCTATTTATAGGTTGCTCTATATTATTATCTAAATAGTATGTACATATTATTAGTTAATAAATTATAATTTAATAATTAATTAATAACTATATTAATTAATTATTATATTATAATTATTAATTAATAATATATAAAATATTTAATTATAAACATTAACTAATGTTATCTTTAAATTTTTTAATTGGCTAAAAAGTACATTGATTAAATGGGTATGACGTAATTATAGATTGAATTAGTATTTATATATTTGAAATTGGATATTGAGGAAAACGTCAATTTAATTTCATATTCAATAGTATCATAAGTTGGTAATTTTACCATCACAAACAGATTGGTCTCGATATGAGCATAATTGGGAATTGGTTAACCTCACTATAGAATAACGCTAACATATCACTTTTATCCTTCTTAAAAAAAATTGTTGGTTATGTTTTGCCCTAAAATTTTGGGCATCACAGAATGGAAATAAGAGACAATGATAAGGAGATGATAAGCTATCACCTATGCTAGGTGTAATCACATGTCCACCATATGTGGATCATCTTCCAATATGCAATAAAGTATGTGCATTGGATTAGGATGATAATGTGATAAGAGCACAAAAGGTGGATCTCACACACAACGAGGTATGTGATGACAACTATCACACCT
This sequence comes from Chamaecyparis obtusa, assembly GCA_027943335.1. Taxonomy (NCBI): domain Eukaryota; kingdom Viridiplantae; phylum Streptophyta; class Pinopsida; order Cupressales; family Cupressaceae; genus Chamaecyparis; species Chamaecyparis obtusa. The sequence continues at coordinate 1,178,354 of BSBK01001899.1, read as the reverse complement.
AAAGTGGAATTTCTCCTACACCATGTGCTTAATAGATGTGCACACTCCTTGGTGTGTCAATCACAACTTACTATGCAATGCATTAACCTAAGTAAGATTAAGTAAAGTGTAATTAGGAATAATTAATTACACCAACACCCCCCCTTAAGTGCAACTTAGGGGAATGCACTTAAACTCACAATGCAAGATGGGTCTCGGCTACTAGGCCATGTTAGGTACCCATGTACAAGAAACATGAAATGCATAACTCTCATAAAGTGGAGAAAGAGGGAAAACCTCATGGGAAAAACCCTCCCCTAAAAAGAGAGAAGAAAACAAGATGCATGGATGGATGGAGTGCTCAAGAACCCCCAAGAACTACATACATCATGTATATACAAAAAGGTATCCCCCCATAAGAAGGATAGTTGGAGACATGATATCCCCCCATAATGTAGGAGCTCCCATGTTGATGAAGAGTACCTGCAAACAATAGATAAACCAATGCTTACAAGAAACATGTCTCCCCTTAGGAAGAAATAGATACATCAAATGATGAAGAAGCCAATCCATGTGCAAATGGAATGAGGAAGAAGATGTAGGTCTCCATGTATGAATCTCTGAAGACTAAGTAGGAATCTCCAAACTCAAAGAATTGATCACTTCATGTGACAAATCAAGTGAAGAAGGAGAAGAATCAAGTACACCAATCTCCAAAGAAGGTGAAGAAGTATCCCCATCTATGATGAAATTTTCATCAAGGGAAAGAGAAACCCCCTCATGAATGTCTTCCAAATCTGAAATATGAGACTCTACAAATAATGAACCAATATCTGGCAAGTAAGAATCCCAATCAGGAAGACAAATAGATATCTCTTGCAATGAATCACTAGAATCACCAACAAGAGATGATTGTGTGATCTCAACTAGAGAAGTAGGAGCTACTGGATCATCCTCACTCTTAATTGCTGCAAATTCTTCAATTGCATCTAAAGTATAATCATCATAGGGAATTTTATCTACATCATCAAGAGGAATGAGGCAATTTGAAGCAAGATCATCTAGGAATGGAGGAACATGTGGATCACCAAAATCTCCCAAATGATTGTCCAAATTATGTGTGGACATTGAACACCTCTAAATTTGGGGTAGATGTCATAGAAGAGACATAAACTGATGCTACTAATAATCAAATTTATAATATGAGCATTCTTTTCTCCCCAAACAAATTGCTTCCCCTGTGACTTTGGCTCAGGAATGAGTCCATAAAGATGAGGCAAAAGATTAAGCTATCTACAATGTGTGATGATTCCTTTTGCCCATGACTCATAATTATCCTTAGTCAAATGTACTACTATAAGATGTGTTTCATAACCCATGATTACATTAATGATACACTTCTCTCATTATAAATTGAGATCAACAAATTATTACACTCCAAAATCAGGCTATAATAGACTTAGATCATTATGCAAAAGACCAAGCTAAGGCTTATGCATTACAAATGAAAAAACTAAGTCAATTTGTGAAAGTATAGTTTATGGTCACAGTCACTAAAATTTGATTCCAGATCTAGAAAAATAAAAAATAAAAAATTATGCACTTTCAAAAAAAATTGCACCTAAAAAGGAGTTCATATGAGCTCAAATGAGGCCTTGCAAGTTGCAAAAATTGAGATTTGCAATTTTCAGAAAAATTCAGGAACAGAGATCAAAAACCACCTGAACCATTATGTAGATTATGAAATTCTACCCCAAAACAAAAAAAAAATTCTCAAAAAAAGGAGTCCAGATGACTGAGATATCCCTGTTTGAAAATTGCCTCTGAAATTATTTTTCTGAATCGCTGCCGCCGCACTTCCAAAATTCAAATAGCTCTAGATTTGGCCTCGGATGTCCAATTTGGATGAAATAAAATTTGATTTAGAGGTTTTTGGACCTCCTTAATATGATGCCAACCTCTGATTTGCACCAACAAGCACCAATATTGACCTGCAATAGAAAGCCACAAAATACGAAACCCCAAATTTTCTCCAAATAGACTATGCAATGGTGATGTCCAAATACCTTTATTCTACACCCACAATTTAATCAAGCCTAGATTGCACTTTTTGAGAAGAGGTCTTCACACCTTGAGAGCTCGGATACCATGTTAGAGTTTTAGATGACTCTACAACACCCCCAGGATCGAATGCAAGACCAAGATAACTTCCACAAGAGATTGGCAAGACAATTGCATTAAGATGCAAGAATGATATTATTGATCAAGGACATGATTAAAATGTACATAATAGGCCTCCTCATATAGAAAAGGCAATAAGAGACAATGATAAAGAGATGATAAGCTATAACCTATGCTAGGTGCAATCACATGTCCACCAAATGTGGATCATCCTCCAATATGCAATAAAGTATGTGCATTGGATTAGGATGATAATGTGATAAGAGCACAAAAGGTGGATCTCACACACAACGAGGTATCTAATGAAAACTATCACACCTAAAGTGGAATTTCTCCTACACCATGTGCTTAATAGATGTGCACACTCCTAGGTGTCTCAATCACAACTTACTATGCAATGCATTAACCTAAGTAAGATTAAGTAAAGTGTAATTAGGAATAATTAATTACACCAACACAAATCAAATCTAGGGACCCATTCAAAGTGCTTGAAATGATCCCAAAACACCTAATCAGAGGGCTAAATTATCTTAACATGGAAGTGCTTCCATTTTAAGATGATACATGGTGAATAACCTAATGCTCGGTGTGTAGAATGCTTGGTTTTCACTGACTCCTTGCTCAGTAAACTCTAATGCTCGATAAACATACTCAGTTAGATCTATATAGATTTAGCTTTTGGGTCTTCCTTGTGACTATTCTATATGAATTATTTCTAAGTTCAACCAACTAGCTTCTATAGCTCCTTATTACATCTTTTACCGACTAATCTTATTTGATACTATTGACAACACTTAATGCACAAATAGAGATAATAGTTATTGGTTCAATGAAAGGATATGGCTATTTGGTAGAGTCAAATTGATTATCATGAAGAAGATATTGATGATCCATTTGAGAATTATGGATTTGGATTCGGAAGTGTATCTAAGATATCTGAAGGACAAATTTCTAATTTATCTGAGAAAAAACTACATCTTAATCAATAGGTTAAAGCTTTGCAGATTGGACAAGAAGCAAAAATGGTGAGAATGACTGATGTCATGAGAAATGCTAGTCAATATGAATAAGAGAGAAACTTGGCTATTGAAGATAGAAGACAAATGACTGAGAAACTACAAGAGAAAGAATTTGAGATACCGATACTTACCAAGCATCACTTTGAAATCTCTAATCAAGTGGTTTTTATAAGTTAGGAAGTCAACCGAGTAAATAGTGAGCTTACAAGGAAAATAGAAGACATCAGTGAACTCAGACAAGAAAATGAGAGACTGAAAAATAAAGTCCAGATGCAGAAACAACATAATGAAATGATTAAGAAAGCTTAAGATAAATCCAATAAAATTGATGAATTTTTTATCAGCCAAAAAGGACTTGGAAGTACTATTGGACTAGGCTATACTAAGAAAGGATAATCATCAAAACAAGTTGAACATGTGAATGCCTACATAAATCAAAGACTAAAGAAACTATGATGCTATCACTATGGTAAACCAAGCCACACATCAAATGTTTGCAAGAGTAAAGCTAAAGATAAACATAAAACCACTCCTATATTTAATGGTTATTGTTATAGTTATTAAAAGTATGGACATCAAGAACATGAGTGCAGATCTAAGTTGAATATGACTCCTAACAAAATATACATGGAGAAATATTTTTGCACTTGCAACATGCATGGATAAATTACACAAGAATGCAAAACAAAAATGAAGAAACTCTCGACACCGAAAGGACAAAACAAAACCTATCAACTGAGAAGACAAGGTAATACTTACACTTGGGATTACAAAACATTAGTAAATTGAACAACATATGGAAGATATGGACATATTACAACTAATTACACGAGGAATAACTAGAGAGGTAGATCTCACAACTGGACAAATATAGGTATGGCATGTTTACATTGTCACGACGTCGGTCACTTAAGTAAATATTCCAAAGACTGAGCACTAGAAAAAAAAACTTATGAGAATGGAAATACAATTGAGGATCTCATGAGGATAAGAAACACTATGTGGAGGAAAGCATCAGGTGATAATGTTGAGTCAAGCAATGCAGCTGGTGACACCTCATCCATTGGATTGAGTGACATCACCACTTCCACCTAAGTTCAAAAGGTATGTATGGAACTGCTAATTCTAATTGGTTATTGTTAGGAATGGGAACACTAAGAGGGGTGGGGGAGAATTGGTGTTCACTATATTTTAATATTTTTACTTTACTCTTGAAACTTAACTTGATTTCTTAAGTAATGAAATAAACATCAATGTAAACAAGATAAATAATCACAACACATAACACCAATATGGTTATGGGGAAACCCAAATAGGTAAAAACCCCAGTGGGAATTGACACCCACTAAGAACTACACTAGTTTCTTATGATCCTTGTTACAAGATTTGCCACCCTATTAGGAGTTGTTCTGTATAATGCTTTTAGTACAGTGACCTAGTCAAGGGTCAAACCCTGTTAGGAGTCTTTTACAATAACCTTGTTAGGGGTGGGGACATACTATCCTAGAGCTCACTTCTTAAGTGGTGAAGGCTACAATCTTCTGATATTAGATACTCACTATATCTACAAGGTGAACTACTGCTATGACACTGCTTGTCAGATCAGTTCCTTTGATGCATTGATGCTCCAACATCTTGTGAAGCTCTACAACATACTAACTACTCTTCACATACTTCTGATCTACTCTGATTTTTCTATCTTCTTATTGCTACAACAATTACCAAGGCACATGTCATATTTATAAGCGCTTACAAAAAAATTAACTAGGTCGGCCCTTTAACTTATTACATACAATGCTTCCAAGTGAATTGGCTCAAGTGTTTTTACATACAAATATGTTTATATATCTACAACCTAATTACAATAGGTGGATAGCCTTTACAAAACATTATTATAATCGCTAATCAAAATAGAAACAATCAGTTGCATACTTTGTTCTATTCTGGTGTTCACTAGTTGTACCTCTTCAACTATTTGTATCTTTGTCATACTGTCTCATCTAATCATGTTCTCTTAGACTTAGCATGAATAGACACTTAAAATATTAACTTTAAGTGCACATACCATAACTTTATCATATGGAGGTGTGTTGATGCTCTAATCTTCTGGTGCTCTACTAACTATCCAGTCTTCTATACTTAGCCATATTCTGACCTTATGATAATGTGTGTTGACTTCAAAACTCTTTATGACTTTGTTTCCATAATGACAACACTAGATCTAGTCATATAAAATAGTATAGTCAACTTTCCAACAATCTCCCCATTTTTCATTAATGAAAACAGAGGAATATGATGAAGTTACTAGCTGTACCCTTATACAAAATTCAATAGTATATACTCTAACTTATATCTCCCTTGTACTATGTATTATACTCCTATACATCATATATAACACTCCATATTCTACATACAATACTCCCCCTTTGACATTAATGAAAAAGGTACTCCAAAAGGTGTATCTACAAGTACTTACAATGTTAGGACATCCGGATATGCTATCTGCAAATTTTGGATCTCTTGTTTCCAAAATGCTATTAGTGCATTGACAATCTGTAGATGGTGCATAAGGCATATTGTAGCTTCTTCATCTTCTCCAATTTTGTACTCAGACCTTGATCATATGTCACCATAGTGGCATTGATCTCCTTGATGTTCTGATTAAGTACATCTAGAGAGGGCACAAGAGCATTCCTGAGTTGTGTTTTCCTTGCTCTTATCTTAGACATCTCCTTCTCAACCTTTTCTATTTTGTCTATCTATCCCTGGTACACATTATTTCACATGTTCACATCGGTGGAGGGATCTTCCACTGATTTCCTTACAATGTCTATCATTACTTCTGCCTCATGGATTTTCTTATAGTGATCACCAGTCAGCTTATCCTAGTTCATACAATCAACAATGATCTTCCTTCGCTTAGGTGTGAACTCCTTCAAGGATGCTTCACCAATCTTTAATGACCTGAGGTCAAGTGTAAAGTTTCCAATTAGTTCACTCAATCTCTTCTTCTGTATTTTCCTTCTACAACTTGTGATATAGATTCTTCCAAGCTAGAAAAGTTTTCTTTGAAGTTTGTCCATATAGTATTGACATCATCAACTGAATTAACCTTAGACACTTTCTTGTCTGATGGTAGCAAGCTATTTAGAATGTTGACTAATTCAACAAATAGAGGGTTCCTCATCACCTATTTCTCTTTTTCTTTCTCCATAGCTAGGACATTGATCTTAATCAGATCTTCTTCTCCCTAAGATTTCAAGATTATGGTGTCTAGTGTCGAAACTGACAATAATGATGCTGAGGGTAAGGGTGTGATAGGAGTGTTGTCCACTTCTTTCTTTATATTCATAGGCATTTCAATAGATGGGTCATCTATTGGTTCACTTATTTTTACATCTTTTTCTCCTTTCTCCTCTTCTACCTTTTATTTTTTATTTTCTATTTCTTTTTCTTCTTCTTTACCTGTAAGATCCTCTATTAACATTTCTTCTTGTAGCTTAGGTGAATTGTCACTGCATGGAATTTCAGCCTCATGTGTGCTCATAAAGGCTTCCTCAAACTTATCCAAGTCTTTATCTATGGCCGCCATTTCTATCTCTACATTATCAATAAATATAGTGTTATCATTTTGTGTCTCATTCATGGGTGTAGACTTCACTGCCTCTGTAGGTGTATCCACTGAAGGAGCTAAATCCTGAGGACCTATTAGTTGTGCATTGGTGGTCTCTGATTCCTTAGCTTCCTTAGAGGGCACTTGAGTTGAGGGTGCAATAGGTGGGTACATGTGCCTATTCAAAAAGACTTTCTCAAAAGTTTTCTCTATTTCTTTAGCTGCCAATGCAAAGTTCTTGTCCATTATGTTTAGTTTTATTAACTTTGTTCTAAGGTGCAGCTTCACCAAATCTAAAAATAATGTTTTCTCTTTTAAGGAACATACATGGAGACTTTCATCTAGAATCTTTTCCCTTATTCTAAGATCTTCTTCAATAGCTTGTTTCTTCAAGGATTCCAAAATATTCCAAACAATATCTAGAATGATTGTCTTAAGTTCCAAGACTATCTTCTTGAAATTAATCATATGTTTTATGATCATTCCATGAATCTCTAATTTATCAATTTCACTGTACTTCTCATAAAACTTTCCTATCTGATCTAATCTTCCTTCATCAATAATCCTTGTTCTCAAAACGTGAAGACTAGATTTGAAACCTACCTCAGGAGGTGCTTGAGCATTTTTCTTACTTCTGGTTGCCCATGAGGATGGGTGACTTGCACCGGCCTCCTTCTTCCTCTTGGTTATTGTCTTATACTCAAGAGGTGATGTTAGATCAATTATAACTTTGGCCACATGAGGGATGAGATCTTTTTTACCCTGTTTATCCTTTGGATCATCTATGTTCTCAATATTGATTTTCTTAATTTTAGGACCATCTTTTTTAGCTTCCATTGTGGATGCACTCTCAATTTCTAATGCTATATTTTGCTCTCTTTCTTTGTATAGGTCTACCTATGTTACACCATGAATTATGAGTATTTCAGAAGTAATCTTAGAGGCTTTCCTCTTAGTTCCTGCACTGTTTAGAATGGCATCAACTTCCCTTGACTTTTCTTCATAAGTTCTCCATCTAGGTTCATTAGGGTCCTTAGGTGGTGATCATAATACTTGTGCATATGCTTCCAATATTGGTTCTTCTACCTCATAACCAAGTGGATGGATCCATTTTTTTCTAGGCTCAACCACTTCCATACATGTTATGTCAGTCTCTACCATAAAGAAAATGTTATCTTTGTATTTCTCAACAATAATCTCAGGTATCATGTACCTCATCTTCATTTTGATCTTGAATGTCTTCAGTTCAAGATCCATGTAATCCTTCAAAGTGCTCTCAGTAGATGCCTTAAGAGATATTTGAGGCATTTGTAGGTATACTTTTGTCTAAGTACAAATCTGAAACCTTTCCAAGTATGTGGAAGTACATTTAAATGATTAAAGACCCAAACCTAAATATTTTGGTCTGATCATGCTTGATGGCTTAATGTTATCAATCAACTGTGTGTGTAATATCTCACATAGATTGAACTCTCCATTTTATCTGACAAGTTTGATTGCTGTAAGAATAGTGGCTGTGGATACACTATTCACCTAGTTAGTGTGCTAAAATATGTATCCTAGTATCATAGATGTCAATTTGATGTCTTTCTCTTCAATAGGTTCAATTCTCATACCGCACCTATCACTTATGGAATTACATGCTTGTTCAACTAGTCTCCTCACATCCTTTCCCACTAGAAGAACAATGCCTATCCTAGAAAGGCTTATCATTTCATGAAGAAGATCTATGATTCTTACTAGGACTTCACCTATCCATAATAGGTCATCATAGATTCTTTTAAACAAGATCTTGATCCACTTGAATTCATAGAACTCAGATGCCATAGCATACTCAACAATGGGATGATCTTCCATATGTGCAGACTCATCTAGGAATGTTATGTCTAGTTTTATCATGGATTCAAGGTGAGATTGTATCCTATCAAGTCCAACTGGTTCCTTCTTATAGTATATGTATGTGTGAATGTCTTCAAAATGCATTACACCCATAGGGGTTCTTGAAAATGCACCTTCTAGGTCATCTAGGGTTGACTTAAAAGGGTGCCTCTTAAACACATATCTCTTTCTAGCCGCAACATCAAATACAATAGGTGTAGCCATGACTTACTTGTTTAATTCTTAAAATAAGTTTCTAAAGACTTTTGAATCATTGCGTCAGACTAGGACTTCATAACTGATCAATCACACTTCTTCCCTGGTAAGTCAAGCTCCAACACTTCACAATTCAACTGTTAGGGCTCCTACCATTTCCAATCGCTCAAACTAAATGCAATGAGTGATCTATAAGTTTCCATAGACTATAAAGTAAAATTTTTTCCATTAATGCTTTCTGCGTAAACCACAAATCAACTAAGAATTTCCAACTTCTATCTTGCAATTGATTAGGCAATGTTCTCTTGCACATAGTATCACATAATCTCCAAAATGTGAATTCCAAAAGCGCATACTCTAAGGGTGAGTATACTGGCCACATAGGGGTCTAGAGCTAAATTATCCCCCCTTGTGACCCTGAGGGTCATTCATCTAAATGTAGAGGGTGCATCCACTATGGATGCATCCAATACATACTCATCAACCTTATCCTTCTTTGCCTTTGACCAAATCAAGATCGCATCTTCTGAAGCTTTCAAAAACTTTACTTCTCCTTGGGTATCCAATGTTTATTCTCCTGGATTTTTAGAGCTTTCCTGACTTTGCGTTCTTGATCTACAAAACTTTGAGATGTGTCCAGCCTTGTTACAAGAGTGAAAAATAACTGGAGGCCTTATATTCCTTAACGCATTGATATGGGTTACCATTTTACACTATCTAGCTGAGTGACCATTATAATTACATATTTGACATGTAATACTCTGAGAAGTTCTTTCATTTGATTGATTTTGATTTCTTTGATTATACTGAATCTTATTTTTCTGATTTGTTCTACAGTTCATATCTCTATGTCCAAATTTATTAGATGAATAACAATAGCCATTGAAAGGTCTTACCTCTTTGTAATCCCTTGCAATATGTCCATGCTTGTTACAAGCATAACAAGTTTAGTCTCCTGTCTTGCGCTCATCTGTAGATGGTTCAACATTGTCTTTAGTCAGATTTCCAATCTCCTTAGCATTTTTAGTGTCTTTTGGTGCTTTCATCTTTTCTCGCATGTCATCAATCTAATTTTATGCTTCATTGTATCAGATACAACTAGTATCTCCTTTAAGAATTCTTGCATATAACTCTAACTCTATCAAATCAAAACTGGTGTGTAATTTCTCAATGTGATTCTTTGCCTCTTTCAATTCAGATTCCAAATTTTCTTTATTGTTTCTTAGCTTCAAGATTTCCATGTTTTCTTTCCTCAACTCTTCATTCACTTGAAGGTTCTCTTTGATCTGTTCTTCATAAACTTCTTGATTGTTAGTTAACTTATCATCCAATTCTTCAATTTGATCTTTCAATGATGTGTTCTCTTGATTTAGCTTTTTGACCAGTTTTCCTAAATCATTGTTTGAACAATCTTTCAAGTCTTTTCTTAGCTTCTTGATGAAAACTTGTGCACCACTCATTTTCAATTTTAGTTCTTCAATTACTTTCTCACATCTATCAAGGTCTTCAAGAGTTGCCATAAAATTCTTCTTCAGATGTTTTGCTTCTTCTAAACCCATTGATCTCCTCAAGTGGTTAAACTTCTCTTCAGAGGACCAAAGCTCTAATACCAATTGTTAGGAATGGGAAGACTAAGAGGGGGGAGAGGTGAATCAGTGTTCACTATATTTTATCTTTTTACTTTACTCTTAAAGCTTAACTTGATTGCTTAAGTACTGAAATAAACATCAATGTAAACAAGATAAGAAATCACAACACATAACACCAATATGGTTGCGGGGAAACCTAAATAGGTAAAAACCCCAGTGGGAATTGACACCCACTAAGAACTGCACTAGTATCTTATGATCCTTGTTAGAAGATCTTCAACCCTATTAGGAGTTATTCTTTACAATTCTTTTAGTACAGTGACCTAGTCAAGGGTCAAACCTTGTTAGGAGTATTTTATAATAACCCTATTAGGGGTGGGGACATACTCTCATAGAGCTCACTGCTCAAGTGGTGAAGGCTACAATCTTATGATATCAAGTACACACTATATCTACAAGGTGAACTACTACTGTGACACTACTTGTCAGATCAGTTCCTTTGATGCACTAATGCTCCAACCTCTTGTGAAACTCTACAACATACTGACTAATCTTCACATACTTATGCTCTTCTCTTCCTTTTCTATCTTCTTATCACTACAACAATTACCAAGGCCTGTGTCATATTTATATATGCTTACAAAACAATTAACTTGGTTGGCTCTTTAACTGATTAGATACAACACTTCCAAGTGAATTAGCTCAAGCATGTTTACATCCAAAGATATTTATATGTATACAACCTAATTACAATAGATGCATAGCCTTTACAAAACATTATTATAACTACTACTCAAAATAGAAATAGTCAGTTGCATACTCTACTCTGCTTTACTCTCACGTTCACTAGTTGTACCTCTTCAACTATCTGGATCTTCGTCATACTATCTCATTTGATCATGCACTCTTAGAATTATCATGAAGACACACTTACAATCTTAACTTCAAGGGCGCATACCATAACTCTCTCATATGCATGTACTCTAATATTTTAGTTCTTTGTTAACTATCTATGCTTCTATACTTCACCATATTCTGACCTTATGATAATGTGTGTTGACTCCAAAACTCTATATGACTTTGTTTCCATAATGATAACACTAGATCTAGTCATATACAATAGTATAGTCAACTTTCCAATAGTTATATCTTACATACAGTTCCTTATATCTAGTGTTCACATACTAGGTTTGCATGAATTAAGATGCACTATGGTTATATATGTTTTTAGGCTTTCAATGTATACAGTCAGTATAAACTAGACTAGGTAAGAAGTTGTTAGTTAGTAACTATCAGCAAGGTTAACCAATTCATGGTATTACAAAGTGATATTTTATGTGTTAAACTAGCTTTGGATATTTAAAAGTATACACTAAGCATGACTATTTTTACTAAGTTGTGTTAGGTCAAGCATTTATTACAGAAAGTTTGAGTGGGAAGATGAAAATTGTTATAAATACACAATGGACTTAGCTTATTTTTCACATTGCGAACATGAAGAGCTAATATATTTCAAGAGAGAATTTGAGGGAAGGATTTCCAAAGTGATTGAAAAAGGATTTGAATATTTCTAATGAGATTCATCACTATTATGAGTAATTTCTATCATCGTCGAGCTATTTCATTACTACTTCCCAAAGCCCTAAATTGAAGAAAAATGGTATCTACATCAAAATTTGACAAATCTAAGAATGTAGCTGAGGAGGATGTTAGCTAATCACATCTGCAACTTTTAATGAGCTGAAGTACAAACTTCATCCCAAAGTTGCTTTGCAGACTGACAAAACTGGAGCTTTCTCAAGCATTCCACCTAGGGTTTTTCTAGTTGAAGATGTATGCACCTAAATTCATTGTAAAATTGGTGAAATTGGTAAATTTGAGCTTATTTCCACATTTCAAGAGCTAAGTGTTGATGGGAAATTGAAGGATGATCATGAGCATTTGAGAGTAAACGGTTTGATAAATGCCCTACATTTCCTAAAAAAATTTAGAAATCAATGGATCAGGATAGTTCTAAGTTGTGTCCATGATGGAAAAATATGGTTAGATGAACCAGTCAAGATCACTATAGATATTATTCACGTAATAAATGGTTATCCTATAACTGACAAGGTAAAAGCACTGAGGAGTGCACCAAGAACTGAGTTAGAGAAAACTACTGGAGAAGAATGGGATGGTAGAGGATTGAAAGTAAAAATAGTTGTTGATCTTGAAACTAGGATCACTACATATGTTATTGGGTAAAAAATATTTCAATCAAGAAGACATAATAGTGTACCATGTGGAGCTATAGATATAGCTTACAAAATTGTGAAAAAGGGATTTCAGTTGGATCTTGTTGAGTTGTTGTTGAAATAGGTTGAAGAGAATATGAGGACAATTCGGTCAGCAAAATCAAACACATGTAAATTTAGATCATTTTTATTCTTCATATTCTATTATGTGTGAAACTTTTTCCCTTCCATTGGTAATGTACATTGGCAAACCAAACATTGGCAAACCGACAAGCCAGTGACTCTACAAATCAACAATTTGATACAAAGTTTGGGTGAGAAATTTGTGAGCATAATAGATGTTTACTTTGAATAATTCAAAGACAAAATGAATGAAAGGAGTAGGATACTAGAAAATTGGTCGAGGGGTATGAACATAGTATATGTTTCTAAGTAGATACTGACCATACTCTGATTAAAGCAGTATAACCTAGAACTAAATAGTTAACACCAATGGGTTACGAGATTGCTATTGACTGAGCATCTAGGTTAATTAAGGCTTTACTGGTAGAGCCTAAGAATCCACAAGATACAATTTTTGGAGCCTATGAAGAAGCAAAATAGAGAATAAAAATGGATTTAGTTATTGGAAAAGATACAAAGAAATCAAGGAAAATAACGGATAAACTGGTGGAACAATTTGGAGAAGATGCAGGTGATGTTGAGGCATCTGGGAACATTCAGGTTGAGGTAGCATCCAAGGGTTAGTTACTTCTAGTTGACACTGCATATGATGAAGATGAAACTGAGTCTGACAAAGATATACAATCTACACCAGTTGAGACCACTCTAAAGAAGAAGTGTGAAGAAGACCAAAAAAGAGAAAGAAAAATATCTACCACTATTGCTTCACCACTATTGAAGAGATGAATTGTAAAAATATCAAGGCCTACTCTAACAAAAACCTATCAAAAGAAGAGAGGTACTCAAGCTACCATCGAGGAACCTAAGAAGAGGAGAAAGCTAATAAGATGTAAGGATGACATAGATGATGAAGAAGAGGGTGATCAAAATCAATTTAAGGTATTTGTAAATAAAGATCAATCTATTGATGAGGTTGTAGAAGAAATGATAGACATTGGAGGCCTTAGCAACCCAAAAATAAGCTAGTTTGTACATTTGTCAACCAAGGACCAAAATAAGATAAAGGAGGTAGTCATCCAAATGATGATAAAATTCAAAAAGATACCAATCGAATTCTCAAAATATGTACCTAAAATATTATATGATAAATTTTCTTCTAGGTGGACTTATGCATTAAGTACATAAAAGAAGATGAGGGAACATTCCCTGATATTGACAATTCCAAGATTATCAGTCCCTAAAATAAATGAGTTAATGAAACAATATTCAAAGAGATTCTTAGTAAAAAGAATAGCACTACAGATAATAGTTGGGAACCTTGAAGAGATTGATGAAAATAGATAGTTATTATGGACTTCCATCCTCCAAGCTTGAGATGAAATTGACAAGATGGCATTGGATGTGATACATAAGAGAAAAATGAAAAGAAAAGGCAAAGGCCTACACTCAAATGATGTTGATTTGGCCACTAGGGAACCAATAGACTTATCAAATACCGAGGTGATAGACGTAATAATTTCCATTGATTTCTATCTAGTAGGATATCAGGAGGTATACCATGATCCACCTAAGAAAATGGTATTAAAAAGTACAAATGATGTTCTCATTGAAGATATCACTAATGGTGACCTTGATGATGTGAAAGATGATGAGGATATCACCATAGCTATAGCACAAACTAAAGAATCAGCCCCTACTGAGCCAACAACAAGCATTATATCGGGTGACCTTCTCATATTAGTACAAGTAGTTGAGATCATTTCTCAAAAGGAATCTGAAGACTCAACTCCTGACCAGAAAAAAAACACATTAGTGGAGAAAGGAACAAGTACACAAGGTAAAACTAAGATAGATAAGCCTAAAGAAAAAGAGGTTGAGACTCAAACATTGGAAGATCCCAAGCTGACATAAACAATAGAGACAACAACCACTAACACAAAAATAGAGGCCCCTACTTAATCAACTGAGACTCAGTCACCAAGAAGGAGAAAAAGGAAGAGAGTGTGTCAATGAAGCTAGAACAAATAAACACAGAGGTAAAAGCTCTAGTTCCATTTTTCAAGTCATCTCCATAGGAGAAAAAGAAGAAAAAGAAGCATGGCAAAAGGGCCAGTCACACTAGATAAAATCATAGAGATAACCAAATGTGACCCCAAGATGTTAAACCCTAAATAATTAAGGAAATGTGGGGAATTGTGAACAAGGAAGGTAGGACAAGAAAAAATGATGAAGGAGAGAAAGAGAAATTATAGCTTGGAGGAAGTTAGAGACATCCTTCAGAAAGGTGTTCCTAAGATCACAATAAATGAGGAAACTCCTATATTGGATCAACTTGCATCTATAACAAGCCATATAAAGTCCCCTGACATAGATGTACAGAAGAGAATTGAAGAAAGGGTTGAAGCAAAAATTTAGATGAAATTATCCAAGAAAATTAGTCAAGAAGTGGCCATGAATAAAGTGAAACTTTCTAAGGTAATTACCGAGTTACAATCTATTACTTAGAAAATAATACAAATTTTGTTCAAGTTATGTAGTGTAGAAACCTTCACTACCGAGGTTAGTGAAAAGATAAATAAAATAGATGAGGAAATTTTGGTAAGTGCAAATCCATCTCTAACTAAGCCTAATGCTTTTCACAATCATATACTAAAATTTCAAGAACTATGGTAGTTGAGATCAAACTTAAGGAAAAAGAAAGACACTACAAGTGACCACATCACCAAGTAGCTACCCTAAAAATATCTGTTTTGGAAAATATCTTTGATATGCATGCAAAAATTGGTCTAGAGAATATTTCTCTTACCAACTTGAAAGAGGAATGGGAAAACCTCTTAGCTTCATTACAAAAAACCCACCAACACATGTTTGACAAGATGTAAATACATTTTTTGATTTGGCATTAATTTCAAAAATGGGGAAATCATGTATATGCCAATGTACTTCACTATATACTGGGAGTATGCACAAAGGGGGAGATAGTCAATTTTTGGAGTGTATGTATATATAGTTTTTATTCAAATGGAGTTAGAACATTTTTTAAGATTATTTAGTACATATACATAAGGTTTTGATACTAATTCCAAAGGGGGAGATTTTTATCTCTATTTGAGCATAAAGTATTGTCATTAATATCAAACAAGTTCAGTCAGTAAACTATGTTAGGAATGGGAACACTGAGAGGGGGGGTGAATCAATGTTCACTGTATTTTATCTTTTTACTTAATCACAAACTGAACTTAAATAATTAAGTACTCAAATGAACATCCACATAAACATGAAACATGAAATCAACACATAACTACAATATGGTTACAGGGAAACCCAAATAGGTAAAAACACCGGTGGCAATTGACACTCACTAGTATTCTGTACTAGTATTTTATGATCCTTGTTAGAAGATCCTTAATCCTATTAGGAGTTTCTTTACAATGTATTAAGTATAGTAGACCTTGTCAAGGGTTGGACCCTATTAGGATTCTTTTATAATAAACCCTATTAGGGATGTGGATGCACTATCCAAGAGCTCACTACTCAAGTGGTGAAGGCTAGAACCTTCTGATCTCAGATACAAACTATATCTGTTGGATGAACGATCATAGTGACACTGCTTGTCTTATCCATTCCTTTAATGAGCTAATTATTTGACCTCTTGAAAATATCTAATACATCTTATAGATTCTTTGCACACTTCTACTCTACTTCTCTTCAATCTATTACAACTTCCATGCCAAGTACAATGGGCACAACTCATATTTATATGCACATACAAAACAAACAACTAGGTCGGCTCTTTAACTGATTACATACAATGATTCCAATTGAATTGGCTCAAGCATGTTTACAAAAAAACATATTTACATGTCTAAAACCTAATTACAATAGGCACATAACCTTTACAACATTAGAATATAACCACAAATCAAAATGCTAACAGTCGGTTGCTTACTCTATTCTTCTCTAGCACACATTGGCTGTGTAACTTCAACTATTTGTAACTTTGTCAAACTTGCATATCTGATCATGCGCTCATAGACTAAGCATTAATATAGTCTAACCAACTTATCTTCTAAGTCACATACCATAACTTGGTCTTCCAAATGTGTCCTAATGCTCTAAGCTTCAAGTAATCTGTACATTGTCCAGTCTTCAACACTTAGCTGATTTCTGATCTCTTCATTAAGTGTTCTAACTCCAAACTATTATATGACTTTGTTACCATAATGAAAACACTATAATAAGTCATATACACTAGTATAGCTAGCTTTCCAACAATCTCCCCCTTTTTCATTGATGGCAACAAAGGATTATGGCCAAGTTGCTAACTGTTCCTTAATACAAATTTTTTTTTGTCTTATATCTACTTTTTCATATCTATAACCATATTCTATACATACTCACCCTTTGACATTAATGAAAAAGGTACTTCAAAACTATATATACAAGTACTTACTATGAGATAACAATTAGATATGCTATCTGCAGGTTTTGGATCTCCTTCCAAAATGTGATCAAAGAATTTACAATTTGTAGATGGGCGCATAAAGCATACTGTAACTTCTCCATCTTCTCCAAATCTGTGCTAGTACCTTGATCATATGTCACCATGGTGGCATCAATCTCCTTGATATTTTGATTAAGTATATCTACTAAGGGTGCAAGAGCATTCCTTAGCTAAGTCTGCCTAGCCCTTATCTTGGACATCACCTTTTTTGTCTTCTCAATCTTATCTATCTATCCTTGGTAGACATTATTGCACATGTTCACATCAACTGATGGATCTTCCACTGATTTCCTTATGCTGTCTATCATAGCTTTAACCTCCTGTATCTTTTTGTATAGATCACTTGTCAACTTGTCCTAGTTCATAGAGTCTGCAATAATCTTTCTTCCCTTTGCTACAAACTCCTTCAAGGATGCTTGACCAGTGTTTAGTGAGCTTAGATCAAGTGCATAGTTTCTAATCTATTCACTGAGCCTTTTCTTAAAATAATTTTCTTCTGCAACTAAGGATGCAGATTCTTCTAGGCTAGAGAAGTTACTCTTGAACTATGAAATGATTGTACTCACATCATCAACGGAGTGTACCTTACACACTTTCTTATCTGTTGGTAATAGGTTGTTCAAGATGGTTACTGATTCTACAAGGAGGGGATTTCTCATCACCTATTTCTCCTTGGATTTCTCTATAGCTAAGATGTTGAACTTGATTAGGTCTTCTTCTCCCCAAGAGTTCAAACTGGTTGTGTCAGGTGTCAAACTTGACACCAATGCTATTGAGGGAGTGATAGGAGTGCTATCCTTCACTTCTTTTTTTACCTCGATTATTTCAACTAATGGTTCATATTTTTTCTCACTTCCTTTTACTTCTTCTTCTCCCTTTTATTTTTAAGCTTCTTTTTCTTTTTATTCTTCTTTCTTTTCTTCCATCTTTTCTTCTTCTTTCTTTTTTGTTATATCCTCAATCAATACTTCTTCTTTTTGATTGGGAGGAGTATTACTGCATAAGTTTTCAACCTCTTGAGTTCTTACAAATGCCTTTCCAAACTTGTCTAGATCCATATCTATGGCCACCATAGTAACTTTTATATTGTCAATAAAGATTGAATCATCCTTAGTTGTCTTTGTCATGGGTCTAGTCTTCTCTGCCTCTATGGATGTATCAATTGCATGCACTGAATCTTGTGGACCTGTAGATTGTACATTGATGGTCTCTGACTCTTTGGCAACCATAGTGGGTACTTGGGCTTTGGGTGTAGTAGCTAGATACATGTGCCTATTCATGAAGACCTTCTCAAATGCCTTCTTTGTTTCCTTAGCCACCAGTTCATAGTTTTTCTCCATTATGTGTATGGTCCTTGACTTGGTTCTAAGATGTTGTTTTACTAGATCTAACAACAAGGATTTCTCTTCTACAGAATAAACTGGAAAACTTTCATCTAAGATCTTTTCTCTTATTCTCAGATCCTCTTGAATAGCTTGTCTCTTTTGGAACTCTAATATATTCCATACATTGTCTAGAATCATAGTCTTTAGTTCTAGGACTATATTCTTAAACTTCAACATATGTTTGAAAATCATTCCATGTATCTCTGATTTGTCAATCTCACTGTATTTTTCATAAAAATTTCCTATTTGATCAATTCTACCTCCATCAACAATTTGTGTACTCAATACTTTTAAACTAGGTCTGAAACATACCTCAGGAGGATATTGATTGTTCTTTTTGCTTCTTGATGCTCACAAATATGGATAACTAGTGCCAACCTATTTCTTCCTCTTTGGCATTGTCTTATACTCGGGAGGAGTAGTAAGATCAACAATTATTGTGGGCACAAAAGGAGTTGATACAAACTAAAGTCCACCAAGATAACTAAGAGAAGGGGGGGTGAATCAGTTATCTGAGAATTATAGATTTTATCTACTTCAACAACATTTAACCATATAAGAAATGTAATCAACAACCATAGAAAGATATTCATACACAATGACACAAGATATGTTGACTAGGGAACCTCTTGATCAAAGAGTAAACCCCGGTGGGAATGATGCCCACAAAAGATGCACTAATATGAATATTCCTTGTGAAAGGATGGATTCTATTAGGAGTCTTATGAAATACATTCAGTACATATGAGTCCCTATTAGGAGACTTTGAATCCCTTCTAAAAGATTCTAACCTAGTTAGGAGTTATGGAAGACAGAAGGACCCATTGCCAAAACAACTTCAATGGCAAGATCATTGAACACATTGTCTAATTGATCTCTAGATTATTCAATAGAATAATATCAAACTAATATGTTATCTCTCCTTTGACTATGCCAAATCACACTTACTGCTACACCAGATCTTAGATTTAGATCTTTGTACCTTGCATACCTTCTTTCCACAAATTCACTTTCATAATTTTATTCACTCTTTTCTTCACTTTGTAATCAGCCAAAAATGGTCATCTAGACTATTAGCCCCTTTCTAGCATTATTTGCTAAAATCATCAATTGCTTATTCTTGATCAAATCCTAAATCTATCATTTATTCAATTTTATTCTATAGGCTAACCATTTTATCCTAAGTCTTTATTTAATTAAAAGGAATTTCCTCCTCTTTTATTAAATAAAAAAGCCCCCACTTTTCCTCTTATCCTAAAGTTGCACAAATAAAGCATTATTCTTATATTATAAAAAGAAGAAAAGGCCTTTTTGTCTCATATGGGGCACAAAAGTCAACTCTTATTTCTCATTGGAGGAATCTTTTGCACATGGATTGATCCCTCTTTCAAGCTCCACCTTTGATTAAATCTTTTGCCTCTTAATCTCCATCATCCGTTGATTCTCATTTCTTATAAAAGAAGAGCTCTCTTCTCATTTTAGGTTCCATCTTTTGAATACTAACCTTATGCTATAGGATTGCTTGGAGACTTTGGAGCTTTTGGAGACATTCTTACATCTAGCTCTTATTATTGCATCATAGCTTCATGTTAATGCTTTCTTAGATTAGTTTCATTTTCATGCTCTAGATTAGCTCACATAGATTAATTATCTTGGATTGTAACACTTGCATCTTTCCTTTCATAGCTTAACTTGCATTTTCATTTCTAGCATAGTTCCATTGCATTCTCATCTTGATTCTTGAGGATATTGGCATTCTTGCCCTTGTCTCCATTGAATCTCCCATTGCATGGTTTACTAGCAAGGTTATAGGCTTAATAGCTCTAGCTGAGAGCATTCTTAACACCCTTGCACTACATGCCTAGCAAGCTCTAGGTCATTTTCTCAAAGTTTCCCATTCATGGCTTCCCTTGGAAATAAAGACTTAGAGAAGTGCACATCTTAGTGTGTACACACTTCATTTTCTTAATAAAACAAGAAAAACATTTCTTCCTTTATACCACACTCAAGTAATTATAAATAAGTTGGCATCCAAATTACAAAATAAAAGTTTCTATACATTACATCAAAATTACACAAAACTATCAACTTCCAATCACTATAATTCTTCACTCGTGTGACCTCAAATTTTGTGTCATCATCCACATCACTATCAATATGTCTTCAACTTCCCTCTAACTACACATAACTAAATTGCATCCTGATTAGGAGATATCATCCAAATTCCAAAAACTACTACTCAGGAACATTACCTGAATACTACTTCAACTAAAATGCTCATAACCATGAACATATAACATATCTTAGAGTAAATCATCAACATTGCATAGCTTGATATCCAATATCCCACGTGCGCTAATCCAAACACTGTCTGCTCCTCTACTAATCTCAGTAGATCACTGTGTTAACATCAATGACAATCATAGTCATGAATGCAACAACAACTGCTACAGAATGGCTGCTAATACTCCCATAGGATATATTTAGCATTCATTTCTAATAATATCCCCCATTGGCATTGATGGAAACTATTGCCCCATTTTTCATCCTATAGTCACATTTTTCAAGTGGGAGCTTTGAAGTCATAGTCAGGTATGGTCTTTCTTAAGTCTAGGTCTAAGTCTTCCTTAGGTAGGAGGTTCTTGCCAGGTTTCCTTGCCATTGCCTTTTCCTCTCTAAGTTGGGTGGGTTGTTTTAATAGTCTTTTCATATTGGGTAGGTTATGCATTTATAAATAAGGTAGAGTAGAGTTAGTTTTAGATATTGTACTCTTTGATAATTTGTAAACAACATTCCATTGAGGGTCATAAGTTATCCACCTCTTATCCTCACCTAAATTACTTATGCCTACAAGTAGTTTGGTTAAAATTTTATTATTCAGAGTAACTGATGAGCATAAAAATAAATTCATTGAATATTAAACACAATCAGGGAGCTATACCTATTAATTCAAAGGGTAGTGATAGTAAACTTACACTGACCCATTTTTTGGTGAACATTCTTTTGTTCTCTCACATTGGGTGTTTAGAGAGTTGGAGATTATAAATCTTAAGGGAGGAAAAACTGTTAACCAACAGTTTTTGGTGACTCTGCTAGGGAGAAATTTAGAAAGAAGAAGATATTAATAAGTTTTTCTCAGAAGTTAAGGCATCCTGGATTCCAAATTTACCAGGAGTGTGAAACAAAAGAGAAAAGTTGATCTAGTATATGAAGAACTCAAAGAGGTCAATTTCCCTATCCTTGAAGATATTTTCAGGAAAGGAAGAGCAAAAGCAAGGAAAACTGAAACTAAGAAGTTTGCAGAATTTCAGTTGCCTATAGTAGTTCCTTTGAGATCAACAAGAAGTAAGTCTTCCTCTCCTCCTATTGGTAGGATTCCTATCTCTACCACTTGCAATTCATTACTATTGCACGGTATTGCACTTCCCCTTTCAGTTTCAATTCATTCAATTACACCAAGTATAGGATTAGCAAATATGGTTGTTCCTTAGGGAAATGCTATTGGGCCTTTGAATCTTACAGCCAACCATGATTTACCAAAAGCTTCAAGGAAGAATTTCCCAAGATTCAATGGTGATGGTTCAGTATCTATAGAACAACATCTAAGTGCCTTTCATAAAGCATGTAGTGAAGTAAATCCTCAGCATGAAGATATTGTTGTTAGAATGTTTGTAGATACTCTTGTTGGTGATGCAGCAAATTGGTTTCAAGACCTACCTGCAGGCTGTATTACTGGTTGGATTGATATGAAACAAAGATTTGAAGGAAAATATAAGAGTGTTGAAGATGCTCAAAGTTTGTTATTACAACTGGCTCAAATAAAGAAAGAACCATCTATCTCTATCAGAGATTTCAATGCCAAATTTAATAAACTTATCAAAAGGATACCAGCTACCAGTGCACCAACTAGATATAACCAAAAAAAATTTTACACTAGTTCTATGCCTCCTGAACTCAATTATCACTTAAGAAGAGCTAACATGGTAGATTTACAAGCTGTACAAACACTCATGGTAGAAATGGAAGATGATATGATAGCCTCTAGGAGATGGAAAAAGGAATTTCATGTCGGATCCTCAAGCAATACAGCTAGTACTTCAAATAGTACAGAGGCTATGTTATAGAATTTATCCAATGAGTTAATTGCATTAAAAAAAGAGGTTGCTAAGCCAACTCATTCATTTTATCAGCCTTATCAAGAAGGACGAAGATATCAAAATGGAAATAAAAACTTATAGATCCCTGCTGCTCAACAGAGATTAGCTATTGAAGCTCCTCCCAAAAAACATAATTTGTGTGCTTTTCATCTTAGAGTAGATCATGATGGTAACACTTGTGATGATATGATTAGACACATGCAAATGGAAGAAGAAAAAGAGCAAAGAATTGAATATCTAAAAAGTGAAGATTATCATACTCCTCATGGCGACTCCATAAATTTATATTGTGAGTATGAGTCAAATTCAGAAAATGGAGGTGATTTTTTTTCTACATTGGAGGGACCTCAACTAACTATGATGACTAGAGGTTAGAAGATTAAAAATCAAGCCTCTAACATTGTTCCTACTAAGAATCAAGTACCTTCTTACAAGGTGGATAGGAATAATGGTACAACAACTAGTTCTTCACAAAAGGAACAGAGAGATAAGTTATCTAATTACTTTGATATTGTACATTTTTGTGAAGAAACTAAAATTCAAATATCTCCTATGGATTATTTAAAATCAAATCCTGATCAACTTCAAAGATTGGTAGAACATTGTAAAAATAAAGAAGGAATTCATGTCAATACCAATGTTAGTGACAAAAGCTAGGCTAGTACTAATAGAGAAGATTCAGCTGATGAAGATTTTTCAATTCCTAGATTATTCCAAGAAGAAGAACCTGTTGTTCATGCTACCTACTCAAATAAAAAACTAGAGCCTTTTTATGTATCACTTTTTATCAATGGTAACAAATTAAGTAATTGCATCATAGATTCAGGAGCTTCAAAAAACATAATGCCTACATCAGTTACTAAATCTTTAGGATTTCCTTTAACCAAAGCATTTGGTAGGTGTTACTCTATGGATGCTAGGTAGGTACCTTTGATTGGTCAAATCAAAGATGCTCAGGTTGCCCTAGCAGCTCACCCTTCTAAAAGGATGAAACTCACAATCCTTGTAGTTGATATTCCTGCAAGCTATGGGATGCTCCTCAGTAGAAGTTTCTGCAAAGACATGGGAGGGGAGATTAAATTGGATTGGTCTTCTGCAATCATCCAAGTGGGGGATAAAAAGGTGAAGTTGGAACCAGAAGAAAAGGCAAAGTTCACTGTGTTAAAATTAGATGATCCTAGATCATAGATTCTTTACCATGAGACACAGTTTGGAAACTATATGCTATTCTATGATAGCTCTAATGTTCATGAAGAATTAAATTAGGTAGGTGTTGAACAATTATGGACATTAGAATTTGATGGAAGTTGTGCTAAAGCTGGTTTGGGTGCTGGGGTAGTTTTGATAGCCCCTAATGGAGAAATTACTTGTCTAGCCTACAAATTGGACTTTAAAAATACTAATAATATAGCAGAGTACACGGCACTTCTTCTTGGCATAGAGGCAGCCAAACAAAGGGGAGTTAAATTGCTCAAAGTCCAAGGGGATGCTGAATTGGTGGTGAAGCAAGTAAGAAATCAGTATGCTATCAAAAATAATAGATTTAAAAATTACAGAAATAAAGTGTGGGATGAAATAGAAAGTTTGAATGCTTTCTCAATAAGTTTAGTA
This sequence comes from Chamaecyparis obtusa, assembly GCA_027943335.1. Lineage (NCBI taxonomy): Eukaryota > Viridiplantae > Streptophyta > Pinopsida > Cupressales > Cupressaceae > Chamaecyparis > Chamaecyparis obtusa. The sequence goes on along the minus strand of BSBK01001899.1, from coordinate 1,153,865 downwards.
CCAAGAGATCAAAATTCTAGAGCTAATTCTTTGGCAACGTCTGCATCTTTACTCCTGCCGCATCCTAATTTTGAAGATCAAATTTATAGAATGGAAGTAATATTCAGACCTAAGGTGCCTGATAATGAATAATCCTGGTAGGTATTTGAGGATGATAAACATATTCAACAGTTTATAGAAGGAATAGGCCCCTTTGCTGATTTGTGTTTTGAAAGTAATCAAAAGAAGGAGCAACTATCAACTGATGAAGACAAATTAAAATTAGGTATTATTCAATTGAAAGATAATAGAATTCCTTCTCATATTGTATCCTTATAAAAACTCTTTTATAAACATGATGCTTACATAAAGAAGGAAAGAGATGAAAAAGGAAAAACTTGTGGGGAATTTGATGGAATCAATATAGGAATTGAGGATAGTCCTAAAATGATAAACATTGGAAAATGCTGCACTCTTGAGGAAAGAACAAAGGTTAGAGAATTGATGATTGAATTCCAGGATGTTTTTGCTTGGAGTTATGAAGATTTAAAGAACTTCATGGATGGAAAATTCAGGCATACCATTCCTCTTAAACCTGGAGCAACACCTGTCAAACAAAAATAAAGAAATTACAATCCTTTGGTTGAGGGAGAAATTTTTAAGGAAATTGATAAGATGTTGAAAGCTAAGATCATTTATCCCATTCATCATTCTACTTGGGTGAAAAACATTGTTCTTGTCAGGAAAAAGAGTGGAGAAATAAGAATCTGCATGGATTTTAGAAATCTGAGTCAAGCTTCTCTCAAGGACAATTTTGCTTTACCTAACATGGATCATTTGTTGCAGACTATTGCTGGATCAGAGATGATGTCCATGTTAGATGGATTCTTAGGATATAATCAAATATAGGTAGATGAAGCAGACCAATATAAAATAGCCTTCACAACACCATGGGGCACATTTCCATATAATAGAATGCCTTTTGGATTAATTAATGCAGGTGCAACATTTCAAAGAGCTATAGATTTATCTTTTGGTGATTTAAAGAATAAAATTATTGTGATATATCTTGATGACTTGACTATCTTTTCTAAGAAGAGGAAAGATCATCTTGGAGATTTAGCAAAGGTCCTGCAAAGATGTAGGGATCAAGGCATCTCATTAAATCCAAAGAAATCAGTATTTTGTGTCACTGAAGGTAAGCTCCTTGGTCACATTGTTTCTCAAGAAGGAGTTAAAATTGATCTGGATAGAGTTAGAGCTATTCAAAAATTAAGTCTACCATTGAGTAAGATAGGAGTTAAATCTTTCTTTGGGCAATGAACTTCTTGAGAAGGTTTGTTCCTAATTTTTCTGAGATTGTAAAAAATATAGTTGACATGATGAAAGGTAGTAAAGCTTTTAAGTGGACTGATCTTGGAAAGAAAGCTTTTGATAATATAAAAAGTGCCATTGCAAATTCTCCTATCCTTGTTCATTTGGATTATACTAAAGAATTCATTATATATTATTATGCATCAGTGCACACTATGTCAGCAATATTAATGTAGGAAAATAAAGAAGATATACAAGCTCCAATTGCCTTCATGAGTATGCCCTTGAAGAGTCATGAGCTGAAGTATTCCCAAGTTGAAAAACATGCTTATGTAGTAGTGAGAGCATTGAAAAATTTTAGATTTTATATTCTGCATTCACATTTAGTTATTCACATGCCTGACACAACAGTAAAAAGTGTACTAATGCAGCAAGATGTTGGTTGTAATAATAGAGGGGCTTGGATTGCTAAAGTTCAAGAGTACGATATTGATATTAGAAAAAAAAAAAAAGATTGTAAGAGGGAATGCTCTTTGCAAAGCCATAGCATAAGATCAACAAGTTGAAGAAGATGATCATAGAGTGCTCATGGTAAGTCTGCAAGATCCTTGGTTCTCTAATATTGCATATCTTCTGACATATGGTGAATGTCCAAATGGATTGACTGCTAAACAAAAGAGGAATTTGAAAAACAAAGCCTTGAGGTATGTTATTCATGATGATGTTTTATATAAGAAAACAATTGATGGTACTTTTCTGAGATGTGTTGATAAGGAACGATAAGAAAAGTTATTGAAATCCTTTCTTGATGAAGCATGTGGAGGACATTTTTCATCCACTGTGATAGCTTTTAAAATTTTGAGACAATGCTATTATTGGCCTGGTATGTTCAAAGATTCATATAAGTGGGTTGCTAACTGTGAAAAATGCAAGTTATTTACAAGTAAACCTCAGTTGGTTACATTTCCCTTGAGATCGGTTGTGATAGAAGCTCCTTTTCAGCAGTGGGGTTTGGACTTCATAGGGCCTATCAACCCTCCTTCAAGTCAAGGACATTCATACATCTTGACTGCCACTAATTACTTCAGCAAATGGGTTGGAGCTAAACCAATGAAGAAGACTACATCTGAGGTAGTATGTGAGTTCATCAAAGAACAAATATTGGTAAGGTTTGGAGTTCCTACCAAATTGATTTTGGATAATGCCTCTTACTTTTCATCCTCAAAAATTATTGCCTTTTGTTATGATCATGGGATTCAAGTAGGACATTCTTCTGATTATTTTCCTCAAGGTAACGGGCAGGCTGAGTCTAGTAATAAAAATCTGATTAATATTTTGAATAAGTTGGTTGCTGATAATCAGAGAAATTGGCATAAAAAGATATATGATGCCCTGTGGGTAGATAGAACCACTCCAAAAAGGGCTATTGGTATTTCACCTTTTGAATTGGTATATGGAGTGGAAGCTAGTTTACCATTACCATTGGAACTTGCTACTTGTAAGCTAAAAATTACAATTGAAGATGATATTTTCAAAGATGGTTTGGAAAAGAGGATCTTGTATTTGAAAAAGTTGCAGGAAGAAAGGGAAGATATGGTTGATAAGATCACTGAACATCAAAACCAAATCAAGAAGTTGTTTGACAAAAGGGCAAGGCCTAGAAAATTTATGGAAGGTGATATGGTGCTGCAGTGGGATAAGAGACATGAACCCAAGGGAATGCATTCAAAATTCCAATCCTTGTGGAAAGGTCCATTTCAAATTGTGCAGGTGAATCAAAACAATGCATTTAGATTAGCATATCCTTCCAGAGAGTCTCTACCATGTTCCTATAATGGGTAGGACTTGAAGTTGTATCAAATGCATAATTAAAGAGCAGGTAATCCCTGCTTAGGAGTTAGTTAGGTAGGTTTCTTTTCCTGTCATAGTTTCATTGTTATCTTATCATTTTGCTACTGCTTTCATTAGTTTTAGTTCTCTTGTTGTCAAGTTGTCGGCTGTCATGCAGAACTAGAGATTTCTAGAGTTCTTTTAAGCATTGCAATGCTTAAATCCCCAGTCAAAACCAGCTATTGCCCCACTTTTCATCCTGTAGTCACATTTTTCAAGTGGGAGTTTTGAAGTCATAGTCAAGTCTGGTCTTGTTTAAGTCTAGGTCTAGGTCTTCCTTGGGTAGGAGGTTATTGTCGGGTTTCCTTGCCATTGCCTTTTCCTCTCTAAGCTGGGTGAGTTGTTTTAATAGTCTTTTCATATTGGGTAGGTTATGCATTTATAAATAAGGTAGAGTAGAGTTAGTTTTAGATATTGTACTCTTTGATAATTTGTAATTAGCATTCCATTGAGGGTCATAAGTTATCCACCTCTTATCCTCGCTTGAATTACTTGTGCCTACAAGTAGTTTGGTTAAAATTTTATTGTTTAGAGTATCTGATGATGCATAAAAACAAATTCATTGAATATTAAACACAATCAGGGAGTTGTATCTATTAATTCAGAGGGCAGTGATAGTAAACTTACACTGACCCATTTGTTGGTGAAAATTCTTTTGTTCTCTCACCTTGGGTGTTTAGAGAGTCAGAGATTATAAATCTTAAGGGAGGAAAAATTGTTAACCAATAGAAACATAGATGAAAAACATTCAATGTTCCATAAATCCAACACTGTAACACTGCTGCTCTGAAAAATATTTTCAAGTCCTCTTCATCAATTAAATCTTACTTTGTTTTCCCATTCAATTCTTTCCAACAGATGTTACAAATGGTTTTTCATGCACATTTCTCCCCATTGACATCAATGACATAAATTTCATCATTATGTCAACAACAACTCCAATGTCAAAAGACACTATTCAAAAAAATACATTTACTAGAGTCCTCATGACTCAACTTAGATACACATACTCCCCCATAGAGGAAGTACCAACATCCAGTCCACAAGAAAGATAAGGCTCATATACCACTGGACGGATGCAGCAATCTACATCAATTCTCAAAAGTAGGCTGGGGCATAACTCCAAGCATACCTCTCTGATACTCAAATGTATCCTTCAACAAAGGTTTTGTAAATATATCTACAATCTACTCCTTTGTGCTTATGTATTCAAGTCTTACTTCTTTCTCAGTAACTTTCTCTCTTACTACATGATACTTAATCTCTATATTCTTTGTCTTAGAATGCAATAAAGGGTTCTTAGACATACTAACTGTGTTGGTGTTATCGCAATAACAATAGGCTCAACAAATTTTATTCCAATATCCTTTAGCACTTGCTTCATCCAAATTATCTAGTTACAATTGTTTGTTGTTGCTACATATTCTGCTTCTATTGTGCTTTGTGAAATATAGTTCTGCTTCTTGCTTAACCAAGAAACTAATCTTCCTCTAAGGAAAAATACTCCACCATTGGTGCTCTTTTTTATCATCAACACTACCTCCCCAATCAGTATCTATATATGCACATAGGGTAAAATCATCATATTTTTCATACCATAATCCATAGTCCATCGTGCCTCTTAGATATCTCAGTATACTCTTCATTATTGCATAATGTGATTCTCTAGGTTTAGCTTGAAATCTTGCTACAATTCCAACTAAATGTGTTATATCAGGTCTTCTATGTGTCAAGTACTCTAATCCTCCAATCATAGATCTGGACTTTTTATGTTCAACTATAGGAGTCTCATCTATGCTAGTTAATTTATGTCCAGTTACCATAGGTGTTCCAACTAGTTTACAGTTCTCCATTCCAAATCTTTTCAACAAATAATTCAAGTACTTTATCTAACTTACAAAGATACCATCACTATTTTGTGTTATCTACAATCCCAAAAAACATTTCATTTCACCAATCATACTCATTTCAAATTCAGTCTTCATTTCATCTAGAAACTTATCAATGTCTTCATCTTCTCCTCCAAGAATAATATCATCAAAAAAAAAAATACCATCAACAAACCATTTTCAATTTCTTTTGTGTATAGGTTGCTATCAACTGTTCCTTTTGTAAATCCCAATTTTATCAAATACTTGTCCAATCTTGCATACCAAGTTCTAGGTGCTTGCTTTAGTCCATATAAAGCTTTCTTCAGTTTAGATACCATGTATCCTTCTTGAGTTAAAGGAAAACCTTCAGGATGCTCAATGTATACTTCTTCCAACTCTCCATTCAAAAATGTTGACTTTACATCCATCTGATATACTATGAACTTCTTGTAAGCTGCATAGGCCAAAAACATTCTTACTGCTTCAATTCTTGCTACTGGTGCAAAAGTTTCTTCATAGTCAATTCCTTCTTGCTGTGAGTATCCTTTACATACTAATCTTTCTTTGTTCCTTACTACTTCTCCTTGTTCATTCATATTGTTTCCGAATACCCATTTTGTTCCTATAACATTCTTATCTTTAGGTCTAGGGACCAATTCCCATGTTTTATTCTTTCCAATCTAATCTACTTCTTCTTTCATAGCTTTAATCCAATGTTCATCTTCAAAAGCTCCACTAGTAGATTTAGGTTCAATTTGAGAAATCAAACATAACTTTTCTTGTACCTTATTTTGAGTTAGAACTCCTCTACCTATGCTTCCAATAATCTCCTCAATAGGATGATTCCTTGATAAATTCTTGTTAGGTATCATTGTCTCAGATCTCACTTTAGGTGTTGGTTCTTCAATGAGCTCACTATGGCTTTCATTCAACAAATCATTGTTAGTTTCATAGAATAATTTAGTAGTCTCAATGTTAGGTCTAGGATGAGTTCCTTCATCTGATTCATAATCAAGCATTATTTCCTAGATTTTAAACTTTTCATCAACTTTAACATTTGCGCTCTCAACAATAGTTTTAGATCTCTTATTGTAACATCTATAAGCTTTTCTCTTCAAAGAATATCCAAGAAATATACCTTCATCACTTCTAGGATCAAACTTTCCAATATCATCATCTCTCTTTATATAACATTTGCTTCCAAAAATTCTAAAATACTTAACTGAGGGTGCATGTCCAAACCACAATTCATAGGGTGTCTTGTTTGTGTCTGGTTTGATTTGTACTCTGTTCATTGTAACACTATTGTGTTCAATGCTTCTCTCCAAAATATCTTTGCCAAATCATTCTCAAATAACATAGCTCTTTCTTCTTTAGTCACTAATCTATTTCTTCTTTCTGGAATACCATTTTGTTCAGGTGTCCTAAGGGCTGAAAACTATCTCTTAATACCATTCACTTCACAAAAGGTGTTAAATTCTCTAGAAGTAAATTCTCCACCTCTATCATATCTCAAACATTTAATCTTCATTATAGATTCATTATCAACTTTATTCTTAATGATCTTAAACTTATAAAATCCTTCAAATTTTTCTTTAAGAAGTGCAATCCACATCATTCTTTTAAAATCATCAACAAGAATCATAAAGTATCTTTCTCCATAGAATCCTCTAGTCCTTGTAGGACCACTCAAGTCTGTATGAACAATCTCCAACTTCTCTGCTAAAGTAAACTTCTTACTAGGAAGTGAACTTTTCTTCTATTTAGCCATCACATATTCCTTGTAAATCATGTTAGCAGGCTTCATAATTTTAGGTAAATCTCTTACTGCAAGTATAGTACTCACTTTCACAATGTTATCAAAATTTATATGACAAAATCTTCTATGTCATAACCAACTATCATCAATCTTAGTAATCAAACATGTCATCTCAATAGGATTCAACTGAAATACATTACTTCTTGTTCTAGATCTAGTACCAATCAAATTTCCATCTTTGTCTTTTATCACACATGTTTTCTTAGTAAACCAAACTTGATATCCCTTATCAACTAACTATCTGACACTCAAAAGATTATGTTTCAAACCATCCACAAAGTAAAGATCATTAGTATTAGTCTTTCCATTAAGAGTAATAGATCATATACCTTTAATCAAGCAAGGTGCATTATTTCCGACTCTAACAACTCCTCCATCATAATTGTTAAACTTTATGAACTTTCTCATGTCTCCAGTCATATGATGTGAACAACCACTATCTATTATCTAATCAGCTTTATTTTCAACTTGAGAAACTAGTGATTTTTCTTCTTTAACCTCTGTTTTAGGATTTTCTTCTTTAATTGCTACAAATCCTATATCATCATTATTCTCAGTGCCACTTTCACTTAAGGTTCTCTCTATACTAGCTTCAATTTCTTCATCATTTGCATAATAAAATTCCTTAGGTCTTCTAGACTTAAAGTTGTTTCTATACTTTTTAACTCTCTTAGGATATTTAAATGCAAAATAACCAAATTCTTGACATGTCCAACATTTAAAAATTTTCTTACCATCTGGTTCTCTCTTCACAAGAAAGGAAATACCTTTTTCAATCTTCCTATCTTCTTCATTTCTAGATCTGTTGTTGCCAACATAATCTCTACTCACACTGATGCTTCTTGACAAAGTAGGGTGAACACTAAGAGCACTGAAGGTTGTCTCCATTCTAGGAAAGTCTCCTGATAACCTTAGGTTCATCTCTGCTACTTCCAATCTTCCAAAAAGAATCTCTCTAGTAAAGTTCAAGGTACAAGGTATAACTTGTTCAATCATCTGTGTTGTCTACTTAAATGCAGGAGTAAATGTCCTCAGAATTTTCCATATCACTTCATTCTCTTTCTTTGTTCCTCCACAATATTTTATACCTTCAACAATTTCTGACATTTTACTAATATAACTTCTAACAGATTCATCTTCCATCATTCTTATATCTTCAAATGCACATATCCAATTATGCAATCTAAATTTCTTTGCATGTTCATCACCTTCAAAAGTAGAGTGTAAAGATATCCAAATTTCATGAGATGTTTTCAAATATTTTACCTAACTCTACTCATTCTCCAGAAAGGTTGACAAAAGTGCTTCTCTACCAAGTATGTTACACATGAATAGATCTCTCTCATCATTGGTAGTTGTTTCAAAACTATCCTCATAAATGATAGTCTTCTAATTCTTTGTAATCAACCAATAACCTGGTCCTAAACACAATAGGTGTGTCTTCATCTTTTTTTTCTAGCTATCAAAGTTCACTCCATCAAACTTAAGGCTTTCTTTCCTAAAATTTTCCATGGATCTCCTTAAGCTATTAAAATTTTCTTTCAAGGACCTACTGCTCTGATACCAATTGTTAGAAAGTAAAGTCCACCAAGATAACTGAGAGGGGGGGTGAATTAGTTATCTAAGAATTATAAATTTTATCTACTTTAATAGCATTTAACCATATAAGCAATGTAATCAACAACTATAGAAGGATATTCATACACAATAACATAATGACACTAGGTATGTTGACTAGGGAACCTCTTGATCAAAGAGTAAAACCCGGTGGGAATGATACCCAAAAAAGATGCACTAATATGAATATTCCTTGTGAAAGGATGGACTCTATTAGGAGTCTAATGAAATACTTTTAGTACATATAAGTTCCTTTTAGGAGACTTTGAATCCCTAATAAAAGATTCTAACCCAGTTAGGAGTTATGGAAGACAGGAGGACCCACTGCCAAAACAACTTTAATGGAAAGATCACTGAACACATTGTACAACTGATCTCTAGATTATTCAATAGAATAATATCAAATTGATATGTTACCTCTCCTCTGACTATGGCAAACTGCACTTACTACTACACCAAATCTCAAATTTAGATCTCTATACCTTGCATACCTTATTTCCACAAATTCACTTTCACAATTTCATTCACTCTTTTATTCACTTCATTTTCTTACTACAAAAAGGAAAAAATTCCTTCCTTTATACCACACTCAAGTAATTACAAATGAGTTGGTATCCAAATTACAAAATAAAATTTTCCATACGTTACATCAATATTACACAAAACTGTCAGCTTCTAATCAGTATAATTCTTCACTCATGTGACCTCAAAGTTTGTGCTATCATCCACATCACTATCAGCATGTCTTCAAATTCCCTCTAATTGCAAATATCCAGATTCCATCTCAATTAGGAGATATCATCCAATTTCCAAAAATTGCTACTCAGGAGCACTGCCTGAATACTACTTCCACTGGAATGCTCATAACTTTCATGAATAAATGAATTAATGTTTGTGCTCTTAACCATGAGCATATAACATATCATAGAGTAAATCATATACATCACATAGCTTGATCTCCAATATCCTACGTGCGCTAATCCAAACACTATCTGCTCCTCTGCTAATCTCAATAGATCACTCTATTGGCATCAATGACAATCATAGTCATGAATGCAACAAAAACTACTATATAATGGCTGATAATACTCTCATAGCATATATTCAACATTTATTCCTAACAATATCATCGGTTTTGTCCTTCTTGTCATCTGATTTTTCTATTTTCACTTTCTTCAACTTAGGATCCTTAGATTTTGTCTTTGCTACTGTTGTGCTCTCAATTTCCAAAGAAATCTTCTCTTCCCTTGGTTTGTCTAGGTCTTCTTGAGACACTCCATGAATTCTCAGGATCTCTAAGGTAACCTTGGCAACCTTCCTCTTTGTTGTTGCATTGTTTAGAACATCATCAACTTCTTTTGTTTTTTCTTCATAGGTTCTCCATGTTGGCTCATTAGGGTCTTTAGGGGCTGAAAGCAATACTTGTGCATATGCTTCTAGGACTTGTTACTCAACCTCATATCCAAGTGGATGGATCCACTTTGTCCTTGGTTCAACTGCCTCCATGCATGTTATGTTTGTCTCAACCATGAAACAAATAGTATCATTGTACTTTTCAACTATCTTCTTTGGTATTTTATGCCTCATGTGGATTTTAGCCCTGAATGTCTTCAACTCTAGTGTCATGTAATCTCTTAGAGTGCTCTTAGTAGATTCTTTAAAGGATATATGTGGCACAATAGGAATAATCTTGTCAAGGTATAATTCTGACACCTTTCCAACAATATGGAAGTACATATATATGATCAAAGACCCAAATCTGAATATCTTAGTATTGTCATGCTTGATAGCCTTAATGTTATCAATTAGTTGTGCATGTAGGATCTCACACAAGTTAAACTCTCCATTATCTTTCACAAGTCTTATGGCAGCAAGAATTGTGGCCGCAAACACACTATTCATCCTGCTAGTGTGTTGGAACCTGTAACCTAGTATCATGGACATCAATTTGATGTCATCTTTCTCAATAGGCTCAATGTTCATTCTGCGCCTATCACTTCTTGACTTGCAAGTTTTCTCAAAAATCTTCCTTACATCCTTGTGCAATGGAAGAATCATGCCTATCTTAGAGAGGCCTATCATCTCATGAATGAGGTCACCTATAATCCTAACCAGTACTTCACCTATCCAAAATAGGTCATCATGAATCCTACTAAGTAGAATCTTAATACATTTTGATTTGTAGAACTTATATGTTGTAGCATACTTAATTATAGGATGATTTTTCCACTATGCATACTCATCCATGAAGTTTTTGTCTAGTTTTAACATTGTTTCCACGTTCTCTCTTAATCTGTCCAATCCTACTAGCTCTTTCTTACAATGAATGTATGCCCTAATATCCTTGACATGCATAACACCCATAGGCATGCAAGAGAACACCCCTTCTAGGTCATCAAGTGCTGATTTAAATAGATGCCTCTTAAACACATATCTTTTCTTCTTTGTAACATCAAATAATATAGGAGTAGCCATCACTTACTTGTATAATGCTTTCTCAAAGGTTTCCAAGAGATTCTAAATCAATGCAATGAAGTAGGGTTTCCACAACCAATCAAATGCACATCAAGTCACTTGAAGAATCAAACTACAATCCTTTTCAATCAACTCCTAGGGCTCTTCTACTCTCCAATCACTCTGAATTTGAATGTACTAAGAGATTTATAAACATCTATGTACGTTAAAGTAGAAAATTTTCCATTAATGCTAGTCACGTAAACCAGGCTGTCACTTGAAAATTTCTAACTTTCATTCTGCAAACAATTAGCTAGTGCACTCTTGCACAAAGGTTCTACTAAGCTCCAAAAGCTTAAGTCCAAAGGCACATACTTAGAGAGTGAGTATACCAACTGTGTAGGGGTCTAGAGCTAAATTATCTCCCCCTATGACCCTGAGGATCATTCATGTAGATGTAGAGGGTGCATCCACTATGGATGCATCTAATACATACTCATCAATCTTATCCTTCTTTTCTTATGACCAAATCAAGCTCGCATCCTCTGAAGCTTTCACAAACTTGACTTCTCCTTCAAGATCCAATACTAGTCCATCAGGATTTTTAGGGCTTTCTTGACCTTGCATCCTTGATCTACAAAACTTTGAGATGTGTCTAGCCTTGTTACAAGAGTGACAAATGACTGGAGGCCTTATATTTCTCGATGCATTGACATGGGTCACCACTTTACATTGCCTAGCTGAGTGACCATTATAGTTACATATCTGACATGTCACATCTGAGAAATTCTTACATTTGACTGATTTTGATTTCTCTAATTATACTGGGTCTAGTTCATTTGACTTGTCTTGCAATTCAGAGCTCTATGACCAAATTTATTGCATGAATAATAGTAAGCATTAAAAGGTCTTACCTTTGTATAGTTCCTCACTATGTGTCCATGCTTGTTACATGCATAACAAGTGCATTCTTCTAGCTTGCACTCATTCTTAGGTGGTTCAATATGATCTTTAGTCTAACTTCCAATTTCCTTAGCATTTGAGGTGTCTTTAGGTGCTTTCATTCTTGCTCGCATGCTATTAATATGATTTTGTGTTTCATTGTATCCAATGCAACTAGTATCTCCTTTATCTCTTCTTACATACAACTAAGATTCTATCAAATCAGAACTGGTGTCTAATTTATCAATGTGAATCTTTTCCTCTTTCAATTCAGATTCCAAGCTCTCCTTGTTACTTCTTAGCACCCAAATTTACATGTTTTCTTGCCTCAATTCTTCATTGAGTTGAAGGTTTTCTTTGATCTGTTCATTATAGAATTCCTGATTGTTAATCATCTGATCATCAAATTCTTCAAGCTGTTCTTTCAAGGATGTATTTTCTTCATTCATCTTCTTGATCATTATCCCTAAATCACTGGTAGAACATTCTTTCAGATTCTTTCTTAGCCTTTTGATGAGTATTTGAGCATCACTAAATTTTTCCTTTATTTCTTCAATTTCTTTTTCAGATCTATCGAGGTCTTCAAGAGAAGCTTCAAGATTTCTTTTCAGATGTTTCATTTCTACTTTTTCCATGATCTCCTCAAGTGGTTAAACTTCTTTACTGAGGACTAGAGCTCTGATACCAATTGTTAGGAATGAAAATGCTGAGAAGGTGGGGGTGAATCAGTGTTCACTATATTTTATCTTTTTACTTAATTACAATCTAAACTTAAATACTTAAGTACTCAAATGGACATCCACATAGACATGAAACATGAAATCAACACATAACTCCAATATGGTTATGGCGAAACCCAAATAGGTAAAAACCTCGATGGGAATTGACACCCACTAATATTTTGTACTAGTGTTTTATGATCCTTGTTAGAAGATCCTTAACCCTATTAGGAGTTTCTTTACAATGTATTAAGTACATTAGAACTTTTCAAGGGTCAAACCCTATTAAGAGTCATTTACAATAAACCCTGTTAGGGGTGTGGATGCATAGTCCTAGAGCTCTTTTCTCAAGTGTTGAAGGCTACAACCTTCTGATCTCAGATACACACTATATTTGTTGGATGAACTATCTGAGTGACACTACTTGTTTGATCAGTTCCTTTGATGCATTGATGGTTTGACCTCTTGCAAAGCTCTAATACATCTTATAGATTCTTCACATGCTTCTCTACTTCTCTTCACTCTATTACAACTTCCATGCCAATTACAATGGGCACAACTCATATTTATATGTGCATACAAAAGAAACAATTAGGTTGGCCCTTTAACCTATTATATACAATACTTCCAATTGAATTGGCTCAAGAGTGTTTACAAACAAATATATTTACATGTTGGAAACCTAGTTACAATAGGTGCATAGCCTTTACAACATTAGAATATAACCATAAATCAAAATGCTAATAGTCAGTTGCTTACTATGTTCTTCTCTGGCACACACTAGCTGTGTAACTTCAACTCTCTGTAACTTTGTCATAATTTCATATCTGATCATGTTCTCATAGACTAAGCATGAATATAGTCTAACCAACCTATCTTCTAAGGTGCATACCATAACTTGGTCTTGCACATGTGCACTGATGCTCTGAGCTTTAGGTACTCTGTACACTATCTAGCCTTCAACACTTAGTTGATTTCTGATCTCTTCATTAAGTGAGTTGACTCCAAACTATTATATGACTTTGTTACCATAATGAAAACACTATATTAAGTCATATACACTGGTATAGACAACTTTCCAACAATATAATCTATTCAAGTTGATAAAGGTTGGAATAAGGAGTTAAACAAGTTAGTCGGTTGAACTTATAAAGCCTTCACACCAAGAAGTTGCAAGGTAGAACCTAAAGCTATTAGAATACATATTTAACCGAGTATGTTTATCAAGATTTGAGATTTACTGAGTAATGAGCTAGTTAACACTAGGCATTATACACACCAAGCATCAGTTTAATCACTGAACAATGAATGTAGTATTTACTGAGTTATTCAAGAAATGGCATAGTAATCAACAATGGAATATATCTCTATGAAAATGGTTTACATGGTTCTACAAACATTTTACCAAGATTGAGACACATTTATTATGGATGTAATCATTTAATATTGGGATGATTCATATGTAATAGTTAGATCTAGGTTTTTTTTGTACACCGTAGATCTTAGGTTTTCTAATATGTTGTAACCCTGATTAGGTCAAATTAGTTTTATATATATTTTTAAAAGATATCATTTTTAGTAAGGCGTGATAAGGATATCATGAAGTAGTAGCCGCACATAGGATATTAGTAATTAGAAAAGGGTTTGCATGATAGGAAAGTTTATTAGAGATAGTATTAGTTTATCATAAACATGCAAGGCTACTGAGTATGATAGAGAATTATATTCTACACATTGAGGTGATATCTATTTGATATTTCATACATCTAATTTAGACAAGCATAAGTTGTCATTTACAGATATTCTACTATTATCAATTAAACCATTGTAGCAGGATTGTAAATCTCTTAACAGAGTAGACTTAAGCATCTTTTGTAAATCTCCTAACCAAGTGCACACTTATTTGGTGTTGTTAAAATCCTTTCACAAGGTAGAGCTAATCAATCTTATGTTACCCTTAATAGGTTAATATCATTATAAGTGATCACAATTGTAGCCTTAACTGACATACTTTATTTATTGTAGTGGTGAAGAATTTGTGGGTGTCATCACCACTGTAGTTTATACCTTCCAACAAGGGTTTCTGCACAACCAAAATACTTAAGTCATGAGTTTACATTTTCATGAATATTTTATTGCTTTGTTTACATGCATTTTACATTTACAAGTTATTTGAATGTATGTTACAAATAATGGATTCAATCGGTTAGTTAAGCACTACTTTTGCAAATTGTTTACTGTTGAAAGCTTTTGAGGGTACTAATTCACCCCTCCCCTCTCAGTACTATATATTTCCTATCCCAACAGAAACATCAAAGGATTAAGGAATTTTTAGATGATGTTATCCATTAGAATTATTTTTCACTTTTTCGGTTTATGTTTTCTATTTTTCTTTCTTTTTTGATGCTCGCAAATCTTAAGAATTCATATATTATGAAGCTTATATATTTTGGAGATAGGTTTATGATTTGGTATTGAGATTAATAGGGATTATTTTGCAACAAAATTCAAAGTATATGGCCAAAAATTATACCCTTTCATGATTAGTATATAATGATAGAGCTTTTTTTATATATTTTAAGAATCATTTTTTAATAATTCAAGACTTTATGATTTGATAATTATAAAGTGAGAGCTCAAGAACACATCTCAAAGCTACACCTTTTCAAGGGTTAAGAGATAGCTTGATGTAGCCTTTTTTGCTTCAAGATTTATTTCTTTAGGATAAGATCTTGTCAAAATTATGTATTCATATTATGAAATCTATAATATTTTTATGTCTAAGCCTTAAGGGGTGATCCCAATTGAAAGGTAAATTGGGTATTTTTGCAAGAATAATGTAATAAGTGGGAAATATTGGTGTAACATGGTTTTAATATTTTCTAGTTTGTAGTTATTACATTATGTATAATGAAAGTATATAGTTGGAAATAATTTTCAACCTTTAAAAAAGTATTATTTATCTAAAATAAATTAATCAATGAATAAAGTGTTATGTTACTCTTACCATCATTGAAATGCAATTTTTCAAAGTAAATTTGAAGGTAGTAGAGGTCATATCTAAGGAATACATGTTTATACATTATTAGGTTTTATTTGTCTTCAATGCCTTGGATGTTTGATCACTTTCTCTTGATAACTAGAGTTCTTTCAATTAAATTAAATTGATTCATTTATATGTGATCAAGAGTGATTACAAAATCGGGGTGATAAGATTCAATTCTTTAACCAAGTATATAAGAACATTAAATATAAACACAATATGAGAACACTTTAACACAACACAACAATTTTGGTTACAGGGAAACCCAAATAGGTAAAAACCCCGGTGAGAATTGACACCCACTAATAATCTGCACTAATGTATTATGATCCATGTTAGAAGACCTTACAACCCTATTAGGAGTTGATCTTTACAATGCATTTAGTATAGTGACCTGGTCAATAGTTGAACCCTATTAGGATTCTTTTATAATTAACCTTGTTAGGGGTGAGGACAAACTATCTGGGAGCACACTACTCAAAGGGTGAAGGCTACAACCTTCTGGTTTAACAGATACACACTATATCTAGATCTTAGTGAACTACACATAGACCTAATATTTGGATCAGTTCCAATGAAGAGAACATACTCTTTACTTTGTCACATAGACCTTCTACTGTTGGCTTCAATACTTCACACTCTCTGCTATGTTCTTTGCATTCCACTCTTCACCATATTTAGTAATCGCAAATGGCTGCCTATAAATATCTTTCCTCTAAATGATATAATCAATTTGGCCTATTAGAACCATCTTGAAAACATATTAGAGAAACAATACAACTCTCCAATAAAAGCTTAGTCAGCTCTACTAAGCACGCAACATAAATTAGGACTTCATAATTCTAAGTGAGTAGACACCGTGCTACACATAGTCAACTCCACCAAATTATCTCCAAATTTCTTCTCATGACGAATTACATCATGCACTCTTAACAAAACCTTCTTAACTCTCCTACAAGCATGAATCCAAGTTTGCATATTGAGATCATAGGCACAACTACCATAGTCATATAAGCATTGTCGGCTCTTCTGGATAGACTTAGGAAACTACAAGTGTCAACTTAGAGACTTCATAGTTCAACTTGTACTGCATATCTAACTCTGTGTCTATGTATAAGATAAATATAAAGGCTCTAGGCTCTACTACAACCATACTTCAAATCACATAAAAAACTGTTCCTGGGACCTATCGGGAACACTCACTGATATGATGAACTATATTGTTGTCTTTACTCTAAATTAACCTATGCATCCATGATATGATGTTGATTGTTGGATACAATTGTCTGAGGGAGATTGTTGAATACAATTGTCCAATTATGTGTTGTATTTGATGTCACACAAATGTCATATCTATTAATAGTTTTGTATGTCTACCAAGCTCAGTTGGTCAGCAAGGAGGTTTTCAAGTGTCTACCGAGATATCTTGGGTGTCAAAGAAAAGTATGGTAGAAGACAATGTTAACCGATCTTCCATGGTTATCAAAGGAATGATAGTGATTACCAAGCTAAGATAGTGTTAACCGAACTTCCATGGTTATCGAAGGAAAGTTAGTGATTACCGAGCTCACTCGGTCTCCAAAGGATGTTGCAAAATTCACAATGCTTATCGAGCTCTCTCAGTCACCAAAGGAAATAATTTTAGGATTAATGTTTACCGAGTAAGGTTAGCCCAAGTAAAGGATTTTGTTTTTTCCAGCCGACTGTTACAATGATTGTTAAAAAAAAAATTGTAATGATTATTTGTGCCGACTTGTTAATCTGAATGAACAATCTGAATGGTATATATATAGAAGGTCAAGTGGTGGATTAGGTATGAGAAATAAAAAGTGTAAAGTTTTTGAGTGAACGTGCAAATCATTTTGAAGGATGGTTAGATATCCTTGAGGAGTAGGAAAGATTTATTTTGATCAGGAAGGATCTAGTGAAGCTGAATAGAGATCTGTAATTAGTAATTTAGTTGCATCACTATTCAATTCATTTCATTGTTACTTTCTTACCATTGTAGTAGTGATTTCAAAATCTCTTAACCGAGTTGGTTTAACAGCCATTTTGTAAATCCTCTAACAAGGTGACAGTTCTATTGAATTGTTTCAAGACCTCTTACAAGGCCACTCCTAATAGGGTGATTAAATCCTCTAACAAGGTCACACCTAACAATGTGTTTTGTAACCTTTTATCAGGTTGGCTCCTAATAGGGCATCACTTCAGAAGAGTGAAAATCTATAACTAGTTACATTGGTGGTTTTTCCCATATTGGGTTTCCACATTAAATCTGGTGTCTCTTGTGTTCATGATATTTTCTTTATTCATGTATGTTAATCATTGATGAATGCTTAAGAATAGTTATAATTAATACTCACTGCAATTACTGAGTTTCAACATTTCTTTGTATGACAGGAGTAAATGATCTAATAAGACATCTAAGGGATCTATGGTAATATTTTTGTGGTTAACTGATTCACCCCCCCCTCTCAGTTACTACATCTAAATTTTCAATAGTTTCTAACATATCCATGCAGCATATACTCATAGTTCCCTCCATCATGCTTCAATGCATGCTACTTACCATATTTTGTCATCAATGACAAACATATAGTCAGTAATCTGGCTTGTTGGAAAATCTCCAACAATCTCCCCCTTTGGCATTGATGGAAACATATGGAATGAAAAAAACCATCAATCCAAATGTCTAATTATTTTATAACATTCTCCATTTCCTCAAAAAAACTCCCCAAAGGAAGTATCTTCCAACTCCTGCAATATTCTTCAATATTCTCCATTTTCTCAACTGTACTACTTCTCATGACTGTATTTTTACTCCCCCTTTCTACTTTTTTTTATTATTGTATATTAATTATTTTTATGTTTTTCATGACTATATACTACTCCCCTTTGACATCAATGGAAAAGGGTGCCAAAAACATTTAAGCATTGGTACTACTGCAAAGGTAGAGTAGGCAACCCTTCATCAGTCACTGAGGACTAATGTACTTCTGCAAAATCTAATTAGATTTGGGGAAGGGAATTACTCCCAACTTCTCCCTGAGACACTAAAAAGTATTCTTAGGTAGAGGCTTTGTGAATATGTCTTCTAGCTTATCAGTTTTACTCACATAATCCACCATTACTTTTTTCTCTACTAATTTATCTCTTAGGAAATGATACATTATCTCAATATGTTTTGTCTTTGCATGCATCATAGGGTTCTTTGACATATTGATAGTGGTAGTGTTATCACAATGAATAACAATAGGATAATCAATTTGAATACCAATATCTTTTATCATCTACTTGATCCACAAAATAGTAGAACAATTCAATGTTGCTGCTACGTACTCTACTTCTGATGTTGACTAAGAGATACAATTCTTCTTTTTACTTGTCCAAGTGATAAGTCTATCTCCAAGGAATATAGCTCCTCTAGAGGTACTCTTTCTATCATCCATACATCCTTCCCAATCTTCATCTATATATACATGAAGTGTTACATTATCTAAATTAGGATACCATAAACCATAGTCTAAGGTTGCATTCAAGTATCTAAATATTCTTTTTACTACCATGAGATGACTTTGCTTAGGTTCTGCTACAAATCTTCCAACAATACCAACTTCATTGGAAATGTCTGGTCTAGTTTGAGTAAGATATATAAGTTTACCAATCATATACTTATACAAGGTTATGTCTACTGGTGGTGAATCAATTTCTTTTGAAATCTTGCATCGTGTTATCATAGGGGTACTTACTAGCTTGCAATCATTCATATTGAATGCCTTCAAGATCTCTTTCACATACTTGGTCCAATTTATGAATATACCTTTGCCTATCTGCTCCACATTCAATCCCAAAAAGTACTTGATAGGACCAATTATGCTCATTTCAAATTTTCTCTGCATCTCCTTAGCAAATTTTGCACTGAGTTTGTCATTACCACCAAAGATAATGTCATCAACAAATATAGAAACTAACAAAAATCCATCAGATTTTTCTCTTATGAATAAATTATAGTCTATTGCTCCTTTCTTGAATCCAATCTTTTTCAAGTATCCATCAAGTCTTTCATACCATTCTCTAGGGGCTTGCTTAAGTCCATAGAGGGATTTCTTCAATCTGCATACCATATCAGGTTTGTCTATAAGG
This sequence comes from Chamaecyparis obtusa, assembly GCA_027943335.1. Lineage (NCBI taxonomy): Eukaryota > Viridiplantae > Streptophyta > Pinopsida > Cupressales > Cupressaceae > Chamaecyparis > Chamaecyparis obtusa. Next base: position 1,134,074 of record BSBK01001899.1, on the reverse strand, counting down.
TGAATCATTCAGGCTACTCTATGTATACTTCTTCCTTTAATTATCCATTCAAGAATGCTTACTTGACATCCATCTGGTAGACCTTAAAGTTTTTGTATGTAGCATAGGCTAAAAAAACCTTATGTCTTCCAATCTAATTATTGGGGAAAATGTATCAGAGTAATCAATTCCTTCTCTTTGTGCATACCCTTTACATACTTGTATCATCTTAAAATGGAAGCACTTCCATGTTAAGAGCATTTAGCCCTTAGAGTGAGTGGTCTAGGGTCATGTCAAGTGCCTTGATCAGGTCATTTCTTGAATCTAGCTTTATCCCCCCCATTTTGCTTCTCTCTCCACCAGATTCCACTTGATTTCTACATTTCCTAGCATTTTGGGTCAGGATCTTGAGGTCTTTGACCAAAAGGTCAAAGTTGACCTCAACCTAACCTAGGTAAGAGTCAACCTCAACCCTAACCTAGGTCAGATTTGAGCTTGTCCTTGACCCCCTATCCAGATTTCAAATTTCCTTGATTTTCGAGTGTCAGATTTTGGGGATATTTGTTTTCCCACCTTCGAGTCAGCCATTTCAAGTTTCAGAATGGTAAATCCTTAAATTAAATTTAATATGGACCTATTTCTAGGGGTTAAGGTTAATTAGTATTTAATTCTCCAATGTCAACCTTCTCTAGAGGTTTGTGCCCTAGATCACTATAAAAGGAGGCCTTCCTCTCTCATTTTCACATCCATCATTCACCAAGAAACTTCATGATCAAGGAGCTCTCAAGAAGATATTTTCAAGCCATCAAGTTCTCTCTCAAGAAAGATCAAGAATTCCATTCAAGTCCTCTTCTCCATTGAAGATCAAGGATTTAAGCATTCAAGCCATTGAAGGGATTTGGTTCAAGCATTCAAGATTCATCATTCAAACCCTAGATCTAGCCATCATGATGATGTGATCTTCCTTCAAGATCCTTTTGTTCATCTTCAAGATCCATTCATTCTTTCCTCAAGGTGGATTCCAAGCATACAACCATGGATGTTTGATTTACATTTGTTGATGTTATGTTCAAGCTTTCATATCAACATACTTGATTACATTTCAAATACAATTCCATATCTATTGAATTGCATAGCTTCATTGTTAGATCTACTTCTACTACTTGCTAGCATTATCCATTTCAATTTTAATATTAAAGTTGATTCCAAACCATTGTTTGACCAGGACAAACCCCCCAAACAAACAACAAAACCATTTTTCTCGTAGGTACAGGTGTGGAATTTCAAATCTGAGAGTATAGTTGGATACCCTTTCTGAAAAACTTTCAAGATCTATCAACAAAGTCAGAATCGACCTTCAAATAAATAATGTAGAATTTGACCTTTTATGGGGTCAAAGACTACCCGCCGTTAGAAAGACAAAAGATTTTTGGGTTTTCTTCATCTTGACATTTCCAGTCTAAAATAGGTTGCAAAATTTCCCAAAAGTACACAGACATCATAAATTGGCATTTTCTAGATTTTCCCTAATTTGAGGTTAGTACCTGTATTTCAATTATTTTAGATTTCAAGCACATACTCCTTTATAGGGAAATATAAGGTTTTCTTCCTGTTTCATAGTCTCCATAGATTGATTCGATTGTGCATTAACCTTTTGGTTGATCAATTTGGATTTAGAATTAGATCTTGTATTTCCCCCATTTCATATTAGGCTGAACACTATTTCATCATTTTGGTGAAGCCGACATACTTACTCTCTTTTCTTTTGTGGAATTAGATACCCTATTGTGTTAGAGTTATGGTTAATCTTTTCTTGCATTAAGATTAGGTTTATTTATGCCCTTGCATTTATATTTTAAAAATCCAAAAAAAATGCAAAATTTCTTTAAAAATACAAAAACATTTACATTTTCATGCTTTTAGTATTCAACATGTATGATTCTTGTTTTGAGTACTTTGATGAGGCTTTTGTTGATCAAGAGGATAGATCCCTTAATGAGGTATATGGAATTGAGGCTGAAAATTGTTTGAATGAGATTTCCATTGATCTTATTCCTATTTCACCCTCCTCCACAATCTCTTCAATTGACCTTTACAAAGATGAGTTGGGGATTGATGTTCATTATTCTCCTCATATATGTCTTTTCTATGAGCCTATTTTACAATACAATTTACCTTCTTTCCCCTTTAAGGATCAAACTTTAATGACTTATGGCACTCCTACAATGCGCTTAAAGGATAGGGATGATAATCCTCCTATTTGGGATGAACCTTTGAATTTGGATATTGATTACTCTCTTCCTCCTATTTGGGATGAATCTTTGGATTTGGATGTTGATTAATCTCTTCCTCATGAAACCATTGTGGATAATCCTCCTATTTGGGATAAACCTTTGAATTTGGATATTGATTACTCTCTTCCTCCTATTTGGGATGAACCTTTGAATTTGGATATTGATTACTCTCTTCCTCCTATTTGGGATGAACCTTTGGATTTGGATGGTGATTACTCTCTTCCTCATGAAACCATTGTGGATAATCCTCCTATTTGGGATGAACCTTTGAATTTGGATATTGATTACTCTCTTCCTCCTATTTGGGATGAACCTTTGAATTTGGATTACTCTTTTCCTCATGAAACCATTGTGGATAGTGCTACTTTTTGGGATGAACCCTTGGATAAATACATTGATTTATCCCATCCTTGTGAATAATTTTTCATACAAAATAATGACATATTCTCTAAAACATACTTCCCTTATGTGAAAGAAGATGACATTATAGATCCTTCACCTCCATTTAGGATTCATTATAGTGGTGAGGCATTAGCAAAGATAGATAAGAATTCCCTTAATTCTCTTCATCTTAGTGGTGATCTTATGGGAAATCATGATCCTATCTTACAACCTTCTTACCATAATATTACTTATATATATTCAAACTCTTTTCCAACTATGGTTCCAAGTGTTCCTCTAGTGGTGTCTTCCATTCATATCACTTCCTACACTTTTACAAGTATTCCTAATCTTCCTAATCCTAATTCTATCTTTCCTAATCCAATTCCTAATTCTCGATCTACTATTCCTAGTTCTTCCCACACTTATGTTGAGGTTCAAACTATGGTTCATGATGTGCAAAGATTCTTCAAAGTACCTTCTCCATATTATCCAATCCATAAAGATAAAAGAAAAAAATTTCTCCTTTGAGATTTCTTCATAATTTTACCCCGCATTTTGATATAACATAGATCTTTTCCCCTCTAGACTGGGGGGCAAGAGGTATATTTGTTCTTGTCTTTTAGAATCCATTATGTTCCTGTATTGAGATTAATTGGTTATTCTTTCATTTATCTCGATGATTTGTATTATGATAGCTTTTCATCTATTGTTGCCTTCTATTATTCAAGATATCTTTTCTAGGACATGTGTTTTGCAAAGATATCCATTGCCTTTCATCCTGGGGGGCAAGGTTCTTTCTTCTCTCTCTTTGTCTAGTTAATTTATTTCCTTAGCTTAGTGGTATTTGTTTATATTGCAATATTATTTCATCATATTGACAGATGTTTTGACTATGGATAATCTTCTTATATGAGAAGTTGTTCTCCTAAGTCGTCACTTCTTCTCTATGTTGCAAATTGTGTTCTTTATAAACTCTCACCATTGTTTGGTGTTAGAGTTGTTTCCCTCATTCCAAAGATTCCTCTTCCTATTTCTTGTGGGGGGCTTTATGATTGAATCTTTGTTCCTGCCTTTGAAATATGATATTTTATCTAGAAGCACTCCTCTTTGGTGGGGGTCTTGTTGATAAGATCTCTTTCATTTCAAGATCCTTTCTCCATGAGTGACATATCCTTTTCATGATTATATATACTCTTAGATGTAGGGGTCAATATCCCTTGCTAAGAATATGGTATACATTGTTGCTAAACAAGATATCTCCTTGCATTGTGAAGTAGGTATCCTCTTTCATCTTTGTTCCTACACTTGGGGGACAAGGATGCCATCTCCATGTATTCTATCTTTTCGGGATTCACCTCTTTCCTTGGTTAAGAAGTATTTATCTATTATGTGATATCCACTCATACATGAAAATTTTGGTTTGCATTGAGGACATATGTCCTTGATAACAACTAGTTTTGTTGTTTGACATTGGGTTTCCATGGTTGATATGTCTCTCACCTTAGAAACTGAACAGTGTGCTATCCCTCACAAGGGTTACTTTTTTTCACTTCTTGCATGATATCTCTTTGCATGCATCCCTTCCATGGCCTCATAGGAGCTATGACCTTCTTGGCTTGGACTGGGTGTTGTTAGAGGATATTATCTTGATGTTGAAAAAGGCTTTATCCTTGTTCTTTCTTTTCTTTAACATGTCAAAATAGTATGTTTTTTACATATTAAGGAGGGGGGAATATATAGGGTCTCCCTTGTACTATAGTTTTTATTTATTTATATGCTAAATCTTGGAAGGTAATGTACATACATTGCTAAATCTTGAATTTACATGCATCTATATCCTAAATCTTCCGAAGGTAACACACATAAGTTGCTAAATCCTAAGGAGACATGCATTTTTCAAAATTTTCAATATGCTAAATCTTGGAAGGTAATGCACATAGGTTGCTAAATCCTGAAGGGACACACATTTCCAATTTAAAATATGCTAAATGCTCTTAAGCTAATGCACATAATTTTCTAAATCCTAAAGAGACATGCATTTCCAATATGCTAAATCTTCCAAAGGTAACACACGTAAGTTGCTAAATCTTGAGGAGACATGCATTTCATATTCATAGTGATGCAAGAAGGTGGATCTATGGGTATTCAAGAAGCTATTAGAAGATGCATTACAATTGTAAGCACAATTTATGGGTGAACCTATTGGGCTCTCCCTCCAGGGTAATTCATGGTAAGGTGGGCATCTTACTAGGCAAGGTAATCACTCTTTTCCCTTTCTCTCTTTTCTACTTTCATGCTAGTAGGAAAGGATCATGAAGCTATGTTGTTTATAGTGTTGCTCTTGTCTTTCTTATGTAATCATTTATGCTTTTATGATAGCTTTCCAAATATGATATTAGTATGAGAAATATTTCTTAGCAAGGTTTCTTATGCTAATTGATTTGGGTTGTTTAGTACTAACCTCTGTTCTTTTGACACCCTCATGCATGTATGTCAAGTTAGAATCCTTAGTCTGGGGGCTTGTGTCCTTAACTAAGAGTTATTTTATCTTTTTGTGAATCCACTTGGATCTTCTCTTTCTTCTCTTTTACCAAGACTTTGCATCGAGTCCATACTCTTGCTAAAGTGGGGGCTTAATTTATTGTCTTAAAATGGAAGCACTTCCATGTTAAGAGTGTTTAGCCCTCTAAGTAAGTGGTCTTGGGTCATGTCAAGCACCTTGATCAGGTCTTTTCTTGAATCTAGCTTTATCCTCCACATTCTACTTCTCTCTCCACCTAATTCTACTTCATTTTTGCATTTCCTAGCATTATGGGTTAGCATCTTGAGGTTTTTGACCAAAAGGTCAAAGTCAACCTTTATGGGTCAAAGTCAACCTTGACCCTGACCTAGGTCAGCGTCGACCTTGACCTTGACCTAGGTCAGAGTCGACCTCAACCCTGACCTAGGTCAGAGTTGAGCTCATCCTTGACCCCCTGTCCATATTTTAAATTTCCTTGATTTTTGGGTGTCAGGTTTTGGGGATATTTGTTTTCCGACCTCCAGGTCAGCCATTTCGGGTTTCAGAATGGTAAATCCTTAAATTACATTTAATATGGGCCCATTTCTAGGGGTTAAGTTTAGTTGGGATTTAATTCTCCAATGTCGGCCTTGTATGCACCCTAAAATGGTTGCCTAGACTTTGGGCCACCATTCAACAATTTATCAATTTCCTAAATCAACATTTTCAATTCAATATCAATTTTCTTGAACAAATCCTAATTCTATCATTTTTTCAATTTTATTATATGGATTAACCATTTTATCCTAAGTCTTTATTTAATTAAAAGGAATTTCCTCCCCTTTTATTAAATAAAAAAGTCCCCACTTAACTCTTATCCTAAGTTGCACGAATAAAGCATTATTCCTCTTTTATAAATAAGAAGAAAAGACATTTTTGTCTCATATGGGGCACAAAAGTCAACTCTTATTTCTCATTGGAGGAATCTTGTGCACATGGATTGATCCCTCTTTCAAGCTCCACCCTTGATTAAATATTTTGCCTCTTAATCTCCATGGTCCATTCTTTCTCATTTCCTTTAAAAGGAGAGTTGTCTTCTTAGTTTAGGATCCATCTTTGAATACTAACCTTATGCTGAAGGTTTTCTTGGACATTTTGAAAGCTTTGGAGATCATTGTTCTTATTTTTTCATTCTTGCATTTTATCTTAGCTTCCATGGCATTTCTAGCTTAGTTTCCTTTATGCTATAGATTAGCTCACATAGCTTAATTAGCAAGGATTTGTAATACTTTCATTTCATTTCCATAGTTTACTTACATCTTCATTCTTAGAATAGTTGCATTACGTTTTCATTTCAAGATTCTTGAAGATATTGGCATTCTTTCCCTTGTCTCTTTGAATCTCTAATTGTGTGGTTTACTAGCAAGGTTGCATGCTTTAATATCTCTAGCTGAGAGCACTATTCAAACATCCTTGTGACTCCATACCTAGGGAGCTCTAGTTCACTTTCTCAAGATTTCTCATTCATGGATTCCCTTGGAAGTAATGACTTAGAGAAGTGCACTATTTGAGTGCGTACATTTTTGGCACCCACCATGGGGTAGAACACTCTTGTTTTGTCCTTCATTTCATGCATTTCCATCAATTTTTTTTTGTCATTTAGCTTGCTATTTAGGCTCTCTATTTTTTTGATAGATTATCGTGCAACAATTTTCCAGTGTCGTACAATAGTTTGTTGTAGACCAATGTGATACTTTACTAGTTAAAGTATCATGCACCCTTGAATGTTTCTGTCACACAGCCATACAAAACTTCATTGCCTAGACACAGTACTATTTGTCGCACAGAGAGAAAGTATCACACTCCTTTTCTAAGAAGTATCATGCAATATTTTTCTGATGGGCAAACTATCACTCAGACCTGAAGGTGACTGTTTTTGGTTCTTTTAGCTTGTAAGATTCAGATTTTTAGCTTGTTGGTCTGATTTTCTATAGTTAGACAGAATTTTTACTTACAAATTATTGGATTTTTTATGTGCTAACCATTGTGGGGCTAACAAGTTGTGCTTGTAGGTGCTTTCATTGCTTGAAAAATTTTCTTAAAAGAATGCATGTCAAAGCTTGAAATGGACAAGGGCTACTGATGGTTTTTGCAGGGCTACCCAAAGCATAAAAACAAATCAAGTGCTTGTTCATTTATTTCATTTCAAGTGTGGCATATACTAGTTGTTTCATTTCATAGGCACTTAATATCTTGTTGTAGGAGTCTTTTGGTGGTAGGAAATTATGCTCTTTACCCTTGTGGTGAACCAGAAATCTTGACCCACTTTTAGATTTTGAAAACAAGAGGGTAATTGAACCTTTTCTTGGTGTGTTTGGGAAAGATTTTTGAGCTAGGAGAATATGATCTTCACCTTTGAGGTGAAACATAAATCTTGACACTCAAAAGTTTATCCACTCTTTGTTTAGCATTAGAATCCTTTAACGTGCCTTCTCTTCAGCAATCAAGAGGAACGACCCAAGTGGGGACAAGCTTATTGCTAGCTATTCCAACCCACTATAAAATAAAGGCTATCAAGGACACAAAACCTTGGTAGATGTAGTACTTATCTTCATTTGGTGTGAGTACTTGTAGGATTGTGACCAGGGATAACTTTAAGAAACCCCCTTTTAGGAAAAAGTGTAAAGTCTTGGCAAATTGTACATTATTTTAGGGGATAATTTGTTTTAATCTAGGCAATTTTTTTTTTCAAATCCACAATTTTTCATAGTTTGTATTGGCGATTTTTTCCCCCCGGATTGAAAATTTCATAAATTGCTGGCGAATAATTTTCTTTTCAAGTAAAAAATTATAATATTTGAGGCGAATAATTTTCTTTTCAAGTAAAAAATTATAATATTTGAGGTGAATAATTTTCTTTTCAAGTAAAAAATTTTAATATTTGAGGCAAATACTTTTCTTTTGAAGGGTGAAAAAATAATTGTATTGCCTAATCATTCGTTACTTATGGAAAAATAAATAAATTATTGGCATAAGTAGCCTAATCGTTCAAAAGATGGGAAATAAGTAGCCTAACCTAGCATACCTAACATACATAAATTATTGGCAACTGGCAAGTGATGGTTTAAAGACGTGGTTGTTTGACCTTATATTATGGAAGCATAATGTATTATTTGCCACTACCATAATCTTTGCCACTACCACTGTAATTATGTTAAATGTATTATTTGAGAACTCAGACCGTCTGATGATCCAAGATCAATGGCTGAGGTTTAATTTCGGCCAACATTTCTTGAAGGAAGAAGAATTGTCAAGGTAGTCACTGAAATGTTAACACGTATCAAGGTAAGTTGTCTGCAGAGTATTAAAAGCACTTAACCGGGAAAGAATTAAATGCCATGTCAGTGACAGTGACATTCTTTGGCTACCACACACCACTTCCCAAATTGTACGGCCGATTTCTAACAGTTTTTTATCGATAGAAAAGATTTACTGCCAGATGTGAAAGATTAAGGACAAAATTTTCAATTCTCACATGCATGTATTTAGGGAAAAGATTTTCGTGCAAGATTTAGAGGCATATCGAGGACAATGTATTTAATACCATTAAGATAGAAATAATTGATTGGTAAGTAATGATCAAGGATTCAAGGGCTATTTATAGACGATCTAGCTTCATTATTCATTGACATTAATTGATTGTTTGTTTAGGGTCTGCAGTGACGCATTCTGCAAGTAATTTGTTTTTAAATTTTCTAGTTTTACTATTTTAAGTTTTATAGTCTGCAAGTAATCTAAGATGGAAACTCCCATTTGTCTTAGATGCACTTTTGAGAAGGCCCGGAAGGCCTTTCTAGGTTCCTTTTCTGATGAATTTTTAGCATCAATTTGTAAGGATGGTGGGCCTTTCATTATAGAGGCTGTCAGAATGGTGTTGGGTTGAGAGTTTCTTGACAATGAAGATAGGTATCGGGTAGCCACGGACATTACGTCTCATTTTTTGGCTTCCCTTCTGGACCTTGGAGGACCAAAGGTTGACATGGTGATGCTGCTGAGGAGGGTATTCAAAGAGGAATACTTGGGGGACGACGTTCAAGTTGTCATCTTTGCTGAATTAGGGGTGGGGATCCCTAGGGCAAGTCAAATACACAAGCTTCTCCTCCCAGGCCAGAATGTGGCCATGCAACCTTTTCTTTTGTGCCTGACTGCTGGGCAATTGAAGCGCCATAGGAAATGGGTGCTGATTGCCAGGGGTTTTCTTCGTAAGTGGTTTGAGCTTGACATAGAGGAGGCTCAGGCGGGGCAATTTGTGTGGCTCGATGAATTCATGCAGCTAATCCTCTCTGCAGAATTCTACACAGAAGGGCACAATTGATTTTTCTTTATAAATTTTTTTTTTTTATAAATATTAAAAGCTTACCTTGTACTGGTACTGGTACTGTAGTCGTTTACAATTTTTTTTTTTGTTTATAGACATAGTATCAAGTCGAGAATGTAAATATAATATGTTTATAGACATAGTATCAAGTCGAGTATGTTTCTTTTTGTTTATAGACATAGTATGAAGTCGAGAATGTAAATATAATTTTATGAAAAATACAATGGAAATTTTGCAAGCTTTACCTCATTTCAATTTGTGCTTTGTGAAACCGTGATTGCAATATTTCTTCTCTGTAACCGTGATTTCAAAAATGGTTTTTAATATTTTATACTTCTCTGTAACCATGATTGCAATATTTTAATTACTTGCTTCAATGCTTTATCAGTTATCTGTAGACTAGCTTATCTATATTTATTTTAATATATATAAAATAACTAACAAATATCCTCCTTCAGATATCTATTACAATTAAACTTCACTAATTGAAACTGTAGTTTAATAATTTTTTTAAAATGGTATCTCCCACATTTAATTTATTACATAGTTTGAAGTACAATTATATCTCTACGAATGAGATTGATGTTTAAATACTCAAATAATTACTCTCCATTAAAAAATATTCACAAATTATAATATAGAATTTGAACATTACTTTTCACATGTAATTTTTTTGACTCTTATTATGGTAAACCAACATAGTATAATTTAAACATATATAAATGAAAAAAACTTATATCTTATATTTATAATTTGTAACATCATAAAATATGAAATATATTTCAACTTACATAATGATTATAATTCTTTCATTTTATTAAAAGATTAAAGTTGTCAAATTGAGTCTCTAAGTTTTTAACAATGTAAAAAATAAATCTAAAAAATATGTATAATAATAAGTATATTTTAATAAATAATCCCATAGAAAATATAAGTTTACTATAAAAAATAATATAAAGGTTATGTGCATAGTTATAAGATAATATAAGATAAATATAATAATAATATAGTTAAAAGATGATATAAAAATAAAAATAACTAAAATATAATACTATCATAATGATAATATTATAATAACAATATCTATATATATGTATTTCTAAATATATTATAAAAAATTAATATTAATTAGATGATACAAAAATAAAATCAATTAAAATATAGTACTATTAAAATGATAATATAATAACAATTCTAAAATATATGTGTTTTAAATAAAAGAATGTTTCCAAATAAAATTAAATAGTAATATTATCTTAAATTAAAAAAAATTAATCACTACAAAAAATAGTACACCAATACCATTCACTGTTGCCGTTGGATTATTATACATCAACGACCAAAGTTGAGTTTCAGGCCGAAAGGGAAAAGAAACCCCATCTTTTCAAACACGTCTTGAAATCATGACACGTGTCACTTAACACCTCGCACGGTCGTCGGTCTACCAACAAATGACATTGAACAATGTCGTTTCAATTTGGTGATGACGTGAGACTGACACGTCTGACTCGTGATGTGAGTCATCCTGACTAGATTAGTTAATGGGACCCACGGTCCACGCGGCCACCACACCGTTCACCATTGTCGTTGGATGTTTATAGATCAATGACCAAAGTTGAGTTTCGGGCTGAAAGGAAAAAGAAACCCTATCTTTTCAAATGCATCCCAGAATCATTACATGTGTCACTAAACTCCTCGGTCGACCAACAAATAGCAATGTCATTTCAATTTGGTGATGACGTGACACTGACACATCTGACTCATGATGTGAGTCATCCTAACTAGCCTAGTTAATGGGACCCACAACCCATGGGGCCACCAGTACCACACCATTCACCATTGTCGTTGGATGTTTATAGATCAATGACTGAAGTTGAGTTTCAGGCCGAAAGGAAAAAGACACCCTATCTTTTGAAACACGTCCTGGAATCATGAAACGTGTGACTGCTCAGTTAACACATTGACATAATCACATTCCACTTACAGTTAACAGTGACATTATGAATGAGAATGACATTAATACATTATGAGTCATGACAGGTTAGTTAATAGTGACATTAGCAAACCCATTCCGGATTCATGATGCATGTCTAGTAACTAGTGGTCCACGATTCCACTCGCATTTAAACTAAAAGTGACACATGATAGGGTGTGATGACTATAGAGTAGAAATTGTACAATTTTGGTGCTTTAAGTTTCTTTAATTTTGTAGTTATACGTGGTCTGCAGACTTAGAAATTAGAAAGGGGTTACAATTTACAAACTTACAGCGCAACAAAGTTACGGATTCTTAATTTCTAGGTTGAGGATTGAGGTCCGAGGAAAGCAACAAACTACAAAGTCTCTCAGCTCTCTGCAAAAATTGAAACTAAGGGCAATGTGAATGTCAACGGGTAAGTGTAACTACTAAAATCCTAAAAATCTACGTCCTGCATTTTAAATTTTTCAAGTCTCTTGATTTACAACTTTACTGTTTATATTATATAAAAAAAATTTAGTTTGTTAGGTTTTAATTTTGAATCACCCCTGTAGGCTTGTAGCTACAAATACCAAGAATAACACGATGGGAAAAATAATAGAATTCCACAATATGCTTAAAACACCGGGTTTCAGTGATTTATTCCATGATATACATGATCTTGTTATTCATGGAAATAAGGGTATAATGGAGATTAGATTTGCACTTGAAAACAAGTGGAACCATCCAAATAAGGCTTCAAAATTTTATTCATTTAACTCTAGGGTAAATGCAACTGCAAATAAAATTGCACCGTGGGAAGCTGGGTCGGCACACATGGCGTTACCTCAAGTATTGCCTTGCCCAGAAATTGTTATGCTCTACGCCAAAAATTATGATGAAAATAGAAAAGCAATTGTGAATAAAAATACTCAGGAGGAAATTTTGTCCATAACTGAGAGTGAATTTGCTAGTCTGTTGAACCTAGGGTTTCAACAACAACACTCAAACGTACACATTGACTTGGGAAAGATGGCAGAGGATTATGAAAAATTAGATGCAAAACAGAGAGATTCTTATATCCGAGGAACAACAAGCAGTTGTAGTCTGAGTCTAGATCATAGGCCTCCTTATGATTATGAAATTTTTGTGCCATGGGCACAGGACAATATTTCCTTGTTGGCATTTTGTTTGGGATTGGATAGTAACAAACAAGTGGGTGCTAGCATTCTTGAAATGCTTTATCATATTCATTTTGAAAGAGAACCAGTAAAATATTATTTTATTGAGCAGATTGTTCATTGCATGCAAGATCAATTACTAATGATTCAAAGAGGTTCAGAGAAGACATTTAGATTCACAACCTACTTGTGCTATCTTCTCCTAGCAAAGCATCATTCATTATTTCAAGCAAACAAGCTTTGCAGTCAAACTCAAGGCCAAAATCCAATATATGAGTGGACACCTCAAATAAGGATGATTGATAACAAAAGGAACTACAATAATTTTGTAGACTTCTTTTTGGCACCAATGTACCATAAAATTATAGGCACTCCAATGCCTAGATTGCCTGTTACTTGTAGAAATTGCATTCAACTCGGAAGTCAACTACAATTGGCTAACTAGTACTTAATGGAAGAGTACACTATGTTAAGGTTTTACGGTTCATGGGTAGAACCCTACAAACTTATAATACATGTAATAGAGAGGGTATTTGCATTGGAATATGTATGACAAATGGAGAGCACAGATGTACTCTTTAATGGTTAGCAAAAGAAAATGATATTTCCCTCCTTGCCATTCTACTTTGGAGGGTTCGCATTTGAGAGGAGGATTCAAAGTGGCAGAAGCCTTTTTTCAATTTTTCAATTTGATGTTGACAGTCATTGGTAGTATGATCCACTAAACATAATTGGAGCAAGGCTTAAAGACAATGGGAACTTTGCAAGAAAATATCAACATGAAAGTATGCCTTTGATTGAAAATTTTAAAAACATGGACTCTTGGGAGGAGGTCAAAAAATAGATGGAGAAATATGGTGCTGAAAATAATATGTCAATACAGGAATTGTCATCACAAATAATGGCATTGCACAAATAGAAAGGAAAAGTATAGGCCATGACATCGTCCAATTTCTACAAGAAAGCTGATAGACTATCTACAAAACATATTCCAAAAGAGATAATGAATGAATGTATAGATGCTAGATGGAGTCGAACCAAAATTTTTGAATTTTGGGAAATGAGGAAGAATCTCGATGAGCCAAAGACCTCTACAGATCTTAATGAGGTGGAAGAGGATACAATGTTTAATGAATTGTGGAATAAGGAGCATCCAGCTGAAGCATATCACAATGATACTAATGATGATTACGATGACCAGGATTCTTTGAATCCCTCATCCAGTATAGCAATTAAGAGAGGAGTTGATGCATCCACCAAACTTCTATATAGCAAAGGGGCAAAAATTGTAGAAAAAATGGGCTACCAAGGTTTTGGTGGTCTGGGTCCCAGTGGAGAAGGGGTTTGGTATGCACTTGAACCACTAGCTGTAGCACCAAAACATGGTCAGAAACCAAGCCTTGGGCATGGAGATTAATCATCAACTTAGTCAATTCCATTCACATTGGTTTCAACTCAGTTAATTCCATCTATTTCTGCTTCAAATAGAGTTCCACTTCCAGCTATTCCAAGCACTCAGATTCAATTTGAATCAATTGTCACTCCCACAGCTGGCAATATCATTTGTAGAATTAAAAGTAGTGGTCCGAAAAGGATATTATATCAATATGTAGATGCAAGAATGGTTGGTCCCGAAGGTTAAGAAAGTGTAAAGAAGCAAAAGGTTATGACAAGTATTAGTAGTAGTACTAGTACAATAGTGCCAATGGTGACTGTGAGTCCAACAATTGCCCATCCTTCAGGACAAACCCTCAGAATAGTCCACAAACCCCACTTGTAATGGGTCTAGGTGTTGGTAATCCTCATGGTATTGGTGGAAGCCTGTACATCAGTGCAAATGCTATTTCACCATTCAAACATTCAATTGTCTCACAAAATCTTGATTTTCATTACAATGAATTTGTAACTAACTATGAAAAATCAAAAAACAAGAATAGACAAAATAGTAAGACAATGAAGATGGAAGCAATTACTGTAGCTCATGATGCAGAACCTGCATCCAATAGGTTATTAACCACATATGACCTGAATAAAGATATGATGGAATTCATGGTTGTTATGCCCCCAGCTAGAGATAACAATCCCCCAGAGAGTTAGTTAGATCCATCTGAATTTCAAGTTAGCACCCTCCAAATGGATTTATCCAAAATTAAAAATGTGGACAAGATAAATGTGTCCAAAATGACCAACCAAGTGGTCTACAGTTTAGTGATGAAGTTGGAGAGAGAGAAAGGAAAGCTTCAGGGCACAATAGATAAGTTAAAGGCAGACCTGGCAAATGTAAAGGCAAGTGAGAAAGCAGCAATAAACAAGTGCAAAGAATTAGAGAAAAGGATAAAAAATTCATCCTCTGGCTCTAAAGAAGCAATTGAACAGCAAGAACATATGGATGTAGAACTGAAAACTTTGAGGGAAAAATTGGAAAAAAGGGATAAAAAACTTCAAGATGAAAAAGCCTCTTTATTAAATTTTTACAAAAACTTGGAGAATGCTGCACAAGTAAACAATGAGTTAAAGAAAGAATTGGAAAAAAGGGATAAAAAACTTCAGGATGAAAAAGCCTCTTCAGTAAATTTATACAAAAACTTGGAGAATGTTGCACAGGTAAACAATGAGTTAAAGAAAGAATTGGAAAATGAGAGGGTAAAAACAAAAGAGTGGGAAGAGAAAGCAAAAGACTGGGAAGAGAAAGCAGAGAAAATAAGAAAACATAGTGAACACCAGTACTCAGAAATGAAAGAAGACCTAAAGAAGGAAAATAATACTATTAAAAATTATGAAAACTTCTTGAATGACCATGTAAATAATACAATACAGCAAATAAAAAATTACTTCTGGGGGCAAATAAAGTCTTCTACTGATAGGTTGTGTGATTGGTTTGAACTCTATGAATCTCTTACAGATGTTTTTGAGAAGCTGAAAGAGCAACTTGAGGAGAACAAAAGTTTTGGTCAGAGACAGAAAACTACAAAGCAGATTATGCAAGAAATTAATAGCACTGCTGACAGGCAATTGGCAAGCAAGGGAATTTAGGACCGCGTTGGTTCAATAATAAAGGCGACCTCTATATTTCATAAATGTCAGAAACTAATAGAAGCAGAAGAAGTTCTTGCTTTATTTGGGCCAAAGCTCACCAAGATGAACAATAAAATAGCCAAATTGATATCTCATGGTTTACCGAGTCTAGGACCTGATTTGTCAACAACGGGTTTCATTGGAAGAGAAGCTTACAAACAAAAGTTGGAGGACACAATAACCTCTGATTTAGGCAACCTTCCTCAGGGAAGAACTCATGAAGGCATTGCAAAGTGCATCAAAACATTCACAAATTTGCATGCACTAATGGAAGGAACATTGCTTCAAACTCGCTCTTCCAAGTATGGAATTCTGACGAGAATGCAGGTCATTTACCATACCATCAAAAATTTTGCCCTTCCAACCGAAGAAGAATGGAGCATACTATAGAAACTTACAGAATCATCTTGAATCATAGTATGTGAAAGTACTTTCAGTTTCAATCATCTCTATATCTTTCATATTATCCTACATACTACAGTCTAGACTCTAGAATTGAGTTTAAAGTAACAAGTTTGAACTTTGCTTTTTGAACAGGATCAATGTTACAGTCTTGCAGATGCTATTGCCTATGCTAATTTACTAAACCGGCTTGTCAAATGCAGAAATGTACAACTAAATTTGTAGAGATGTTGTAGACTTGTAGTCTTGTAGTTGTCTTACTAATTTAAATTTTGAGACTTCACATTAGGCAAATCGACCTGAAGCTATTGTTGCTCCCTTGTTTCTATAAAAGGGAATTTAGGGTCATTGGCTTACTAAATTGCCAATGGGAATTGAGTCATTGACTTTTGTAAATAGAATCAGAGAGTTGTGTTCTTACTAGTATTGATCAATGAATGGATACATTGTATCATATTTGTAATTAAATTAATGAGAATCAATATTTCTAACTCTAAGAATTGTAACATATGAACTGCTATGTTGTCAAACAAAATAATGAAAAAACTACAAGAATTGTACCATATTAGCTGAATATTGTGAATGAAAACCATTAATAATTATTAATTATGGAATTGAATCTTGAATCTTGATGACATTATCAGCCACATTCATGTTTTTGACATTGGGATATGCATGATTGATGATGAAATATAGAAACTGACAGTAGACTTCAGGGAAAAAGTTAATAAATACCTAGGACATGCTAATTCTTTAGTGCTACTTCTACAATGATTCAATTTCAAGCTACAACACCATATCATCATTGAGATTGTTAGATTCATCAGCATCAACTTCATAGCTTCCTTGGTTCTTTGATATATTTTCTTCACTCTGCATACCTCCACTTAACTGATGTTCACCGCTAGCAGTACCAGTGCCAGTACATGGGTCCTGGTCAATGACATAATTATCTCTGGCATTCCCACTCCCACTCCCACTTTGGTTTGACATGTTTCCCACCCCTCTTCTCTGACATTTCTTCCTCCACAATTTCAGTTCCCTTTCGTAAGGAAAAGTATTGACTTCATACCTAGATGTATAGAGCCTCAAGCAATTTTCCAAATTCTTGTCAAGTTTGTTTCTTAGCTTTGACTTTAGGAATCCCAAAGCACTGAAAACTCTCTCATCCTCCACCGACCCCAATATCATGGTTAGACATAATTCAGCAAGCTTGAAATATTCTGATATTGAATCAATCAACAATTCACTCTCAGCTAAGTTTTTCCAAAGCCTTGTTACCGATCCATCTTCCATAGGGTTCTCCATAAGATTAAATTGTTCCCTCATTGTCCATGAAAAATGAGCTGATTGCTCTCTCAAATGATTTGCATCTAAAATTCCATTTAGAGTTACTCCATCTAACTCTTTGGTTTTGCAAAAATGATCTATCAAAGTTAGTAGCCTACTTTTAAAATCTTTCGGATTGTTCATACGCCAATAATGAGGAAACACAATAGCCATGGATTCAAGTAGTTTGACTGGAGGGAATCTTTCTCTAATCTATGAGGAAAGATCAAAGGCAATGTGCTTCACTGAAGCTGTTACAAACTCAACGATCTTGGTAAAGTCTTCCCTTTTAACACTTGATGCTCGCCTCTAGGGGTTCTTTCTTGGTTCCTCAAGCTCGATCATGGCATTGTAGTGCATTGGTATCTCAACTCCATGAACTTCTGGACATAACCCCCTGTTTGAACCAATTTTTAAAAAGTTATCAAGATTGTCCAAATCTGTGATTTCCAGCCAGCTAGCAAATTTTACTTCATCAACAAATAAATGATAGAGATTATCAAGCATCACACATGTCAACTTACGAAGTGTAGCATATTCTGTGATATACATAGCTCTTTGCTGGGCCTTTTTCATTAAATTTCTCATTTCCTCAAGCATGGGGAGAAGACCTACTAATGTTAATAGTGTCTCTACATTACTTAACATTGACAGTAGCGCAAGAAATTTTGGTTGCCCTACTTCATCATGACTTGAGTTCATTAGACCAAGCAATGATTGATATTCTAAAAAAACTCGATGTGCTAGTCCATCCAAAGAGATCCATCTGGTATCATTATCCTTAAGAAGCTTGTTCCTGTCAGTTAGTCCTTTAGCAAAGTGTTGAAATTCCTTGAATTGTTTCAAACTTTGACAGAAGTATTGGTAGATCTCTTTGATTAAAACTTCAATTTTTTGTACTGGAGCATGCTTGCTAATAACTCCAAAAGCTAGATTCATTCTATAGGCCATGCAGTGAATGGGAGTAATGTAGGGTGCACAAGAAGATTGTATCTTTATGCAAAGACCACCCCTGTGGCCTTGCATTACTGAAGCTCCATCAACTCCAACACACACCAGCTTTTTGGCAATGGTCATGTCATCTATACCTCCATATTCAATTAGAGAACTCTTTACTAGTTGAAATAAATTTTCCGCTGTCACATTATCCCTCATTTTAGCAACAGTTAGTAGATGAGGTTGGCGAACAAAATTTTGTATAGTATAAACATGCATGCATACCTAGGAAGTATTGTCTACTACTGTGACCTTGTCTAAAGATAATGCAATAAAATTTGACTCTTTAATTTTTGCCTTCAAATCCTCTTTTTCAACGTCAGCAAGACAACTTGCCCATTCCCATCCACTGTTTACTGACCAGTGACTGTTAGGATAGTTACAAACTTTTAGAAAGTGTAATAAAGCACTCAATGATGGGTAGTCTGTCATTGGATGCCCTCTGCTCAAAATATTAAACACAACACTTAACTGAATAGCTTTTTCCATTAGTTCTACTTCCAATGCTTTTCCAAAACAAGCTTCAATAGAGCCTTTAACTTCACCAGGCTTCATCTTTATATTATGCTGAAATTCATATAATTCTGCATTCTTACATGCTGAGATTCCTCCTTTGTTTTCCATCTTATCACTAATTTTTGAACTCCATCTATGGTTTTCTTTTCGTAAACTTTACCAATATGCTTTTCTATGGTGTTAATTTTTAGCTGCAACCTCTTTTCCTTCTTATTTATCATGCTACAAATCTTACATCTGCATTCTACTAGAGGTTTCCCTTCAATTGGATTAGGCACTGGTTCAATGAATGGATATGTTGACACTGAATCTTTTTGAAAATTCCTCGACATATCCCACAGTCTATCATTCTTTGATTTGGATTTTCTTTTCTTCCCTGCAGTTGCACCATCATCTTTTCTGACATTCTCAGTCTCATCCAAGTCGATTATATCATTATGGATACTCTGGGTATTTAACTGAAAATCTTCTTCAAGTTCATCATGATCTGAGATATCAGGTTCACTGACTTCTTCAATATGTCATGAAGGTTCAGCCTCAGGTTCAAAATCTTCTTGTAATGAAGTAACACTAGCTTCCCTATTTTGGCTAGAAACATTTCCATGACCATGACCAAAGTATGATGATAAGGTTCTGCATTTTGTTGGCCTCTCTTGGCTTTCCCCATCTTTTGGAGCCTTACCCTTAGTCTTGTTCGACATCTCGATTGGCTACCAGCCTAGTGATAAAAATATGTAAAAAAATTGTTTACTTGTTGAAGAAGTGACAAATGACAACATAACTATAATATACAATGTTTACATAGTCATAGAAATTCAAAATAATAATCACTTACCTTTGAATCACCAAAGCAATCGAGACTCAACAGTGAGACAGTCTGAAATTCGCTATCGATCAAATTGAACCAATCCAAGATTCCAAATTGTGTATAATAACACTGATGTATGAATGTATTTATACTAATCTCTTTTGGTGAATTGGGTAGGAGGTATTAGGTCAGTGTCCAAATATTTGGTGAAGCCCACGTAATGATAACACATCTTGTGTTATTTCCTAGGTGATTATGGGTCGCCAGTACCTTGGTATGATTAATAAAGGTGGCAAAAACCCATCGGTTTGAGACACACATCAGTAAAATAACTGGTGAAGTTGGGGCCACCTAAAAAATATTTATATATAACTATGGGTGAATATAGGCCATCCATTTGGGGCCGCGTTGAAATTATAGGCAAATTTTAAAAATATATCGTGCCCAAGATGTATATGCCATTGGCGAAAATGTGCAAGAAATGGACAAAATTTAATATAGTATTTGTTGATGGACCCGAGCAATGGACCCAATCTTCATAAATGCGGGGTGATGGGGTCAGTCCCATATGGGCAATTTATTCACCAAATCACGGGATACCAACAGGAAACATTCACCAAATGGTGAATAATCACCACTAAAGTTTTCTCTGATTGTGACCATGAGGAAAGTGCTAGACAAGAATGCTTAAGGTACTCTTGTGGCCATGAGGTATGTTACTTGCCGCAAGGTAAGAAGTCCCTTTGGGGAGAAAGAGGGGTATTACGAACAGAAGCCCTTATGAAGAACCATAGATAGAAGCCACCCTATTTTTCCTCTTAGCATCTTGGTGCAAGGATCGATCCAAGTGCACTAACCCAGATCACCCCAAGATTACTGACCATCTATGTTCCTTTGGTTGTGTCATTGGCACTGCCACGACAAAGCCAACATCTATTGTGGGTAACCACTTTGTGTGAGGCAATGGGACATCAAGTGTGGTCCAAGTTGTTAAGTATTGAGCCTTTGTCTTTTTAGGCTAGTAAGTGCTTGAAGTATTCTCGTTGTGATATACCCATGTAAACATTCTCGAATAGAAAACATCACGGTAGTACTCATAGGATTTTTCTCTTTGATATCACAAGTGTTTATCTTGGCAAGGTTGCTTTTGCCCTTGTGCAAGTATTTTAAGACATGTTTGATCACCTACTATTTGCAAACCTCTCTAATTATTATTGTTACTACACTTGAAATCAAAAAATCCAACCATTAGATTGCAACTTTGACAAAATTACCTTCAAAAAATAAAATTTGAACACTCACTGGTCAAAAGTCATACGACACTAAAAACTCATCACACATTGTTTCAAGTTTTATCGTGCGATACTTAATTTCTATTTTTGCATCACACTGCTCACCTAGATTGTATCACACTGGCTACCTAGAAATTGTCACATTACTTGTGTCAAAAATATCACGTAGAAAGATTGTATCACCCCAGTACTCTAAAAACTATCGCACAGTCTTTTTGCTATCCTAATTTGAGTCACTTTTATTCTTCCTTGGTCAGTCTAGGTTGGATCTTGGGTGCTATGACATATTTCTCAAATGAACTTCAATGGTATCAATTTGCACAAGATGACTCTTGATCTTCTTTCTTCTACATCTCCCATGTCTTCCTAGTTCCCATGTTCATTCTTCTTCTTCTTCTCCTTCTTCCTAAATCCCTCATGTCTTCTTGATTCCTTTCCTCTTATTTTCTAGTCTACCTTCTTCTATTCATCTCTTTTGTTGCTTCCATGCTTGATTACTCCTCTTTGAGAACCATGAATTTCAACTATCTTTTTATGGAACCTCACTTGAAAATAGATGATCTCGAACTCATTTCTCAATTCGAAGAGTTTTATTCCTCTAATAGTCCTTCTAGATATGACATGGGTGATAAACTTAAGGCACAAATAAAAGAAAAGTTGAATGAATCAGATGCCTTTGCTAGGATCATAGACATGATCATGTCACGATCTTCTTCTTCCAAACATTCTTCATCATCTAAGTCTTCTCATTCTTCCTCATTATCCAAGTCTCGTCATGGCTCTTATAAACATTATTCACATTCCTCATCTTCCAAATCTCCTTACACCACTAGGTCTTCACTTTCCTCTTCTTCATGATCTTGTTCATCTTCTACTTCTCCCAAGAGTCTTACTCCTCAATATGAGTAATATAGTAATCCTTTTGATACCTCTTTCATGAAAACTGACACACTGATCTTTGATGACTTTAATGACTATGGTGACTATGATGATGGACAATATAGTGATACCTCTATTCCTAAGAGTCCTCCTCATTGCATGCTCATGGTTACTAGAAATGGGTCGTCACAATGGAAAGATCATGATGGTGATCCATATGATTTTAATTTTGAAAGAGACTTTGATGAGTTTTGTGAACAATACCTAGATGATATCACATCTACTTCTATTGAGGAATATAAAATGTACTACGCTGATTTGAAACATAAATATTATAAGAATCCTTCCTCTAAGAACTCTCATGCTAAAAATAAAGATTACACTCTCAAATAAGATTATGTTAATGATGGACCTTTATCTTGTGATGGTTCCCTTCCATCCCCTACTTCCTCCAATACTCATACATTTCCTAAAGCTTCCAAGTCTTCCAAAACTATCACAAATCCTTCATCCAACAAAGATCCTAATACTTTTCATGTGGTTCCCTATAGTTATCCTCAAGGGCTACCTTTTAAAGAAACTCAAGCTAACCTTCACTTGGCTGCAAATACTTCCAATAATGCTAAACCTAAAGAGCCTAAGCCACAATGCCTAATTCATTTATTCCTTCACCATCTTTTCCAAAGTCTTCCATGCAATCCCAACATGCTTCCTTGTCCTTGGAAGTGGCTTCATGTCAAGAGGACTCTAAAAATAAAGAAAAGAAAATAAATAAAGATCAAGATCAAGAACCCTCTATGTCATCCAATTATTTTCATGATGTCTCTCCTCCACTTCATGGTTCTTTTGATCCTACACGCTCTTCCACATTCATTCCACTATGTCTTAAATCTTCTCCTAAGCAAGATCAAGCTACTACTCACACCATTGAGCTTATTGACAATCAAGATGACCTTACTTCCATTAAGGTTATTGAAAATGGTGTTGTTACTTCCAATGTTTAACCTATTGAAAATCTAGAAACAAATGAGGCACTTGTGCTATCCAAAGTGACTTGTCAAGATCGAAGCCTTCCATTTTCTTGTTCTACCATTCCAAGTTCACTTCCACTTTCTACTCTTCCTAAGTATTTGCAAGCTCCAAAAAATCCTATCAAAGAAGTTTCTCCTATTCAAGATGTTCATGATACTATTGCAAATCCTAATGCTCACTCTAAAGATGTTGATGAACTTATTGATTATCCTTTTGTATCTTCCACATCCATCCTTGGACCTCCTCCACCAATACTAAGGGCTTCACACCTTCCTTCCATCTTGGGCCCTTATGTCCCTTCACTTTCCCCTCCTAACTCTCCTAATTCTTCATCCATCTTGGGTCCTTATGTCTCTCCATCTCCTATCTTCCCTTAAGATCAACATAGATTCATACCCTTGAATCATTTTCATTCACCCACCCATCTAAGCTAGTCATATCCTTCTTCTTCTTCCACAAGTCCCAAGTCTTTTGGAAGTAACTTGAATGCTCAATACAAGAAAAAGAAGCAATACAAGAATCCATAATAAAAAAAAAGATCACCATGTCTCCTCTAAATGACATGGATGCATACAGTCAAAAGAGATATCTAAGAAGAAAAATACAAGACAAGTATGGGTTCCAAAATCCATCATTGAAGATATTCTCTCTAAATCATCAAAAAGAAATGAAAAGTCTATGGATATATGGATTCAAAAGTCTCTCTTAAAAGAGTCTAATGTTGAGAAAAAAGTGAAGTTGACATTCAAGCTTCCAAAGGCTTCCACTTCATCTTCTTCCAAAAACATTCTTCCATTCCATGCGCCTAAACCACAACCTTTGCTATCCATTCACCATATTCTTTCACGTATTACTTCATTCATGTCTCCTCCATCCTCTCGCCACCCTTCAAGGTGTGTTTTGATGTTGATCTTGCCTTCCTTTCCATCTACCCTTTCACAATCCTTCCATTCATTGTCCTTCTACCTTCTATCCTTTTTCCTCATTTTCCTATTCCTCCTATCTTCTAACCTCACTCGCTTTACATAAAACCTTATCC
Source organism: Chamaecyparis obtusa (assembly GCA_027943335.1). Taxonomy (NCBI): domain Eukaryota; kingdom Viridiplantae; phylum Streptophyta; class Pinopsida; order Cupressales; family Cupressaceae; genus Chamaecyparis; species Chamaecyparis obtusa. Next base: position 1,110,033 of record BSBK01001899.1, on the reverse strand, counting down.
TCTATTTTTCTCTTGCATCTTTCTTTCCCTATCAGCATCTTTGAGAATATCATTTTGAATCCTTGGCATATCATAGTTTATCCTTTCAAGGAGCATTATCTAAAAAGCTTTCCTTCTTCCAAGAAAATAAAAAAAAGAAAAAAAAGAAAAAAAAGAAAAAAAAATGAAAAAATGAAAAAATTGAAAATGTGCCTTGGTGGAAACCTGGAAATAGGGGTCTTGGTAGAAAAAGTAAAGAGAAATAAATTCATCCTATGGTGAAAACCACTCCCTTGTGGCACCTTGGATAAGTACCATGATGAAAACCTGGCAATCAAGCATCATGCATAGTTCTTCTAAATATTTCATCCATTCCATTTTCTCTCTTTGATCTTGACAATGTTGACCTATACATGAACATTTGACTATCTTGTGAGCTATCTTATGATGATCTTTCTTTCATTCCCTTCCTATTTAGCCTTCATATGTATTTTCCTCCATTCATTCTAGCCTTTCTCCATCCTTCTCCCCTTTGGTCTTGATCTAATAAAAAAGAGTAAAACATGATGCTATGAAGCCTCTTGACATGTCTACTCCTTTGGACTGCATCTTTTCCTTCTTTTACATTATGCCTTTGTGACTTATCCTATTCTAGGCTTTCATTGCTTGTCCAAGTGTACTTTACATGGAAATTTTTCCCTAGCTTGGGTACTCTTGAGGAGTTTGCTCTTGAGGATTTCTTCCCTCCATTTTCCTTCATTCCCTAGTCTTTCGTCTCTTCCTCCAGCTTGCTACTCCCTCTCATTCCCCACCTTACTAGACATTGGGACTATATGATGTGATCTTGCTTGGGATTTTGATGCTCATTCTATCTGGGGCCATCCCTTGTATATATTTTATTGATCCTGAAAAAAATTCCAAAAAAATTTCATATATGATGCTAAAACAATCCTAAAAAGCATATAAAGTCCTGAAAAAATACAAAAAAATCAAAAAATTCAAAAAATTCAAAAAAATAGAAAAAATGCCTTGGTGAAAACTTGGAAACAGGCACCTTGGTAGCAAAAAAAAAAATCTATCAAGTGGTGAAAACCTAGAAATAGGCACTACTTGAGGCCTTTGCACCCTTGTTTCTTAGCATGCCTTGGTTTGGAATTGGTCTTTGTCTTTGTCTAGTGGGCATAATTGTGGTGGCTTTGGTCTCTTTGATGGGTTAGTCTTTAGGACAACTTGCAAATGGTGTTTCTCAACACCACCACAAATTGTGTTTTTCAACACTACCCTAGCGTCAAGTGTTTCTCAACACTTATGAGATGTCTTACCTGCAGTCTAGAATGATATGATATTTTCCATTGGCAGATGTGATACTCAAAATTTGACTCTATGACATACACACACGCACTTAAACATTTGACTCGCTGAGACCTGTTTGACTTTATTTCTTTGTGTGCTATCTATGATGATTTCTTTGATGAGTTTTTTCTCCCTAATAGTTTTTGATGATGCTGAGCTAGAAGACTAGGGGCATGAGGACATGTTTTATTTCTTTTTATGCTTGTGGGTATATTTTGTTGCTCCTAATTTTCATTAGCATTTATGCTTGTTCCACTTGACATTAGGGCCTACAAGGTATTATCCTTGACTATTTTTACAAGTGCATACTTATAGCCATCTTGACTTTTCTTGTGTCTAGATGCGAGTATAATCTTGCTATATTAAACTTAGGGAACCTCACTGCACTAGTCATCTTGACCTACATGTCTTTGATGCCTAGGCAGGATTCCCACATTCCATCTTATATAGATCATATTCATATACCCATAGTTATACTAGATATGATCTTGCAACGCTACCAATAAAGCTTGATGATGAATATTAGAGACTAATGGCTTTGTGACCTTGCAAGTAAACCACTTTTCATAATAGCTTGCATTCTTAGGATCATGTTAGATTAGTTTTGCATCTTGCATATGGAAAGAGCTTTTCCTTCATCTTTCATGGACTTTTCGGTCAACTACACTCATCTTTCTCTTCTTCTTGATCATGTCTTTCACTCCTTGTCTTTTTCATCACATCTTGTTCCTGTCATCACAAGGGATTGATCTTATCATCATATCTATATCAACAAAGAGACCATTTTCAGAAACATGAGTCTATATCATAACATGAGAACTAAACATACATCTATGAGAGAGAATATACATGAGCATACATCATACATTTTGAGCAATATGACAAGGCAATAAAACTGAAACATCCATCACAAGTGGGACAAATACACATGACATATCAAAAATCTAGTAAATCTCATATATATAAATGTCATGATACAAAATACAATGTGGGATCCAAAAACTGGATAATGTCCCAAGATATGTCTAAACATCTAAAACCTAAAACCTAAGTTTGACTCTCCCCATCATGTGGTGGTGGTGGTGTTGGAGGTGGTGTTGTTTCTCTATTTGGTACCATGTCAGATCTCCTAGCTCTCTCTAAGTAGAGTGGTGCCCTTTGTCTCTCCGGCATAGCCTAGATGTATAAACCATGATAATAGGCCACTCGTGCTACCTTTTTCTGGAGCTCTACAATGTCTGCCTATGCTACCCGCTCCCGCTGATCTATCTCAGCTCATGCATCTGCTAGTTGCTGGTCCCATATGGAAATAGTGATCTTTAGCTACTAAATCTCAACCTCTAGGGCCTGTACTCTAGCTCTGAGATCCTCATTTCCCCTCCCCGCAAGCTGGTCCTACCCTGCATCCACCCATCGGTGAACTAATCTCCCTGCATCCTCCTCCAGGCTCACTGATCTCTACCTCTATGACCATCTCCGACCACCTGATCTTGATCCCTATCCTATCTCCCTCTACCTCTCTCCTCCATCCCCACCATCATCATCATTCCCATCCTCGTCTCCGCTCTATGCCTATGGATCTGCATCTGGCATAGTAAACCAAGGGAATGGCTACCTTCGACACTCTTCCCTATATGTGGCATCAACTCTTGCATCCACCATATCTAGTAGATAATCTCAGGGCTCCTTTCATCGACCTGTAGTCTCCTATGCCACTTGCTAGTAGTTTAGCATTGGAAACTACCCCAATCCCTCATCCTCCCTACACCTGGCATATGTGGTGGTCTCTATGGATATCCTCTGCTGGTGACCAAACTATTTCCACACCTGAGAGATCACAAATCACTCAACTATCTCTGCATGATGACCAAGTAATGGTTAACTATATAGCATATGCCCAAGCTCATGATCTATGTTGCTCCACTGCTCACAGGCCCTATATGGTCTCCACTTGATGATAGTTACCTCATCAAGAAATCTCCTATAATATGTAAGATTACCACTATGAGGCTGTGTAATGAAACTTGTATATCTATAGATATAGGGGTGCCTCTGCTCCCTAGGTTGTATGTGTGGTTGCACTATAATAATGTTCTCCCACGCCAATATCTGGGCAAGAACGGCTCCACATGCCCATGTCTTGTTGTCTCAGTATACTATCTTGTGGAGCTCATGATACATATCATCCAAGATGGTTGGGCCCCATGCTAAATGATGTGGGTGTGCAACCAAATCCATAACCAACCTGCCCCATCCCAATGGAAAACCCTTCTGACTCTTGTCAGTAATGAGGGCCTGTGCTACTATGGAACATACTATACATGGCATTGGGAATTCCTTGCCATAATCCTCCATCAGCTAGTCCTAGCTGAGGTGTCTATCAATAATAGTGACATCTTGGAACAAGCCCTAGATGACCTGTTTCTCATCTGTTGGATCCTGATCATAGTATACCTGTGCTAACAAAAATTCATGTCAATTTCTTATCATATAGAGACATTAAATCTATGAACATCCGCAAACATGATTATACTTACAGGATCACCATGGCTAGGCACTCAAAGAATCTGATAGACATCCTCCAAAGTGATAGATGCCTCTCCAGTAGGTAGATGGAAGGTGTTGTGCTCACTATGCCACCTCTCAGCCAAAGCAGTTAGTAACCCATGGTTTGCCCAGATATGGGGCATCTGTAGTAAATATCTGAACCCCATGCTACCCAGATCATCTCGCCTAGGATCATCCAAATCCCTGACCCAACGTAACCTAGTCACTCTCGGTGCTCTAATAATCAGTACTAAAAAAGCCTCCTACAAGCCATAAACCCAAACCAGATGTCAGAACATATCATGATGGATAATTAAAATTAGTACAAGGATACTTAAACACAAAAATTGTCTAGACCCATGTCATATTGCTCAAAATTTCAACATGTGATATTTCTTATTAACTGGTGCAACACTATTTTTCAGGAAAGTATCATGCAATACTTTCTTCAACAGTAGTGTGATATTATTTGTCCATACGATACTTTGCTAAAGATTGCATGATGTTTCATCCAGTCTTATGCGACACTAGATTGAACACTTGGATGATACTTTTTGGACCCGCGAACTATTGCATGACAAAGTACATCAAAGAGTGCGATACTCTAAAAGTATCATGCAAACTTTCGTAGGGTTTCAAATTTGAAATATTTAAAAAATATTAAAAATGTGTTTAAATGAATTAAATGCTCATAAATGACTCAAAAAAGTGAGTTTTTCCAAACACTTACCGGGGCACCATAGTGAGGAGGCCAGTTGTGCAACTAACCGTGCTAGAATCGATGTCTATGGATAGGAACTGCTGCTTGTTGGGCCATTTTCTCTCTCTAAGCTCTCAAATTTTTGAAATCACAAAAGACAAATGAATTTGAAAATAACCTTTTTACCCCTATATATAGCATTTTGACTTTTTGACCTAATTTTCAAAACACCTCAGAATTTCATGAAAATTGCACCCCTGGCTAATTTTGACATCCTATATCCATTTTCAAGATCAAAATAAAAATGTGAGTTCATCTTGATAGTCAAAATCATATTTCAAAATTTTTTTCCTTCTTCTACACAGTTAGCTGACCATTTGAGGCCTGATCCTTCGATCTTTGCTGGGGCATCTTCATTTCTTCACCCCCATCTCTTCCAAACTTCTAGTCTTTCCATTCATTTTCATTCACCTTCATCTCTCTAAGGTTTGAATTCATCTTTATCCTATATCTTTTTTAGTCAAACCTAGTCAAATTGGGGCATATCTTCACTGCTTGATGGTTATTCTCTTCGATTATGATTTCTAGTGATTTGATCAACTTTATCAATTTGTTGTTTCTCCTCTACCACATTTTGATTTTGATTCTGAGGGGGTAGTACCTATCAAACTTCAATCTTTGATTTAGCTTTATCAATCATCTCAGCTTGAGATTCTTATCTCATATTTGAGACTTGACAATCTCCTATTTACAAGTATGTTGGTCTTGTCTTTTAGCTTATCTTTGTCATCTTATCTTTGTCTTGATGTGTTCCCATCCGTTGAACACACATCTAGGTTATTTTGTGATCCCAAAACAATTTCACATTTCAATTCCATTCTTTGACCACATGTGATCCCAAATCGATCTCACATTAGTCAAAGAGGGGCAAAATGTATGCACCCTAAAATAGTTACCCAAACTTTGGGCTGCCATTTAGCAATTTATCAATTTCCTGAATCAACATTTTCAATTCAATATCAATTTTCTTGATCAAACCCTAATTCTATCATTTTTTCAATTTTATTCTATGGATTAACCATTTTATCCTAAGTCTTTATTTAATTAAAAGGAATTTCCTCCCCTTTTATTAAATAAAAAAGTCCCCACTTTCCTCTTATCCTAAGTTGCACAAATAAAGCATTAGTCTTATTTTATAAATAAGAATAAAAGGCCTTTTTGTCTCATATGGGGCACAAAAGTCAACTCTTATTTCTCATTGGAGGAATCTTGTGCACATGGATTGATCCCTCTTTCAAGCTCCACCCTTAATTAAATCTTTTGCCTCTTAATCTCCATGGTCCATTCTTTCTCATTTCCTTTAAAAGGAGAGCTCTCTTTTCATTTTAGGATCCATCTTTGAATACTAACCTTATGTTGCAGGTTTTCTTGGACATTTTGGAAGCTTTGGAGATCATTGTTCTTATTTTTCATTCTTGCATTTTATCTTAGCTTCCATGGCATTTCTAGCTTAGTTTCCTTTATGCTATAGATTAGCTCACATAGCTTAATTAGCAAGGATTTGTAATACTTTCATTTCATTTCCATAGCTTACTTGCATCTTCATTCTTAGAATAGTTGCATTGCCCTTGTCTCTTTGAATCTCTCATTGTGTGGTTTACTAGCAAGGTTGCATGTTTTAATAGCTCTAGCTGAGAGCACTATTCAAACATTCTTGTGACTTCATACCTAGGGAGCTCTAGGTTGATTTCTCAAGGGTTCTCATTCATGGATTCCCTTAGAAGTAATGACTTAGAGAAGTGCGCTAGTTGAGTGTGTACAGGCCTTCTCTAGAGGTTTGTGCCCTAGATCACTATAAAAGGAGGCCTTCCTCTCTTAGTTTCACATCCATCATTCACTAAGAAACTTCATGATCAAGGAGCTCTCAAGGAGATATTCTCAAGCCATCAAGTTCTCTCTCAAGAAAGATCAAGCATTCCATTCAAGCAATCTTCCATTCAAGTCCTCTTCTCCATTCAAGTTCTCCACTGAAGATCAAGGATTCAAGCATTCAAGCCATTGAAGGGATTTGGTTCAAGCATTCAAGATTCATCATTCAAATCCTAGATCTAGCCATCATGATGCTATGATCTTCCTTCAAGATCCTTTTGTTCATCTTCAAGATCCATTCATTCTTTCCTCAAGGTGGATTCCAAGCATACAACCATGGAGGTTTGATTTACAATTGTTGATGTTATGTTCAAGCTTTCATATTAACATATTTGATTACATTTCAAATACAATTGCATATCTATTGAATTGCATAGCTTCATTGTGAGCTCTACTTCTACTATTTCCTAGCATTCTCCATTTCAATTTCAACATTAAGGTTGATTCCAAACTAGGGTTTAACCAAGGAAAACCCCCCAAACAAACAACAAAACTATTTTTCTTGCAGGTATAGGTGCAGAATTTCAGATCTGAGAATAGATTTGGATACCCTTTTCAAAAAACTTCTAAGATCTACAAACAAAGTTAGAATCAACCTTCAAATAAAGAATGTAGCCTTTGACCATTTATGAGCGTCAAAGACTACTTTCCATCAGAGAGACAAAAGATTTCTAGGTTTTCTTCATCTCAACATTTTCAGTCTAAAACAGGGTGCAAAGTTGCTTGAAAGTACACATAGACATTAGAAATTGGAATTTTCTAGATTTTCCCTAATTTGAGGTTAGTACTTGTACTTTAATTATTTAAAATTTCAAGCACATACTCCTTTATAGGGAAATATAAGGTTTTTTTCCTCTTTCATATTTTCCATAGATTGATTCAATTATGCATTAACCTTTTGGGTTGATCAATTTGTATCTCTCCTTTGGGAATTTGGATTTAGAATTAGATCTTATATTTCCCCTCATACATTTTAGGGTGGATACTATTTCATCCTATTCAATACTAATCTAGCTTTGTTTCTTATTGTTGTACCATCTTCATTCATCTTATTTCTGAATATCCACTTAGATCCAATCACATTCTTATCACTAGGGATAGGGACTAGTTCCCATGTATCATTCTTAATTATCCGATCTAACTCTTCTTTCATTGCTTCATGCCAATCTAAATCATTACATGCATCTTCAACACTTAAGGGTTCAATCTATGAGAGTAAACATACCTCTTCATTTGCTATGTAACTCTTTGCTTTTGATCTTGTCATGAATTTACTATTCTGATCTCCAATGATGTCTTCCTTTGAATGATATATAGATGTGAATTTAGGAAAATTAGGATTGACTCTCTCATCTGATTTTTGAGATTCTTCTTCACTAGATTTAGGGTCATTGAACAATACATCAACGTTGTCAAACATTTCATCAACAATTGTTTCACTAGGGGTAGATTTAGGTTCTTCTTCAATCATAGGTGAATAGTCATGATACGTTTCTTGAATCATGAACTTCTCATCAATATTAACATTAGCACTTTCAATTATCTTCTTTAATCTTAAGTTATGACATATATAAGCTTTTCTTTTAGTGGAGTAACCAAGAAAAATACCTTCATCACTTCTTGCATCAAACTTGACAATTACTTCACCCCTCTTGATGTAGAACTTTCTTCCAAAGATTCTGAAGTATTTGACTATAGGTATATTTCCAAACCATAGCTCATAAGGTGTCTTGTCTGCACCTGGCCTTAATTGAATTCTATTGATGGTGTAGACTATTGTATTGACTGCATCTCTCCAATAGGTGTGTGCAAGCTTTTCTTCAATCATGATGGTGCGCGCTATGCCCAGTATGATCCTATTCCTTCTTTCTACAATTCCATTCTACAAAGGGGTTCTAGGAGCACTTAGCTATCTCTTTATCCCTTGTTCTTCATAGTGCTGATAGAATCTGTCAAAGGTGAATTCTCCTCCTCTATTTGATCTTAGACATTTGATCTTCAATCCAAACTCATTTTCAACCTTAGCCTTGAATATTTTGAACTGGTCAAAGGCTTCTGATTTATCCTTTAAGAACACAACGCACATCATTCTAGAATAATCATCAACAAAAAAAATGAAATACCTCTCACCATAGTATGATCTTGTTTGAGTTGGTCCACATAGGTCTATATGAATCAGATCTAATTTTTCCTCTATCGAGTTGTACTTGCTTCTAAATGAATTCCTCACATGATTTCCCATTACCATTCGCTACATATTTCATCAACTAGCTTTACAATGCTAGGAAGATTTGTAACTACCTTTACATTACTTATATTGACTATGTTATCAAAATTGATATGGCATAGTCTCTTGTTCCATAACCAACTGTCATCTACTTTAGCAACAAAACAACTTGCTTCTAGATTAAGCTAAAAAACATTACCTTTAGTCTTTGATCCCGATGCAATCATTTCTCTTTCCTTGTTGTTAATGATGCACTTGTTGTCTTTTAACTCTAATCGGTAACCTGTGTCAAGCAATTATCCAACACTCAGTAGATTATGTTGTAAACCATCAACATATAAAACATCATCGGTGATGTTTTTTCCATCCAAGGTGATGGATCCTCTACCAATGATAGGTTTAGGAGTGTTATCTCCAAATCTAACCATGCCTCCTTTGTATCTATCCAAATGAACAAATCTATCTTTGTCTCCTATCATGTGATGTGAACAACCATTGTCAATGATCCAATTTGTCCTGATGTCTACTTATGAAATTAGTGCTAGCTCTTGCATATTCTTTTCATCTTCAAGAGAAATGAATTCAATTTCCTCTTCTCTTGATTCTTCATTTGATACTCCATATCCAGCATAGTAACATTCCTTTGTGTACTTAGGCTTGTAGTTATTTTTGAACTTTTTGACTCTTGTAGGACACTTCGATGCAAAGTGACCAATCTTATTGCATGAAAAGAATTTGAATGGCAATTGACCTTCATATTTTCCTTTTCCTTTCTTTTCTCTTTTATCAATCATAGAGATGAAATGATCTAGTTTTTTCTCTTCATCACAATCATCATCATCAAAGTTACCAAAGGTGTTCTTACCATGGACAAAAACTTTGAAGGTTGTCTCACTTTTAGGTTTTGTCTTTAATCTTGATATTTCAAATGATGAAATCATACCGATTAAGGTTTCTCTTCTGAACTCTTTTGAAAATGGTATAGTCTCTTCCAAGATGTTTATCTTGTTATCATATTCAGGTGTCAAAGTAGTCATTAGCTTATCTATGATGTCTTCTTCTGAAATATCCCCACCATTATTTTTTATTCCTAAGAATGCTTCATTAATCCTCTGATTGTAGGCTCTAATGCTTTCTTAAGGTAGCATCTCCAATGAATTGTACTTTTTCTTCCATATCTTTCTATGTGCATTCTTGGCTTGGATGTCTCCTTCAAACATTCCTTCTAGGTACTTCCAAATCTGGTAGGCTTTGTCTAGCTTCTTGATCTCTTAAAATTAACTGTCAGACAAGGCACTGATGAGGGATTCTTTGGCAAGGGAATTTGAAGTGAATAACTCCTTTTTCTTAAGAGTTGCATCATCCTTTGCAAGATCTGATAAGGGTGGAATCATGGTTTCTTTAGTAGCTACCTCAAAAATCTCAAAGGCAATGCACTGCACGTGTCATCATTTTGTTCTTCTAGTCTCTATAGTTCTCTCCATCAAACTTAGGACTTTCTTTTCTAAGGAATTCCATCTAATCAACCTCAAGCTATTAAGATTTCTCTCCTAGGCACTTGGTTCTAATACCAATTGTTAGGAATAGTCCCAAGAGATAACTGAGAGGGGGGCATGCATCAATTATCTATAAGATTCAATTCTTTAACCAATTAAGTAAATAAGAACATTAACCATAAACACAATATGATAACACTTTAACACAACACAAAAATTTTGGTTACGGGGAAACCCAAATAGGTAAAAAAACTCAGTGAAAATTGACACCCACTAATAATCTACACTAGTGTATTATGATCCCTATTAGACGACCTTATAACCCTGTTAGGATTTTATCTTTATAATAAATTTAGTACACTAACCTGGTCAAGGGTTAGATCTTGTTAGGATTCTTTTATAATTAACCCTATTAGGGGTGAGGACTCATTGTCTGGAAGCACAAAGCTCAAGGGGTGAAGGCTACAATCTTCCAGTTTAATAGATACACACTATATCTAGATCTTGGTGAATGACACATAGATATTCTATCTGGATCAATTCCAATAAATAGAATATACTCTAAGTTACTTGGTCACATAGACCTTCTACTAATGGCTTCAATACTTCACACTCTCTTCTCTGGTCTTTGCATTCCACTCTTTACCATATTTAGTAATCACAAATGACTGCCTATAAATATCTTTCCTCCAAATGATATAATCAAGTTAGTCTATTAGAACCATCTTGAAAACATATTAGAGAAATAATACAAATCTGCAATAAATTTCCAGTCAGGTCTACTAAGAAGGCAACATAAATTAGGACTTCATAATTCCAAGTAAGTAGATGCCATGCTACACATAGTCCGCTCAACCAAATTATCTCCAACTTTCTTCTCATGAAGAATTATGTCATGCACTCTTAACCAAACCTTCTTAGCTCTCCTAATAGCTTGAATCCAAGCATGCATACTGAGATGATAGGTGCAACTACCATAGTCATATAAGCATTGTCGACTCTTCTGGATAAACTCAAGAAATTACAACTGTCAACTTGGAAACTTCATAGCTCAACCTATACTACATATCTATCTCTGCGTCCATGACCATAACATCATACATATATGTATAACACAAATATAAAGGCACAAAGCTCTACTACAACTGTACTGCAAATCACATACATAATTTTTCCTAGGACTTGTTAGGAACACTCATTGATATGCCCAATTGTATTGTTGTCTTTACTTTGAATCAACCTCTACATCCATGATATGATGTTGATAACATATCCATGCAACATATACTCATATTTCTCTCCATCAGGCTTAAATGTATGCTACTTACCATATGTTTTCATCAATGAAAAATATATAGTCAGCAATCTGGCTTGCTGGCAAATCTCCAATAGAAATACAAAACAAGAAGAGATTTCTCACTCCATCAAGATAAGTGCAGTGTAGTTTAAATTGAAGGACTACATTGATGGGCATGAGTTGAGAAAGGTGATCTAGTCCCCCCAATGTAGGCCCAAATTAGGATCTATGATCAAAAATATTAAGAGGAACCTAGAATTTAGTCAAAATTGAGTTAGATCTAGCATGTTGAGAATGGGAGGCTAGAAACACTAAAATAGGGCTTAGGTGAGAAATATGGATATATTTTATGATACTACATTTAGTTACCACTTTATGAGGAGTATGAACCTACATTTATCCTCTTGGTAAAGTAAACCATATCATTAGAACACTTCATAAAGGTATTAAAGATACAAGAAGCACCAAGATCCAAAATTACTTAGGACCTTATAAATCTAATAAAAAATGCATAAAAAGAAAGAGAAAGAGAAGACATATGATTTTTCTACCCTAGTAAGGTTAAGCTTATCATGAGTAATATAGAGAGATCGGTGTAGAAGAGAATTGAATAGTCTAGAAAGTCATGTTATTTTAGTCAACTCACCCTAATGGTAACCAAGAAAATCATTTTATGTGAGGTAAAATGCCAAGATAATATTACAAAGAAAAAGGAACAAATCGATAAGTAACTTGAAAAGAGGATGGTGACAATTGATTATGACATGTGCATAAGGTGTAAGAAAGAGAGGGTTGTATACCACCATGTTAAAACTAATGTGTATTCCTTGCTAGGAGAAATATGCTTAATATAACATACATACATCCTATTCAAATTATGGAAAGGTGTGTACTAAGAGGGGAGGGGTGAATTAGTACCCTTAAAAAATTTCAAACTAAATCCTTGTAAACATGTAGTTTATTAACCAATTGTATCAATTGCATTTACCACATACTCAATGACATTACTGAAATGTAAATGCATGTAATCTAATAAAATAAGCATACATGAAACTTCATACACATTACACATGTATTTTGGTATCATAGAAAAACCTTGTTAGAAGGTAAAAACTACGGCAGGGATGGAACCCACAAAGCTTCATTTTTGCAGAAATTAAGTTGTTTGTTAAGGCTTCCAAAGATTGATCACTTTTGGTGATCTTATCCTATTAGGAGTAACAATAAGATTAGCTAGATCTACCTAGTCAGAGGATTTTACCAACACTCATCAAGTGTTAACGTGGGTAAGAGATTTTACAAAAGACTAAGTCTACTTTGTTAGGATATTTTAACTCTACTACAATTGTTAGAGAGTAACAGTGAAATGTGATCTATATGAGAAACAAATTACATTGCTGATATCAGATCCATTAAGTGTAATAATGAAATCACCTTGTTGTGATGAATATGTCTTTATGTACTTCTAAGTAGCCTTAAATAGTTTCTAATAAACTAAATACTCTATCAAAAATCCTTCCAATCTTAACCATGTCTAGTCTTCAGGTGTCTCCCAATGGTGGCTACTTCATGTGATATGTGTCAAAATGACATCTTTACAATACTTATATCAAAATTATTTAACCTAATTAGGTTTTGACACTATCTTAGAAAACCTAAGATCAACAGTTCAAATGATTAACCTAAATCATCTTTACATTGGAATCATTGGTCATTAAATGATTAACCTAAATAATCTTTACATAGGAATCATAATTCATTAAATGATTAGCCTAAATAATCTTTACATAGGAATCATCAATCATTAAATGATTATATTTGTATTAAATATTCACCTCGATCTTGGTAAACCATTTTCTAACTTGACAAAAAGTTGTTCACCTTGAACTATGTGCCATTCCAAACTTTTATGTGAACTATGGATTACTCAATAAATGTTGATTCTTGGTCTCGATATATACTAGCACTCGGTAATCCTATGTACTCGGTGATTGTTGTACTTGGTAATCTTTGTGCTTGATGACTACTATGTAGTTATAACCAACTGAACTATCTTGCTCTATTTACCAACTATATACATCAATACTAATGACAAGTCTTAATCCATTTAGGAGTAAGATTCTCCCCCTTTGGTATTAGTATCAAAAACATATTTGTATGTCGACTATAAAATTTTGAACTTGAAAACATTTGTAAACCAAAAAATGTATAATTGTGTGAACTCCCCCTTTGAACATGCTCTTGGTGTATATACATATTTCCCCCTTTTTTGAAATTAATGCCAAAAATGTACTTACAATTTGCCAAATATGTTCTAGTGGGTTTTATTGAGATTATCCAAGAGGTTTTCCCATTCCTCTTTTAGATTTCCTAAATAAATTTGTTAGCAATAGGGAATACTAAGAGGGGGGGTGAATCAGTATTCTACAAACTTTTACTTTTTCCCAATTATGGATATAACAAATAATCTTAATACATGCATAACATAGAAAGCTAAACAATGTGCATAACAATAAAATAAAAGAACTCAGAACACATTATTTCTTCTCAAGGAAACCTTGGCCAAGGGAAAACCCCAGTGGGGATGGTACGCACAAAGATCCACTAATCAAAAGTATCTTGTTAAGGATGTTGACCCTATTAGGAGTCTATTACAAGCATATAGTGTATCAGTCCTGATTAAGGGACTATAGGCCTTATTAGAAGCCTCAACCCTGTTAGGAGTTGGCAATACAAAATGTGATTACCAGATGAGCCCATTGCCCAAACAAGTAATGTACAATATACATTGATTAAAAAAGAAGGTTAAGGTACATAACCTTATACTACTTGCATCAATATCTCTTCAGTGCTCTTTTACTATTGCTATTACATTCATATATCTTCTCTCTTTTATAATTTACAATTACATTTATATAAGTTATTAAGGATAATAACTTTTTTGGTTGGCTTCCATATTAAAAAATAACTTTATCCAAGGGTTAACATCTAGGACATCATCCCTTTATATTGTTAAGTCATTATTTTGATAAAAAAAATAATCCCTTAACTCTTTACCAATTCTATCTTCATATTCTATCCTGTCGGCTTGACACTATCTCATACTTAGACAATTTTACATTGCACTTTGACATACTAGCTCTCTGACCTATGTGATCTTCATGTAGATCATATGTTACCATAATGACAACATCTATTAAACCAACTCAGCCAAATTGCCAACAATCTCCCCCTTTGTCATTGGTGGCAACATATGAGAAAATTGGCTAAGTGTACAACTTCAAAGTCTCAAAATTGTGGCCATAGTATAAAAAATATATATACTATCCTTATAACTCCAAAAATTGATTTCTTATACAATACTCCCCCTAAGAGTATCAATCCTTATCAATTTTTTGCTATATATCTCTCCCCCTTTGAAAACAATGACAAAATAAAGGTAAGGAGGGTTACTAAATTGTGTTCAAAAAGCTTTATACCTTGATTCAATATTGCAAAGCTAGTAGGCTTGCAACATAATCTACAAAATCAATCTTTATTTCCTCTAACTCTTTCTCCCATGGTTTCTTAATAGAGTCTGCCATAGTGAGTAGTCCACATAATCCATAAGATTCTATCTCACATGCTTGGAGATTCTCAAAACTAAACTTTTGAAAAGATGTCTTAGCTAAAAGGCATTCTTCCAATTGCCCTTCAATAATGCTTAACTTCATAGAGGTGTGCTCTCTTAAAAGAGTGAATCTTTTCATTTTCCTATCCTTTTCATCTTGTAAAACTCTGATCTCATCATATAGCTTACGAATCTTCTTCTCAATGTCAAATACCTTTACAGTGGGGCTAGATAGAAGGTTAGTTTCATTCTAAATTTATGCTTCCTTCATCTTCATCTTCTGATCTTCTTCTGCTACAAGGGTCTCTGATTTTGTACACTGAATGTAGAAATATTTTCCTCTTTCCAAATTCTTCCTTAAGTCCTTTATACGGATATCAAGATTGTTGATATCATTCCTAATATTCTAACTGATGTTCAAGAGTGTTTTGGCCTCATAGGCTACCTGAGCTTTCACTTTTGCTATATCAGACAAAGTTGTGAACTCACTGTCAAAAGTGCTCATTACTTTCTTTGCTTTCTCAATAGGGTCTGCTTCTACAATTTTTGTAGTTACAACACCTTGTAACTTCTTAGTAAGCTCCTTCAGACATCCTTCAAGACTTTTAACTTTCTTGTTCTTTCCAATGATCTTGTTCAAGGATGTGATCAAATCCATCTAATCATCATCATCTACTTCCTTTCCCAGATTCTCAATCATAGATCCAATCTGATTCTTTTTTTCAGTCTTAGGAGTAAGACTAATTTCTTCTTGAGTGGGAACAGGTGCTTGAATCTCTATCACTTTGGGCTCTTTAACAATGGTTTTGGTCTGCTCTACTTCTTTAGATGTATCTGGTTCATCAAGAGCCAAATTGTCAACAATGTTTTCCAGATTCTTGAATACATTATCATCAATATCCAAGGTGATCTTTATTCCTTCAACATCCATACCTTCTTCCTCAATGTTTATAGATGGTGGAGAGGGAATGTCCTCTTCTTCTACTTCTTCTACTTTCTCTTCTGCAACTGATGGTTCTCCAACATTTTTTGCCATAAGCTTAATGATTGCTTTCTCTTTCTTTGCATTAATTTCTTCATACTGTCCTCCCATAATCTAAATAGTTCTCCTTTTTGTCCTTAAATGGGTGTTTAGAGCCTTCAAGATCTACTTAAGGTGTTCATCATTTCTCACCTCACAAATTTTCTTCACAAGATAATATTTTTGTCTTCCTCAAATGCTCTCTTCTTCCTATTCACAAGTTTCTTGTATAAGTCATCAGGTATCTTACCTTGAATTGTATCAAACTTCTTGTCAAATAGAATCATATGCTTCACCAGTGCATTCTCTAGATTTGGTCTTTTTGCATAATCATATAAGTCATAATACTTATTCATCTTTGTGAAATCTCCATCTTGTATAATCTCTTCATTTACTCTTTCAATTCTAGGTTTCTAGGTTTTCTTCTTAACAGTAGTGTCATCATCTATAATCTCTGCAACTTTCCTAGGAACTGGTGGCACCAAAGTTTTTTGCCTCTTACGAAGTCCAGTAGCAATCTCTTTTATTCTTTTTCTAGGTGTGGAGGAGGTTGACCTAGTAGGTTTATTTTCTTCTTGTTCCTTCTCTGTTTCTTCTACTTTTACCTGGACTTATGTTACTCCTTGCTATACTACAATTGAAGATAAGGGTGGTATGGACAAAACTTCTTTCTGTCCAATTTCTCTAATTTCTACTGCTATGTTCTTAGCTACCAAGAATTCCTTCTTTTTCATCCTTGTATCTTTTAGAATTTTCTTAATAGTACTCTCAACTCTTTTCTTAGACTGTTTCTCTTCAAGTAAGGTCTTTGCAGAGTTGAAGTTCTCCTCAAAGGTTCCAAACCTGTTACAATGAGTGTCCAACATACACTTAAGTAACCTGCTAACATACTCTTATGTCTCTACCTCAGATATCTCATAGCCAAGAGGGTCTATGAACTCTATTCTAGGTTCTACTGCTTCAATGTAAGTAAAGTCAGTATCAACCATGAAACATATGTCATTTTTGTAGTTCTCCACAAGAGACTGTGAGATCCTTGATCTGCTAGTTACCAAATACTGAAATGACTTCATTACCAATATTGCACTCTCATTCACTTTATCAATAACATGCCTTCTGTATACTAGGTTAATCCTTTCCATTGTATTTTGGCCATCATTCCAGTCATTTCCAATGGTGTAAGGAAATCTTCTTAATAGATGAAAAAACATATAAGTCATCAAAGATGAAAATCTAAATTGTGCATACTTTGTCTTCTTAATCTTTTCCAAATTCTCAAATAGTTGAATTCTTAGAATCTCACACATATCAACTTGTACTTTGTCAACACACATTAAATAAGCTACATGTATCATTCTAGCTGCCATGTCATCCTCTCTTGAATTTGCACAAAACTTAGTTGTTAGGATCTTGCATAAGTTTCTGACATCATCTTGTTGAATCTTACTAATCACAATTCCTCTACCATTATAGGATGAATTTGTGTTGTCAGTGACTACTTTCCTCATGTTCTTCTCATTTAAAGGAATGGCTACAGTTTTAGATAGTCTAGTGACTTCATGAATAAAATCAGCTATGATATCTATCACTCTATCTTCTAACAAAAACTTCCCATTATAAATTATACTAAGGATTATCTTAATACATTCTTCATTGTCAAATTCATACTTTAATGCATACTTAATGATCTCATTGTCTTTCAAATGTTCAAATCCTTTTCTCAATGTCATGTCCTGATTGTAGATCTTCTGATATTCCTTTGTGAAATTACTATCACTGACTGTCTCTAGTTTGCATCCAAGATAACTTCTAACATTTTCAAGATGTAAAACTCCGTCTGGTACGGATGATAAAGCTAACCTAGGATCATCTTCCAAGGGTTCTACTGGTTCCCTTTTCATCTTAGGTCTATTTTTCTCTCTGACATTATGAATTAAAGAAACATCCATGATTACTTCTAATTCCTTTACTGATTCAAAGATCTACCAAGTAAAATACCTTGATTTCATGATTTTAGGGCTTGCGTAGATTCAGTGCTCAAATCCTTCACCAAATCATTGCAAAATGCTTCCAATCACTGCTCTTAGAACTCCTTAACACTTGTATTCACTTTGATGATCAAATAATACCAATCATGACCTTTTATTAATTCAATCTCACTTAGATCTGACATCGCATTCAATTATTTTTCCACTTCTTTCCAAAAAGTTGTTTCTGCTATCTTGCAAAACTTAAAACTTCTTGCGATCTTGCAAAACATAATATTTTTACTTGCACTCTTAACCATAGCATTAGAACATCATATACTACCTTGTATTAATTGCACAAGACTTAGTTCATCATAAATCTACTTCTACACTAATCTAAGTTCCTATTCTACTGCAATTTTTATAAATTAAGTGCTTTGAGATAGGTCAAGTAAGGATTCATTCTTACCACTTGGTACTTCACCTTTTTGAGTACCTTCAATGTTGAATATGTCTCCTTGGTCTATACTTTTAACAAACTTCACTTCATCTGAATTACTACAGCATCCTTTCTGACTATTACTTGCATCTTCAATTCTTCTTGCATGATTTCTAGGGTTAGGGTGAGGATGAAAAACTCTATTGTTCATTTTGCAAAACCTTTCTATATTTCCAATCTTGTTGCATATCTGACAAACAATTCCATTGTTTGCATATCTTCATCCAAGCTAATTGATTTGTGATCTGCAGTTTCTAGCAATGTGTCCAACCTTGTTGTATTTATAACATACTCCATTTCTTCTGTTCATATCTTCAGTAGGTTTCTTATCTGCATTGTTAGTATTGCTAAACATTCTACTACCATCATTATTCTCAATAAATTTAGGTTTCCTACATTCAATAGCTCTATGTCCAAAACCATGACAATTATAACAATAATCATTAAGAGGTTTAAATTGCTTACCTGTGCAATCTCTCTTCATATGACCAATAGTATTACAAGAAAAACATCTACCTTTGAATTCTCTTTGCATACCTTTGGGTGATTCCTCTTGCTTAGGTGGTTCTTCCTTCTTAGGTGTATCTTTAGACTTTTTAATCTCATCAGACTTCTTTTCATCTATGCTTTCAGATATTTTTAGATCTGGTTCCTTGCTTTCATCATTTTCTTTAAAAGTGTTGAATCCAAGACCAGTCTTATCATAGAATGGTTTTTGATAAGATATTTGTTCATCAATATTTTCACTAGTTGAATATAGCCTTTAAAGTTGTTTGGATTGATTCATTTCACCTTTCATGATTGACTTATACTTCTCAAGTTCAGCATACTGCAAATTGACTTTCTCAAGTTCAGATGTTACTTTACCAAGTTTAGATTTTAGTCCTTCATTTTCAATCTTTAGACTTTCATTCTCAAATTTCAGATTTGCTTCATTCTTTCCATTTCCATCTTTCAAACTAAGCTTTAGATTTGCTATCTTCAGTTCATGCTTAAGGATCTCATTTTCTATTTATAAATTATCATCACAATCTTCAATAAAAACTTTGGATTCCTTTTCAGATCTCAGATCTTCCAACTTATTTTTGAGTTTCTCAATGAGGTTCTTTGCATCATCATATTTTATTTTCAAAGTATTTTTTTCGATAGTAAGTAAGTCAATCTCTTCAAGAGCTTCTTCAAGATTCTTCTGTAGTTGATCCATATCCATAGAGATCTTACTCAAGCTACTAGGCTTTCCTTGAATGATTCTTTTTTGAGTAACTAAGCTCTGATACCAATTGTTAGAAATAGGGAATACTAAGAGCAGGGGGGTGAATTAGTATTCTACAAACTTTTACTTTTTCCCAATATGGATATAACAGATAATCTTAATACATGCATAACATAGAAAGCTAAACAATGTGCATAGAAATAAAACAAAAGAACTCATAACACATTATTTCTTCTCGAGGAAACCCTAGCCAAGGGAAAACCCCAGTGGGGATGGTACCCACAAAGATCCACTAATAAAAAGTATCATGTTAAGGATATTGACCCTTTTAGGAGTCTATTACAAGCATATAGTGTATTAGTCCTGATTAAGGGACTATAGGCCTTGTTAGAAGCCTCAACCCTATTAGGAGTTGGTAGTACAAAATGTGATTACTAGATGAGCCCACTGCCCAAACAAGTAATGTACAATTTACACTAATTAAAAAAGAAGGTTAAGGTACATAACCTTATACTACTTGCATCAATATCTCTTCGATGCTCTTTTACTATCACTATTACATTCATATATCTTCTCTCTTTTACAATTTACAATTACATTTATACAAGTTATTAAGGCTAATAACTTTTTTGGTCAGCTACCATATTACAAAATAACTTTATCCAAGGGTTAACATCTAGGATGTCATCCCTTTATATTGTTAAGTCATTATTTTGATAAACAAAATAATCCCTTAACTCTTTACCTATTTTGTCATGTCAGCTTGACACTGTCTCATACTTAGACAATTTTACATTGTGCTATGACATACTAGCTCTCTGACCTGTGCGATCTTCATGTAGATCATATGTTGCCATAATGACAACATCTATGAAACCAACTCAGCCAAATTGCCAACAAAATTTTCTCTAAATTGAATTGTGCATGCATGTCAAAAATGTTCTCAATAACTGAAATCTCAGGGGTGGAAAATAATTCCTTTTCTTTATTTAAATTCTTTTGTGTCACCTTTAGGTGGGGTAGTAACTCATCCTGAAGCTTAGTTACCTATTCTCTTATTGTGTCCTCTTACTTCCTTAACTCTTGTCTCAACCACTAAATATTTGTAACTTTTGTATAATGCTCATAAAATGCATTAGGCTCGATTGTAAGACTAGTGGCACTATTATTAAGATCTTCATCTAATTTCTATATCTTTTCACTAATCTCAATAGTGAATGTGTCTATAGTACTTTATATCTCCAAAATTGTAATAACTCTTTGAATGATGCTATCTAGGTTGGTTATTACCTCAGAAAGTTTGACTTTATTAACTTCCATAGCTTGGCTAATTTTCTCGGTCAGTTTATACTGAATCTTTTGTTCTTCTCTTTCTTCAATCATCTTCACTATATCAATAGTTGTCCCATTGATAGTCTCAGTGAGCAGTGCAAGTTGGTCAATGATGGGAGCTGATTCATCTACATTGACATCTAGGGAAACCTACATTAGGATTTCCTTGACATCCTCTAGCACCTTGATATTATTGTGTTCTTTCCTTAGCTTCTCTTGAGATTATTTTCATGTGTATATCTCCCCATATTTCTTGAGAGCTTTAGGGTCAAGTTTCCTCAATTCACATGCTAGTATTTCTATTATCTTATCAAGAGTGACCGAACCCTTACTCATTTATTCTTCTTCTTCTTATCTTGCACATTGGATGTTGGAGATTGTGCAATAGAAACTTGAGCCTTATGCTCTAGATTTATCTTCTGTGGCTCAGTGGATTTTTCTTCTTCCTTATTCTTCTTGGTTGTTGTTTCAGTAATTTGTAGTGTTGGGGCCCGTGACCTAGTATCTATAGTAGAAGTGTCTACCATTGTCTTTGTTTGTGTTTCTTAAAAATTTCCTATTACGTCATTGGTCTCGGTGGGTGATTCACCTTGTGTAGCCTCTCCACTGTGCTTGATCTCTCACCCTTGTCTTCAGTTGTCTTACTTTGGTATAGTTTCCTCACTTTGTTGTTCAATTTCTATGTCAATAGCTTATACCAATATGGGCAGATTACCTCATACCATTTATCGTGCTACATCATTTTCTTCTTCTTCTCCAAGTTTCTTTGTAGCATCATTTATCACTTCATCTTATTTAGCTTCGTCATTAGGATCACCTCTAGTTATGTTTTCAATTAATATATTTTCATCGCCTAATGTAGTCAACATCTCCATAATTCCTTTGATAACATTCTCAGCAGCTATTATAAGTCTTTTTCACAATTTTCATCTTTGGGCTTCTTAGTATCGAGATGTGAATAGGTTCATCCTCAACATTTATTGGTACACCTACTAGTAAGCTAAGTTGAGGTTTCTTGGTATGAACTGCAAATGAATTTGATGAAGGGTGCTCCCCTTAATACCAAAAACACATAACAAAAATAGAGAAATAAGAACAATTTTCAAGAACAAAAAATGGGCTTCTTATTATCTCCACAAATGTGGAATTACAAACTTTCAGAATTACAATATGCAAAGCCACATGGGCATTCCCTTACAATATTCTATAGGACAAAGCCTCAAATCATTACCCAAAACTGCCCTAGACAACACTATGATCCTTCTTTATATAGGCAATTTCCACCGCCCGAGAAGGTTCTCGAAATTTAGCCCTTAAGGCCGACTATACATAAAATTATTTTATTTTCACAATTTTTACAATAGGGTCACCTCAAAAGAAATATAAAATATGCTTATAGGTAGCCCAACTTTTGGAGACCATAACTTTCTAACCATAGCTCCATTTTTCTATTATAACAACTTTTTGGAAACACCATGATGAGATCTACAGTGCCTGACTCACGCAAAGGTCCAGTCAGCCGGGGATCGATCACAATCCGGAGCCTCTAAGGCCTTCAAAATTGACCTGAAAGGTTTCATACCCAAAACCCTCAATAACTTCACCAATACAGATTATGTGGCAATGAAACTTGACTGGTAGGCTGATATGACTAAGAAGAACCTCCAACTATGAAATCAGAACATTTCGAGATCATAGGAACAACTTACTAAAAATAGTAAGTTTCCATAAATAGAAGCTCTGCATAAGATAACCCTTATTGAAAAGAAACTAGAAATATTTTTGGGTGATACAAGATTGCTCTTACACCCAGGATGCTCCTGCATCAGACACCCGGGGTAATATGAGAACTAACCCTGTCACGACTCAAGGGTGAAGAGGAAAACCAAGACAGTTAACCTCCTCCTTTGTCAGCCATGATGAATTTGTTCGCACGTACAGAAAATTTCATGGCTGTAGCAATTTCCCCCTAGTCTCTATAGTTGTTTTTAGGTTTCTGGCATAAACCCTTAGTTCAAATTTTTGAAAAACTAGCCATTGTATTGAAAACCCTTCATAGCCCAAGCCTTGTTCTAATTTCATGTTGCTTTTCTAGGCCACTTAAAAACCTTTTTAATGCATGTGCTTAATTGTTACCCCCTTTGTCGCATGATCGTGTGAACCTTTTTTTTGTTATGCGATCTTGCGACTAATGTTTTTTGGGCCCCTTTTAATATTTCCTAAGTCTCTAACCCCCGATGAAATTAAATTTTCCTAACTCATGCCTTTTAATATTTCCTATGTTTTGGCCTTCAATCTTTCTTGTGACCGGCTCTGACACCATCTTGATCTAACGGTGGGTGCTTATTCTCATGAGAGGTGTCAAAGCTATGTGATCTTAAGATGGTTGTTGATTCTCTTTATGACACGGTGCTTCAAATAGGTGGGTTCAAAGTGACATGTAGGTACAAATTGTGGCTTCTCATTGGTCCACCTATTTATGATGCGGTAGTTGTTAGTGGGACCTGAGTCTCTAGCTTGTTAGTGGGCCCTGACATTGTCAAAAAATCAACAACTGGTACATGATCTTATGGGATGTGTCAGAGGTTTAATATCATGTGCCGACCGTCGATTCTACCTTTTTCAAAGGGGATAAAGTGTGGCAGGTCCACATGCCAGGTGTGCTGATTTGTCGATTATCTGATTGGTCCATGTAGTGTGACTGGGCATGTTATCATTGGGGCTAAGTTTTTCAAGGTTCAGTGGGTTCTGACACTTGCAGAGCATCAACGATCGACATGTAATCTGATGAGTTTTTTCTAACACATGCGAACTTAAGATAGCCATTGATCTCTTTTGGTGTCAGAGGGTTGTTAGGGTAGGGTAAGCTTCTTCATCCGATGGTTGTCTTATGATCTAGAGGAATCTTGGAGGTCTATGTGAAGATGAGACAACCGTCAATTTTCTTGAAGTAGGCCCGGTGAAGTTTCTCAGTCTTTTTGGTGGTTTGGACAAGGTTTTGGCGGCTCGACAAATTTTAAAGGGGTTTTGATTGTTCACTGAATAGAATTGGCAGTGTTCTAAAAGGCTAGTGATTTAGCAAATGCTATGTTCACGTAATCACTTAAATATCTAGTGGTAGTATAAAGTATTTTGTGAATGGTCGATTCCTTTCAGTCACTAGTTCGCTAAATAAGGATCGGTGTTAGCTGCTTCCCTTTGACCGCTAAGTCACTAAGTTAGACGGTGGGTTAAGATTTTATTCTTCGAATAGGAAAACCATTATCTTGTGTTCACTAAGAGTTAACCCGAGGTATCTGGATGGGTTAAAGACATAACACCTATGAAATGGAAGGATCTAACAGTCACAACTTAAAGTTGATTTGCTTTCAAATGTTGACTGCCGATTTGCTGGTGGCACTTGGAAATGACTGTTGTTTTTCAAACTCAAATTTTCTGAGGGTTTCCTATGACCAGAAGGACTAAAATTGAATGCTTTCATGACCAGATTTGATTTTTTTGGTGGCAGTTGCTATTGCAGTGTGGTCCAGGGTGTTTCATGATCATCTGCAGGGTTCTGTACTATGTTCTTTGTGCTTGAGGCATGTTGCAGGTGGCCAAACAAGTTGACATTTTAGGCATTTTTGTGGTTCTCAGTACCTTCTCAATGAGATTATCATGATTGAGGATCAATCTGGGATCTTTTTTCTCCTTGTTGCTTGGGTTTCTTCCCCTGTAATAAATTTGTGACCATTTCTAGTTGATTGGGAGGTTGAAACCCTAACCCTAGTCATTCATAGCTTGTTGCATCCTATTTCAGGATTCCAAGATGACTTGTGGTGGTATATATTAAAAAAGTGATATTTTGTAAGTGTTGTTGCTGATGGTATTATACTAAGCAAGGAGAGCCTGGATTTTTGGTCTATTTCTTTGGCATTTTATTGTTTGATAATGTATTGATCCTACAAATTTTAATGAGAATACATTTGGATTCCAATCTCATGTTTGTGTATGTCTTCTTATTTTGTTCTTGAGCTCATATATGTTAATTTCACAAAGTGGGTTATCATATGGTAAACAAAGAGTATTTTGAAATTATCTTTGAGTTCCTAACAAAGTTAGAATTAAAGTCTTTTAGGTAGTTTCAGTGAGTTCATGGCTAGATAAGAATTTGATGTCCTGATAGGTGAGTTAGAGGGAAAATAGGCAAAGCACTTATCCTAAATTCAAGTATGTTGGAGTTAGGGCTTTCAATTGATGTATGCTATTAGGTGACTCTATGCCCTAGGTTAAGGCATTGATCTCTTCTCTAGAGGCGGTCCATCATCATCAATCACACACACATTTAAATGATAAAATCTTTAATCAATTAGTAAGGGGTATAATTGTCTATTAGTTAGTGATTCCTTTCAAGAAGTGAATCAAGGGTACACCCACCTGGGCATCAAGGCTCAAAGTGTAGGAGGATCTCATTATTGATCTCTATTAATTGACCCTCTTCCTTGTAGACTTTGGAGTGGTGATAGAGTCAAAGTTATATTAAAGTTATCTACAAAGTATAAATCTACAAGTTGAAGATCAAAGGGAACTCCCAACAAAATGGCGACTCTACTGGGGAGAGTCTAGAGATAAAAATTTTCAAAGTGAACTCTTGTTTTCCTATTATGTTTAGTTAAATATTTCCCACTTTGGTGGATGGTGACTCAAAAGGTTAAAACCAGTGTCATACTATAAAAGATTGAAAAAAGAAGGAATACTAGGTCCTTTGTCAGAAAAAATTTGGAGGTCACTCTGGAACAATTGCCTAGACAGCAAAAGAAGAGTTGGATCAGAAGAAATGGTGAGTCTACTAGTGCTCCCATAAGAGAACAAAGAAATACCAGAGGTAGAGCACCACATGTTTCCTCAGGTGAGGAAGGTTCACAAGACAGAGTTTCTAGATCTGATGGTGGTCGCTCTAAATATAAATTTTATGATACCCCAGAGGCTATATTTCAAGACAAGGGTTCATTGCCTATAGGTCAGGATGAACAAGCTAGAGAGATGGGTCTTTAGATTGATTTAGACCTTGATGAAGATAATTTCATAAGGGAGCCCATGAGACCAAGGCAGGTCCATTTCCCATATCAAAATCTTACTGATATGGATGTGTCATCAGGTTTTGATGACATTATGATAGACCCAGATGATTTGAAATCACTAAGGTTATAGTTGGTAGAGCAGGATGCCATACATAAGAGGTTACAAAAGGAGAGAGAAGCTAAAAAGGTGAATGCTCTGATGGAAAGATAATCTCTCCTTAGAAAGATTAATGAAATGAAGGAGAGAAACAAAATGCTTACTTTTTCTCCTAGGACTTTGCAACATGATGTCTTTGGTGATCTTGATACTAAGAGGAAGTGAGCAGGAGTGCTTACTACAAGATCATGAATTTGATAAGGAGGGCCTTATGGTTAGACAGGTTCAAGGTTATGCTTCCCTCCCTAAAGATAAAGATGGGCATGAGATCACTAGGCCTATTTTTCCTATTGGTGAGAAAGGAAAGAAAAAGATGGTGGGACATCAAACAAGTAGATCATTGACAATACCAGGGGTCCCACCACCCAATTCAAATAAGGACATAGAGATAGAAGGAAGAAGAAAAGAAGATGAGGACCTTGCAAGAGAACTAGAGAGGGCTGAAATTGAAGCCTCCATTGCAGAAAAGAGAAGAAAGATCTAGAAAAGAGAAGAAAGATCCAATTCTTGAAGGCTTCATCTCCAAATGCTCTTGGCCCATCTGCTACTCAACTAGGTATGCCATCTATGACTACTACTATTCCACTTATTAATGCTACTACTAGTTCAATTCCTTCTTCATCTACTAGCATAGGTACTGATCCTAGACAATAGTCAAATGCACAAGTAGATGGAAATGTAAATGCAAATGTTGATCATAGGGTTAACACTAGTTCAAGTTTTCAAAGAGGACCTATGCAATTAGAAGGCTATAGGCAAATTAGTTTTGATGGGATACCAGGCTACCCAAATGCTTTTCCAAATGATAAAAGAGATAAGGTACCTAAGTTTTCTAGTAATAATGCTATTAGTTGTGAGGGCATCTTAGGCTATTTGTTGATATGCTTAATGATTATGAGGTAGACCATGAGCATGTAGTCATGAAATTATTTGTTCAATCTCTAATGGAGGATGCTAGAGATTGGTTTAAGAGACTTCTTGATAAATGTATTGATACTTGGGATTCCTTTGAGAGATGTTTTAAAGAGTAGTATGGTGATAGGCCTAATTCTAGTTTCATGTTGAATGAATTCAATACCATAAGGAAAAATCAGAATGAGACTGTAGCTGAATTCAACATGAGATTTCAAAAGGGTATGCATAAGTTGTTCCAAGTTATGCAGTTAGATGACAATGTTTGTCTAACCACATACTTCAATGCATTTGATGGAAAGATGGGATACTTGTTGAGGGAAAAATAACCAAGAACTCTTAGAGATGCTTTTAGGATTGTTTTCAATATTGACAATAATATGAAAATATTAGGGAAGTTGGGTGGGAAGAGAGATGACCCTAAGTTGTTTGGGGACAAGAAATACAAAAAGGAAAATAATAGGAATGTTGGAACTAGGAGGCAAGAAGAAGATAAATTGGATAAGGTGCTTAATGCATTGAAGGATTTGGAGGCACCTGCAAATAGGAACATCAATACTCCTACCAATGAAAGGCCTCAGTTCAATAACAATTTCAATAAGCAGAATAGATTGCAGAACTACCCCTGCAACACCCAATGGAAGGATGGAAATCCTATTGTCCCTGTTGTAAGAGGAAACAATGACAGAGGTGTCCCTGACCCTCTACAAAAAGCTTCAATAAATGTCATGGAGGACATACCTTAGTGTGTTGCATGCCAGTCTGCTCATTCTACAGAGCATTGTGTGGTTGCACATTCTATGGCTACAAATCAAGATTGTGGCAATGAGGAGATAGGTCAAGAAGAAGATCAAGATGATGTTGGATGCAACATGGACACTTCATATCTAGGATATGAATATAATTCTGATTTTGATGAAGAAACAGATGTAAATGTGAAGAGACACAATCAGACCCTTTTTTATCAAGAGGTTTTTTCTGATGATGAAGACATTCATAAGAAAACATGTAACATGAACTCTTCTTCTGAGCTAGTAAATTTAAGAAGACCTTCTAGAGAAGAGTTGGATAGGATTACTGTAGAAATGATTGCCCTAGTGAAAACTAGATGCATGGTGGCAAGGAATACAAATGAGAAAGCTGCAGGAATGTTTATAAAGAGTACCAACTCTAGAGAGCCTAATGAGAACAAATCAAAAGGTGATCACATGGTGAAATGCAAGAATGTAAAAGGTAAAAATTGTGAGCCTAAGGGAGTTGGAGTTGAGAGATTTTCTAGTGAGATTGAGAAGCTAGTTAACACAATGGCTAAGATTGAAAAAATGAGGGTGGCCAATACACCTAATGTATCAGATAGGAAAAAGGATACTAAGGTAGTGCAGATAGAGATTCCCTCCTCTGGTCCTGTTGATATGTTATCTGTATTGTCCCAAATTATAGTTAAGGTTCCATTGTCAGAATTGTTGAGGATCCCTGAACACAAAGATAGAGCTATTGCATGGGTAGATAATGTTCATAACAATGATGTTGCATGCAATGCGTCTCAAGATAAAGCTTTGAAAGGTGTTGCTACTCAAGGAATTGTATCTCAAATTCCTCCTATATATTTGGATAGTTCTCACAATGCTAGTCTTGAAAACATTGATCCATTCTTTTTAAGTGTCCTTGTGAATGGAATGAAAATAAGAAATTGTATGATTGATAGTGGTGCTTCTAATATTGTTATGCCTTTGAAAATCATGGAGAAGTTGGGCCTTAAAGTTGATACAGTTCAAGGTAGATGTTGTGCAATGGATCAAAGGGAGGTACCAATTATTGGGACTATCAATGCAATGCCATATAGGCTGGTAGCATATCTAGAGAAAGAATTAACAATGAGTGTTTTGGTAATGGACATCCCTCCTCATTATGGGATGCTACTATCTAGAAGGTGGAGTGCTGCCATGGGTGGAAGTTTACAGTGTGATCTGTCCTATGCTACTTTCAAGATTGATGATCAGTTTGTCAAGATTGAGTGAGAACCAAGAGTATGCCACATGATTGAAAGGAATATTGACAATGAGACTACATGTTTTGTGGATATTGATATTAATGCTTTTAGGGTAGAGATCCCTGTACTTAAGAAGGAACCTATTTTGTCACCTATCTCTATTGAGGTAAGTGCTAATTTTGTGAAGGGTGATTTGTGGGTAATGTACTTTGATGGTGCAAATTGCAAGGATGGAGTGGGAGTGGGTATTTTACTTATTTATCCTAATGGAAACACCTACAAATTTTCTTTCACATTGAATTTCTTTTGTACCAACAATATAGTAGAATATGAGGCATTGTTGTTAGGACTGAGGTTGGCACAAAAACATGGTATTAAATGCATAAGTGTTGTTGGTGATTCTGAGTTGGTGGTGTCCCAAGTCAGGTCAGTATATGCTTCCAAGAACAAAAGGTTAAAACAATATAGGAATGCAGTTTGGGATTTGATTAAACATTTTGATGCCTTCAATATTGAGTGGAAGGGTAGGAGTAACAATAAGATGGCTGATTTTTTAGCCAATATAGCAATCAATCCCAATGATATTACATTTACTAGTATCTCTAAAGTTGAAATTTAGGCTAGGCCTAGTGTACCAGACAATATTGAAAATTGGCAAGTTTTTGATGATGATAATGATATCTTGAAGTTTATGAGTTGTGAAGATCAGTATGAGGGTCAAGAATTTGATTGTTCAGTCTTGGTTGAGTCAGTAGAAGGAAAGGAGGTTGTCTTTGCCAATGAGGTTATTCAACTTAGAACTAACAAGGTGCCCAAGGGGCTTGTTGTCTTGGAAACTATCTTTGATAACTAGGATAGAGTTCTAAATAATATCAAAAGAGAAGATCATGCTGATCTAGAGGAGATAAATCTTGGAACACGTGAGGCACCTAAGAAGGTATACATTGGTAGGGACATGTCTCACAATGTGAGATAATCTCTGACTGAATTACTAAGAAAATTCGAGCATGTTTTTGCATGGTCAAATGATGACCTAAATGTTTATAGAGAAGATTTGTTTCAACATATTATTCCATTGAAAGAAGATGCTAAACCTTTCTGGCAAAAACAAAGGCCTATTAATCCCACTTTGGCACCCAAGATGCAAGAAGAATTGATGAAGTTAAGAGATGCTGGCATTATCAAGTCTATAAGGTATTCTTCTTGGGTGTCAAACCTTGTTCCTATGAAAAAGAAGAATGGTGACATCATACTTTCTGTGGACTTTAGGAATTTGAACATTAGCTCATTAAAGGATAACTATTGTCTGCCCAATATGGAAGCTATGTTGCAGAGAGTGACCGAATTAGAATTGATGTCTACGATGGATGGTTTCTCTGGTTATAATTAGGTAATTGTCAAAGGATCAAAACAATTCAAGATAGCTTTCACAACACCTTGGGGGACATATGTTTATGTGAGAATGCCTTTTGGTCTCACAAATGCTAGTGCTACTTTTCAAAGGGCAATGCATGTTGCCTTTTCAAATTTTATAAATGATTTCCTTGTTGTTTATCAAGATGATTTAACTACCTATTCCAAGAAGGAAGAAGACCATTGTACTCATTTAGAGAAGATATTTATGAGAGCCTTGGAATATGGCATTTCATTAAACCTAAAGAAATGTGCATTTGGTGTCACTGAGGGCAAGTTGCTTGGCCACTTAGTTGGAAAGAAAGGAGTGAGAATTGACCCTGAGAGGGTAGCAGCTATTGATACGATTCAGAGACCAAAGAATGTTAAAGGGATTTAGTCCTTCTTTTCTCAGGCCAATTTCTTAAGGAGGTTTGTGACAAATTTTGCAAAGGTCACTAGACCTATTTCTAAGATGTTGAAGAAGGGATCTGCAATCAATTGGGAGGGTGAACCTGATGAGACTTTCAAAAATATCAAGCAGGCTATCAAAGATGGACCAATGCTTAAGGCACCTAATTATAATGTCCCAATGCACATATTTTCCTATTGGAAATATTCAAGACAAGCCAGGTTATTGAGAGGGGACGGGTGAATCAGTAACTTGAAAACTTTTACAAATTTCAAATCTTAACCATATTCTCAATAACATTAGATTGATAAGCTAACTGCATGCATGAGTAACAGAAGAATAAAATATTCATAACACTTTGAACACAGAGATTGGTGACCCAGAAACCTTCCAAATAGAAAGTAAAATTGGGGTGGGGATGATACCAACTAAACTTCAATACCGCAGTATAAAGTTTGCTGGTTAAGGCTTACAATGATCACTTCTGATGATCTACCCTATTAGGAGCGATAAGGACTACTAGGTCCACCTTGTTAGAGGATTTACAAACATACAATGAAGTATGCACTCGGTTAAGAGATTTTACAAAGACTGTTAAGTCTACCTGGTTAAAGGATTTGGGGCTAATTCACCTGTTAGGATGAAATAGTAGATCTCTTACTTGCAACTGTACTTGTTGATTGAGATTCTCTGATGTATTGATCACCTTCTGTGATAGATATGTCTTTTCTACTCCTTATACTATTGTATCCCTTTTTAATTCACTTATCTCTACCTTTCTTCTCTTTTTCACACTTCTCGCTTCTTAACACCTTGGATATGATACAAAACATTGTTTATATATCAATCCAAAACAATTACAAAGTTGGCTCTTAAACAAGCTAACACAAATATTACTGAGTCAGCCCAAATATAGTTACTCGGTTACTACAAACTAACTCGATGACTTTCTGATACTCGGCATCCACTGCATTACTCGGCATCATCATGCTCTCTATAGAAGTGGAGGATCGGTCCATACTAACCACTTGGTTGTAGTTTCAAACTTGGTATATACTAGAGACTTGGTAGATATAGTGTCACTCAGTAGAAATTGAATTCCCTGTTTACCGTGCTACCACTCGGTAAACACTGCTCATCTCATCACTTGGTAATGATAACTTGGTAAGCATTGTGAAGCTCAATAAACACATAGAGTCTAAATAAGTGTTGTCACTAATGACAAACATACTTAATGCCAATATTTCCTTTTCATCTTTTCACACTATTGCTGCAGTTTTGTTACGAAAGAATAAGGATGGTTATGAGCAACCTATTGCATTCTTCAGTAAATCTTTACAGGCTGCTGAATTGAAGTATGACATAAATGAGAAACAAGCATATGCACTTGTGAAGGTAGTCAAGGCTTTTAGGTGTTACTTGATGGGGGCAGTTGTGATTTCTTTTGTGCCAAGTGCAGCTAAGAAGGATATTTTCTCACAGCAAGAGGTGTTTGGAAGAAGATGCAGATGGATCAATAGGATCCAAGAATTCAATGTTGATGTCCAGATTACCAAGTTGGTTAGAGGACAAATATTGGCAAAACTGATGGCCCAATCCAATCTTGATGTAAATCAGATAAATCATTCTGAAGTTGATTATACATGTGATATGGATGATTATGTTTGGTATCAAGATATTATCTATTATCTAAGAAACATGAAGTGTCCAGATGAGATGGATGACAATAAGAAGAGGACATTGAAATTACAGGCCATCAAGTATGTAATTGTGAAATGTAAATTGTATAGATAGAATTTGGATTGCATACTGTTGAAATGTGTCGATGAAAATTAGGCTGAAGTACTATTGAAAGAAATGCATGAAGGGATTTGTGGTGGACATTACATGGGTAAAACAACTACTCATAAAATCTTGAGACCAGGATTTTGGTGGCCCACAATCTTCAAGGATGCAGAGAGTTTGGTAACGAGATGTGATGCTTGTCAAAGGTTCTCTGGTAAGCTTGAATTTTTAGGTAATATGCCATTAAAACCAGTAGAAGTACAGGCTCCTTTTCAACAATGGGGGATTGATTTCATAGGGGAGATACCAAACAAGTCAAGTGGAGGACACTCATGGATCTTAGTTTCCATTGATTACTTTACAAAGTGGGTAGAGGCTATACCTACAAGAAATGCAACTAGCAAGGTGGTGACTGATATTTTATTGAACAATATTGTTACAAGGTTTGGTTTCCCTAAGAGAATAGTGAGTGATAATGCAATGTGCTTTAGGTCTACTGAATACAAGGAATTGTACAAAGGTTTAGGAATTCAGATTTCTTTTTCCTCACCTTATCATCCACAAGGAAATGGTCAAGCAGAATCTACTAATAAGAGTTTGATTAAGATACTCATGAGGATTCTTGAAAATAATAAGAGGGAATGGAGTTCAAAACTACCATTAGCTGTATGGGCTGATAGGTAACTATGAGGAGGGCAATTAGTTTTGCACCATTTGACCTAGTATATGAGATACATGCAAGAATGCCTCAAAATCATTTATTGGAAATCTACAAGTTTGTTCAGTTATATGATGATGAGATGCAGTTGAGAATTGAGGACCTCATCAAACTGGATGAAACAAGAAGAGAGTCAGCTTCAAGGAATGCTAGATTGTAGTTGTAGGTTAATAATTTGTATGACAAAAGGACTGTTGATAGAAGGTTTGAACCTAGTGATTTGGTGTTAATTTGGAATGCCAAGTTGAAGGATAAGGGAAAACATGGTAAATTTGATCCCATCTAGCTAGGGCCATATCTAATTCATGAGAAATGGGGCCAAGATTCATACATTGTGAAAGAGTTAAGTGGTGAAGTTCAGGAATTGCCAATTCATGGACAATTCTTGAAAAAATAATTCTTTTGAAAGTATTTTATTTTTCATGAACAGTAGTTAGGTCTGTACATTCTGTAAATTTTGTAAAGTTGCTTGCCCCTGTCCTATTTTGTTCTAATCTATAGGGTTTTGGTCCTGTTGCTCTTTGTTGTGAGATTTCCAGTGGGATGGTATGCTTTAACCAATGATTCTAAGTCCTTTCTATGCCTACAGGAGGCATACATCCCCAAACAGAGCCATTGTTAGCACGTGCAAAAAAATTCATGGCTGTAGCAATTTCCCCCTGGTCTCTATAGTTGGTTTTAGGTCTTTGGCATAAACCCTTAGCTCAAATTTTTGAAAAACTAACCGTTGTATTGAAAACTCTTCATAGCCCTGGCCTTGTTCTAATTTCATGTTGCTTTTCTAGGCCACTTAAAAACCTTTTAACACATGTGCTTAATTGTTACCCCCTTTGTCGCATGATCACGTGAACCTTTTTTATGTTATGCGATCTTGCGACTAATGTTTTTCGTGCCCCTTTTAATATTTCCTAAGTCTCTAACCCTCGATGAAATTAAACTTTCCTAAGTCATGCCTTTTAATATTTCCTATGTTTCAGCCTTCATTCTTTCTTGGGCCCGGCTCTGACACAATCTCGATCTAATGGTGGGTGCTTATTCTCATGAGATGTGTCAGAGCTATGCCATCTTAAGATGGTTGTTGATTCTCTTTATGACATGACGCTTCAAACAGGTGGGTCCAAAGTGACACGTAGGTACAAATGGCAACTTCTCATTGGTCCACCTATTTATGATGTGGCAGTTGTTAGTGGGACCTCAGTCTTTGGCTTGTCAATGGGCCCTGACATTGTCAGAAAATCAATGATAGGCACATGATCTTATGGGATGTGTCTGAGGTTTAAGATCATGCGTGAACCGTCAATTCTACCATTTTTAGAGGGGATAAAGTGTCATGGGTCCACATGCAAAGTGTGCTGATTTGTTAATTATCTAATTGGTCTATGTAGTGTGACTGGGCATGTTGTCAGTGGGGCTAGGTTTTACGAGGTTCAATACATTCTGACACTTGCAGAGCATCGATGATCGGCATGTAATCTGATGGATTTTTTCTGACACATGTGAACTTAAGACAACTATTGATCTCTTTCAATGTCAGAGGGTTGTCAAGGAAGGGTAAGATTCTTCATCCGATGGTTGTCTTATGATCTGGAAGAATCTTAGACATCTATGCAAAGATGAGACAACTATCAATTTTCTTGATGCGGGCCTGGTGAAGTTTCTCAGTCTTTTTGGTAGTTTGGACAAAGTTTTGGCAGCTCATCAAATTTCAAAGGGGTTTTTCTTGTTCACTGAATAGAATTGGCAGTGTTCTAAAAGGCTAGTGATTTAGTGAATGCTATGTTCACATAATCACTAAAATATCTAGTGATAGTATAAAGTATTCTGCGAATGGTCGATTCCTTTCAATCGCCAGTTCACTAAATAAGGATCGGGGTTAGTTGCTTCCCTTTGACCACTAAGTCACTGAGTTAGATGGTGCATTAAGATTTTATTCTATGAATAGGAAAACCATTACCGTGTGTTCGCTAAGAGTTAACCTGAGGTATTTGGATGGGTTAAAGACATCAAACTCATGAAATGGAAGGATCTAACGGTAATGACTTAAAGTTGATCTGATTTCAAATGTTGACTGTCGATTTGCTGCTGGTGCTTGGAAATGACCATTGTTTTTCAAATTCAAATTTTCTGAGGGTTTTCTGTGACCAGAAGGACTAAAATTGAATGCTTTCATGGCCAGATTTGATTTATTTGGTGGCACTTGTTGTTGTAGTGTGGTCCACGGTGTTCCATGATTATCTGCAGGGGTCTGTACTGTGTTCTTTATGCTCGAGGCATGTTGTAGGTGGGTGAATAGGTTGACATTTTGGGTGTTTTTGTGGTTCTCAGTACCTTCTTAGTGATATTATCATGATTGAGGATCAATCCAGGATCTATTTTCTCTTGATTGCCTGGGTTTCTTCCCCTGTAATAAATTTGTGACTATTTCTAGTTGATTGGGTGGTTGAAACCCTAACCCTAGTCATCCATAGCTTGTTGCATCCTATTTTGGGATTCCAAGATGACTAGTGGTGGTATATATTGAAAAAAGTGATATTTTGTAAGCATTGTTGTTGATGTTATTATATTGAGCAAGGAGAGCCTAGATTTTGGGTCTATTTCTATGGCATTTTATTGTTTGATAATATATTGATCCTGCAAATTTTAATGAGAATACATTTGGATTCCAATCTCATGTTTGTGTATATCTTCTTATTTTGTTCTTGAGCTCATATATGTTAATTTCATAAAGTGGGTTATCATATGGTAAACAAAGAGTATTTTGAAATTATCTTTGAGTTCCTAACAAAGTTAGGATTAAAGTCTTTCAGGTAGTTTTAGTGAGTTCATGGCTAGATCAGAATTTGATGTCCTGATAGGTGAGTGAGAGGGATAATAGGCAAAGCACTTATCTTGAATTCAAGTGTGTTGGAGTTGTGTGTGTGAAAATTTTACCTCATCTGTAGACACAACACTTTAGTAAAATATTAGAGGTTAGCTATAATTAAAATCATGCAAAATTAAAATTTAAGTTAACCAAGCAATTTACTGCCTTCTAGTAGGTGCGAGATTAATTTTCTCAGATTGTTATCGAGACCAGTGACCTAGACGACAACTAAATGAAAGATTTGAATGCAATTGATCTAGATATGAATTGAATGCAATTAATCTATTTTTTTGGATTTTAGATGCAATAAGAATGATGAAAGCTAATATGAATCTATGCTAATATGGAAATTGATATGCTAAAATGATCTAACAATAAAATGAAAACAAAAGTGATCTCACAAAATGTGGTTGATTCACAAAGAAGCTCTGATTCTCCAGATAGCCATTCACTAGCATAAGTTCACAAATTATGAGATGAATTATGAAGAGCTAAAGCCTTGGTTTTATAGAAATCCAGGGCTTTGGAGGTGCATGGAAAAAAGTCATAAATCACTCAAATAACTCAGGTTGATTTTTGAGTTATTTTTAAATAATAGATAATTAAGTCACAAAAATCATGCAAAAGCACAGTTCAACTCGAATTAGAAGTTTAGATCAACTTTAAAACTCAAAAAGATGTTGAGTTTCAAAAAGCTAACAACTTGCATTAATTTTCCAATTTGAGTTTAACTAGTCCTTGAATGTGCACATGGATAATTATGATTTAATAAATAAATAAAGTGATTTATTCTCCACTTAACTGATTTTTGAAATAAAATAATTAATTTATGAGTTAATTAACTATTTTATCATTCTTTTATTAAAAACTATATTATTAAATAATGACAACTTGCTTTAATTAATTAAATAAGAATTTAATCAATTATTCATAGGATATTGGATTTATTGTCAAAATTAAATAATATAATTAATAATAGATAGAATTAAATTTAATTACACAATTAAGTGGCAAGATATTAAATCTAATTAATTAAATATGAAAATATTTAATTAATCAAACTTAGGATAAATGTGATTTATCGTCAAATAATCATTCAATTAAAGATAATTAAGATAATTAGGAATATTGCTAAGAATATTCCCCGATGTAGAATTTAAGATAATCAATTATGATGCGATGATATTTAGATGTGCCTTAGATTAGGACTTTGATGTCGATTTCGTTCAAATTGTTGATATAGGAGATTAATGAACTTATAGCCCATTTTTGGGGTATTACATTTTGCCCCTCTTTGAATTATTGTACAAAGCGAAGTGGTTCAAAGATAGTCTGTGTTTGATAAAGATATGAAACTAATTCAAAATTGATAATTGATGAGATAGAAGTTGATTGATATTGATTTGATATGAAGATAATAGGTCCTAAATGACCAAAGATAATATTCACTATAGCAGCGATGAACCGATGACTGTGAAAGAGTGTCAAAATGCCCGATTCCAAACCTTAGGATTGCAAAGAAGTGAGTGACCGGCTCTAGACTCGATTATCTTAGTAGAACTAGTAGGTATCACATTCAAATCCTTCAGTTGCCGAAGAACCAAGGAAAGAACACTATGATCTGATGGTTGCAAAAAATGATACAGTTTACAAGATTAGGAGAATACCAGATTGATATGGATTGATGAATCTAATATGCCCCAAGTGATGATAGATTTGCCCCGAGTGATGAGGTTTTTTGATGAATCAATAACTAGACGTGGTTGTTGTCTTGATTACTGAGGAAAGATTGATAGAATTTGATTTAAAGACTTTGAATGATGTGCAATACCATGCCCTCTTTGGGATGAAAATTGAAATCTGACAAGAAAAGTCAGCATTGATAGTTTAGAAGCATGTTAATTGATTTGAAAAGTGGTTAAACACATCCAAGAATGCATTCTGCATCATTTAGAGGTCCAAACAACCAAGTTTGACTAGGTTAAACCATGAGTTCACCATAGTTGACCAAGTTGAAATTTCAATAGTTTGATGTAAGATAATCAGTTAAGTTGAATTATGGATTTCTATGATGATCAAAGGTCAAATATGCAAGTAGTTAATAATATAAACAATCTCAGATTTTGATTTTGATCCCGAAAAAGGATTCTACTTATTGTTTCGTTGGAGGAACCTTCCTGTGAGATTCAGCTCTTGTTAGACTTGAAGGTGTGAGTGGAGAATTGTTTAAGCATTGAAGTTCATTTAGCCATTGTGAGATCATGCAACATGCAAAATGAAAAGAGACATGCAAAATGAAATACAACCTAAGACCTAGGACCTAGTCACTGATCATATGTCGATTTGTTATCATCATTGAACTTTTAGGTAATCAGATAAATCAATACAATGCCCACTAGCTATGAAACCATAGACATATGAATATCGATTTGTATGCGCAAGAATCAATACAACACCCACTAGTCAACAACCATGGATATATGAATATTAATTTTATTTTTGGAATGTCGGATTAGATATAAGCACCAAGGCATAAATGCCAGGATGACCTGAATATCATGTCCATTTTGAAACAGCAATTTATATAAGCATCAAAACATAAACGTCATGATGACCTGAATATGCCTTACATTACAAACACATCAAACAGCTAAGAGATTATTCTAAATCCAATGTGAATTACCCGTAGTGACCCTTTATCATTCACATCCTTAGGCAAGATCATGTTTCACAGTAGGAGAAAGAACTCACTCAAAAAGATAATAGTTAGATCAATACTTCTTTGAAGCATCCGGGTATCAATGGTCGAGGTATGCATGGCTATCCAATTCAAGATAGAGGCTCTTACAGTCAAACACCATTTCAATCCAAAATTTCCAAAGACATTAGATTTTTGCATACAAGTAGAAGACAAAGAAAATATTATGCCCCCAGTCATCACTCTCTAAATCCTGTAAAGGACATCATCGAAGGGCTCAAAGGGACACAATATGCAAAAATCTTAATGCGAATCAGTAAGCATACAAGGAGATAAAAGCATGAAA
This sequence comes from Chamaecyparis obtusa, assembly GCA_027943335.1. Taxonomy (NCBI): domain Eukaryota; kingdom Viridiplantae; phylum Streptophyta; class Pinopsida; order Cupressales; family Cupressaceae; genus Chamaecyparis; species Chamaecyparis obtusa. Next base: position 1,070,530 of record BSBK01001899.1, on the reverse strand, counting down.
AGCACAGATTGTTTTCAGTTTGTGTTTGATTGTTGTTGTAAATGCAAAATCCTTTCTGGAGGCAAGATAGACTTGACTGACTCAAATGAAGCTTCAAAGGACTCTGGCTGGATATGACACGTCTAAGATATACTAGAGACCATAGGATTTGACATTGATTTCCCCCAAGTGTTAAGCATTGATAGGATACAGATGCTATTATAGATTGGTGTACAAACTGACTTATTGAAAACAAGAATGTGGAAACAAATCGGGAGATATGTACAAACTAAAGAAAGACTGAAAGCCAGAAAAGACCAAGATTGCGCTGATAGATGGAGCATTTTGAAACAAGTGGCACCCGTTTGTCGAGTTTTCACCATCTTGGCAGAGATTCTATTTTTGCTACCAAGGCACCTGTTTCCAAGTTTTCACCAAGGCACTTTTTCTTTTTTTTTCTTATATTTTTCATTTTTTTCAATTTTTTTGTACTTTTGATTTTTTTTTAATTTTTTTGTGAATCATCAAGGCACCTATTGCTAGGTTTTCACCAAGATGTTCATTTTTTAGGACTTTTTCTAATTTTTATAATTTTTTCAAGATATTTTACCATAGACTGAATGCCTTAGGCGTAGAATTTCATCAGATGGAGAATGGTGATTAGTTCTTGGAGCTATTCTTCTTTAGTCGTTGAGAGTTGATAGGCACTAGAGCCAAAAGTAGCAGTGATTACAAAGGGACCCAACCAGTTGGGTTCGAACTTCCCCTTGCATTCTCGATGGGATTGATTTTTAGGATTTTCTCTCAAGACTAGATCACCAACCTGAAATTCTCCATGTTTGACTTTCTTGTTGTAGCCTCTAGACATTCTCTTTTGATATACTCTGAGATGATCATACGATGCTTGTTTGTGCTCATCTAGTAGTTCAAGTTCTTGCAACCTAGACACTCTATAGTCATCATCAATTACCAGACCATGCATTATGATTCCTAGTGATGGGATTTCAACCTCAATAGGTAGTACCACTTCAGACCCATAAACTAAAGTGAATGGTGTAGCCCCAGTAGGCATTCTGATACTTGTTTTGATAATGGTTCTGATACTTGTCCTGATACTAGTTCTGATACTGGTTCTGATACTTGTTCTGATACTTGGTATACTTGATAGCATCTTTTTCCATTGCAAACTCCCAAGCAAGATCATATCCTGTAATCCCAATGTCTAGCAAAGTGGAGAATAAGAGGGATTGGTAAGTTGGTGGATGAGATGGAAGACAAGAGAATGAAGGGGAATAAAGGGAAGAAATCCTCAAGGGAAAACTCCTCAAGGGTACCCAAGCTAGGGAAAAATTATCATGTAAAGCACATTTGGACAAGCAATGAAAGGCTAACATAGGATAAGTCACAAAAGCATAATGTCAAAGAAAGAAAGGATGTAGTCCAAAGGAGTAGACATGTCAAGAGACTTCACAACACCGTGTTTTATTCTTTCTCTTTTCTTTAGATCAAGACCAAAGGGGAAAAGGATAGCGATAGGCAAAAATGAATGAAGGAAGATAGACATGAAGGCTAAATAGGAAGGGAATGAAAGCAAGATCATCATAAGATAGCTCACAAGTTAGCCAAATGTTCATGTATAGATCAACATTGTCAAGATCAAAGAGAGAAGATGGAATGGATGAAATATATAGAAGAACTGCGCATGATGCTTGATTGCCAGGTTTTCATCATGATACTTATCCAAGGCACCACAAGGGAGTGGTTTTCACCATAGGATGAATTTATTTCTCTTTACTTTTTCTACCAAGGTGCCTGTTTCCAGGTTTTCACCATGGCACATTTTCAAATTTTATTTTTTTAAAATTTTTTTTCTTTTTTCTCTTTTTTGGAAGAAGGCAAGCTTTTTAGATAATGCTCCTTGAAAGGATAAACCACGATATGCCAAGGGTTCAAAATGATATGCTCAAAGATGCTGATAGGGAAAGGGAGATGGAAGAGAAAAATGGAGGATAAGGTTTTATGTAAAGCGAGTGAGGTTGGAAGATAGGAGGAATAGGCAAATGAGAAAAAATGATAGAAGGTAGAAGGATAATGCATGGAAGGATTGTGAAAGGGTAGATGGAAAGGAAGGCAAGCTCAACATCAACACATACCTTGGAGGGTGGTGAGAGGATGGAGGAATTGTGAATGAAGGAATATGTGAAGGAATATGGTGAATGGATAGTAGAGGTTGTGGTTTAGGCGCATGGAATGGAAGAATATTTTTGGAGGGAACTGAAGTGGAAGCCTTTGGAAGCTTGAATATCAACTTTACTTTTTTCTCAACACCAAACTCTTTCAAGAGAGACTTTGGAATCCATATAGCTGTAGGCTTTTTATTTCCTTTTGATGATCTAGAGAGAATATCTTTAATGATGGATTTTGGAACCCATACTTGTCTTGTAGTTTTTTTCTTAGATATTTCTTTTGACTTTATGCCTCCATGTCAATTAGAGGAGACATGGTGATCTTCTCTTTTTGATGGATTCTTGTATTGCTTCTTTTTCTTGTATTAAACATTCAAGTTACTTCCAAAAGACTTGGGACTTGTGGAAGAAGGAGGATATGACTGGTTTAGATGGGTGGGTGGATGAAAAGGATTCAAGGGTATGCATCTATGTTGATCTTGAGGAAATATGGGAGATGGAGGGAGGTAAGGACCCAAGATGGATGGAAAATTAGGAGAGTTAGGAGGGGAAAGTGAAGGGACATAAGGACCCAAGATGGAAGGAAGGCGTGAAGCCCTTAGTAGTGGTGGAGGAGGTCCAAGGATGGACATGGAAGATACAAAAGGATAATCAATAAGTTCATCAACATCTATGTGGCAACCAAGGATATCAACATCTTTAGAGTGAGCATTAGGATTTTCAATAGAATCATGGATATCTTGAATATGAGCACCTTCTTTGATAGGATTGTTCAAAGCTTGCAAAGACTTAGGACAAGTAGAAAGTGGAAATGGACATGGAGTGGTAGAATAAGAAGATGGAAGACTTTGATCTTGACAATAATCTTTGGATAGCATAAGCTCATAATTTTTCTCTTGATTTTTAATAGGCTTAACATTGGAAGTAACAACACCATTTTTACCAACCTTAATGGAAGTATCATCTTTGGAAAGTGCAAGTGTAGTAAGGTCATTTTGATTGTCAATAGGCTCAATGGTGTATGTAGTAACTTGATCTTTCTTAGGAGAAGACTTAGGACATAGTGGAATGCATGAAAAAGGGTGTGCAGGATCAAAAGAACCATGAAGCGGATAAGAGACATCACGAAAGGGATTGGATGACATGGAGGGTTCTTGATCTTGATTTTTCTTTATGTGCTTTTCTTCATCATTTTTAGAGTCCTCTTGACATGGAGCCACTTCTAAGGAAAAGGAAGCATGTTGGGATTGTATGGATGACTTTGGAAGAGAAGGTGGAGGACTAGCTGAAGTAGGGATTATAGCATATGAAGGCTTAGGATCTTTAGGTTTATCATTATTGAAAGTATTTGCAGCCAAGTGAAGGTTAGCTTGAGTTTCTTCAAGGGGTAGCCCTGGAGGATAACTATAGGGAACCGCATGAAAAGTATCAGGGCTTGTGTCAGATGAAAGTTCTGTGAAAGATTTGAAAGACTCGAAAGTTTTAAGAAATGTACAGGTATTGGAGGAAGTAGGGGATGGAAGGGAACCATCACCAGACAAAGGTTCAGCATTAACATGATCTTGCTTGAGAAGATACTCTTTATTTTCAGTAGGAGAGTCCTTAGGAGAATGATGCAGGAGCATCCTGGGTGTAAGAGCAATCTTGCATCACCCAAAAATATTTCTGTTTTTTTTATTTTCAATAAGGGTTATTTTGTGCAGAGCTGCTATTTATGGAAAGTTACTATTTTTGATAATTTTTGTATGTGCTAAGAATGATCTGATTTCTTTCTTGGAGGTTCATTTTGGTCATATAAGTCTGCCAGTAAAGTTTCATTGCCAAATCAAGTGTATATTGGAAGATATTGAAGATTTTTGGTATTGGCAGCAGGGTACAAAAACTTTGAACTCAGTTTTGAAAGCTTTAGAGGCCCCAGATGAGGTCAAAAATTTGGGTGACGGGCACTTGCACAGGTCAAGCCTGTAGAGCGCTTCGTGGCATTTCCAAAATGGGGTTATAATAGCCGATCGGGTCAACTGGTGATGACTTATGGTCTTCGGAAGTTGGGCCACCTGAAATGGCGGAAAATAATTTTCTTCAAAATTTCTGTTCAGGTTTCAAAGGTTATCTTGAGCCGACTATGATGTATTGAAATGTAAAATAAAAATAATTTTAAGTTTGGTCGGCCTTATTGGCTAAAATTCTGGAACCTTCCAAGGCGGTGGAAAATTGCCTATATAAGGAAGGCTGTATTATTGTCTTAGGCAATTCAGAATAGTTCTGGGTAGTAGATCTGGGTATTGATTCGAGGCTTTGTCCTATAGAATATTGTAAGGGAATGTCATGTGGCTTTGCATATTGTAATTCTGAAAGTTTGTAATTCCACATTTGTGGAGATAATAAGAAGCCAATTTTCTGTTCTTGCATATTGTTGTTGTTTCTCTATTTCTGTTATGTTTTTGTGGTATTAAGGGGAGCACCTTTCATCAAGTGGTATCAGAGCCAGGTTGCTCTTGAGTGTGTAAATAGATCGCCGATTGTGAGGTAGTTTGCACCAGGACCGTGGCTAGGGTTCCAGCGCGCATCGCAAAAATGCCTCCACGAAAGGAACGTGGCGGAAGAGCTAGTGTTGTAACACCTGAGGTTAGAGAGCTGCAGAGACAAGTGCGAGCATTGTAAGAAGAGATTCGTAGAGGAATGAATCTTAATGTCAGAGATGAAAGCGAGGATGAAGCCGAAGAAGAATATCAAGAAGGAGAAGTCAAAATTGTGAACCAGGAGGAAGAAAAACTTTTTCGGGCCATTTCTAAGATTGGGAAAAGACCTAAGATTGAGGTTCCTACATTTTCTGGAAATCTTAACCGAGAGGAATTGATCGACTGGATCAATGAATGTGAGGAGTATTTTGAGTATGAAGATGTTGAAGATCCTGATAGGGTCAAATTTGCGAAGGCTAGATTGAAAGGTCATGCGAAGATCTGGTGGCAAGAAATTCAATTGGAGTAAAATAGAAGAGGGAAAGATAAAATCACAAGATGGGATCGGATGGTGGAAAAATTAAAGCGACAGTTCATTCCTGTTGATTATGAGCTTGACCTACTGAAGAAAATGCAAAGTTTGAAGCAAGCAGGAAAATCTGTTCAGGAGTATACAGAAGAGTTCTATCGACTCCTCATCAGAACAGGCCATGCCGAAGCTGATAAGGAGAAAGTTTCCCGATACCTTAATGGGTTAAGGCCAAACATTCAGCAGGAGCTGAATCTGGTTCGAATGAACAGTATTGAGGAGGCATACCAATTTGCCTTAAAAGTAGAGGAAAAGTTGAACAAGAAGTTTGAGAGCAGACAAAATGGAAGAGGTCGCGGTGGACGATCTGGTGGATGGTCATGTGGTGTCCGAAATGAGGATTCAAAAAAGAAGGATGAGGCCAATAGTAGTCAGAATCAGTGAGGAAATAATTTCAATCGCTTTCAGGATCAGAATAATAGAGATCAGAGAGGAAGAGGAAGAGGACAAGGATCTGGAAGAGGTGGCTTCCGTGGAACATGTTTTCACTGTGGAGAAGAAGGTCATAGGGCATTTGAATGTCCTCAGCGCCAAGGCAGAACGGACAAGAGAAATGAAGGCCAGGCCAGAGTTGCACATGTAGATGAAGATGTCAGATCATCAAATTATAAAGATGCTGAAAGAGGAGAAACGTTGATTAACAGAAGAGTCCTGTTGAGTGGTGAGAATGAACCTAAGCAAAGGAGGAGTCTATTTCGCACTAGGTGCAAGTGTGAAGGTAAATGTTGTGATGTGATCATTGATAGTGGAAGCACTAACAATTTGGTGTCAGAAGAGATGGTGACAAAGTTGAAGCTCAAGAGACAGAAACACCCACATCCATATCGGATTGCCTGGGTACAGGATGACCACAAGGTCATGGTCAATGAACAATGCCTGGTGAAGTTCAAGATTGGCGGATACCAAGATGAGGTATTGTGTGACAGATGTGCTGTACACGATGGCCGTGCGAATACCTATTCCCTGACAAATGAGGGAGTGCAGCATAAGCTAAAGCCATTGAAGGAGACTGAAGAAAAGGTATGTGGTAATGCAAGGATAACTTTTGTTGATGGAAGAAATTTCTTAGATGGTATGAGGCATGAGCATGTATGTTTTGCTTTAATTCCAAAAGCTGGTAAAGAGGAAGTAGAAGATGTTCTTGTAGAAGTTGCAAATTTGTTGAATGAGTTTCAGGATATTGTATCCGATAACGTGCCTGATGGATAACCACCAGTCAGGAAGATCAGCCATCAGATGGACTTGATCCCATGAGCGAGTTTGCCAAACAATGCAGCACACAGAATGACACCTGCAGAAAGTGAGGAGTTGAACAGACAAGTACATGAGTTGTTATAGAAAGGATTGATCTGTGAGAGTCTGAGTCCCTATGCTGTACCAGCGGTATTAGCACCAAAGAAGAATAAAGAATGGAGGATGTGTACAGATTCTAGGGCAATAAACAAGATCACAATCAAGTACAGGTTTCCATTGCCACGAATGGATGATATTATGGACTGTTTGAGTGGAGCTGTGTATTTTTTAAAGATAGATCTAAAAAGTGGATATCATCAGATTCGGATCAGAGAAGGAGATGAATGGAAGACTACCTTCAAGATAAAGGAATGACTGTATGAGTGGTTAGTCATGCCTTTTGGGCTAACCAATGCACCGAGCACTTTCATGCGGCTCATGAATGAGGTTTTGAAAGAATTTATGGGTAAGTTTGTCATTGTTTACCTAGATGATATTTTGATGTTTAGTAAGACATTGGAGGAGCATATGATGCATATTCGTATGGTATTTGAGAAGCTGAGAGAAGAGAAATTATTGATTAATTTGAAGAAGTGCAGTTTTGTGAAGAAAGAGTTAGTATATTTGGGATTTGTAGTTTCAGCAGAAGGTCTAAAAATGGATCCAGAGAAGGTACAGGCTATCCTTGAATGGCCTACTCCAAGGAGTGCTACTGAGGTAAGATCTTTTCATGGTTTGGCTAGCTTTTACAGAAAGTTTATCTAAAATTTTAGCAGTATTTGTGGACCCTTGACTGAAACAATGAGAGGGGATAGAAAAGAGTTTAAGTGGACTAATGGGGCAGAAAAGAGTTTTCAATTATTGAAACAAAAAGTTACAGAACAACCTGTTTTAGCACTTCCAGATTTTAATAAGGTGTTTCAAGTAGATTGTGATGCTAGTGGTACTGCAATAGGAGCTGTTATGAGCCAAGAAGGTAAACCTGTTGCTTATTTCAGTGAGAAGTTAAATGATGCCAAGAGAAAATATTCTGTTTATGATCAGGAATTTTATGCTATAGTTCAGGGATTAAAGAAGTGGAGAAATTATCTACTTCCTAAAGAGTTTGTTTTGTATACTGATCATCAAGCTTTGCAATATTTGAATAGTCAAGAAAAATTGAATCAAAGGCATTTGAAATGGGTTGAGTTTTTGCAGAGTTATACATTTATTTTGAAACACAGGAGTGGAAAGTCTAATAGGGTTGCAGATGCTCTTAGCAGAAGGCAACTATTGCTGACAGAAATGCAGATTGAAGTGGTTGGGTTCAAGGAACTCAAGAATTTGTATCCAGAGGATCCTGATTTTGGTGAAGCTTGGAAAGCTTGTACAGAACCTGTTACTCTAGACAGGATGAAATGGTTGGATTTCATCATCCAGGATGATATGCTATTCAGAGGGAGTCAGTTGTGCATTCCACGAAGTTCTATGAGGGAGAATCTCATCAAGGAGAAGCATAGTGGAGGATTGGCTGGACATTTTGGTCGTGATAAAACCCTTGCTTTGGTTGGTGAGAATTATTATTGGCCATAGTTGCAGCAAGGTGTGAAGAAGTTTGTACAGAGTTGCAGAGTATGTCAGATGGTGAAAGGAGTGAAGCAGAATATATGATTGTATCAGCCATTACCTATACCAGAGAAGCGTTGGGAGGATATCAGCATGGACTTTGTTCTGGGTTTACCGAGGACTCAGCGGGGACATGATTCAATTTTTTTAGTGGTTGATAGATTTTCAAAGATGGCACATTTCATTCCCTGCAAGAAGACTAATGATGCTGTTCATGTAGCAGAATTGTTTTTCAGAGAAGTAGTGAGACTTCATGATTTGCCAAAGACCATAGTTTCAGATCGGGACACTAAGTTTGTTGGATATTTCTGGCGTACATTATGGAAGAAGTTGAAAATAGATTTGAAGTTCAGTTCATCACATCATCCACAGACTGATGGACAGACAGAGGTGGTGAATAGAAGTTTGGAAAATTTGCTGAGATGTTTGGTTGGAGATAAGCCAACAAGATGGGATTTGATTTTACCACATGCAGAATTTGCATACAATAATTCTGTCAACAGGAGCACTGGTAAATCACCATTCCAGATTGTATATGGAAGTAGTCCAAGAAATGCATCTGAATTGAGGAAGATAGATAAAGGAGAAATAAGTAGTGCCGAAGCTGAAGATTTTGCAGAACACTTGAAGAACATCCATGGGGAGGTGAGGAAGCATATTACCAAGATGAACACACATTATAAGGCTAAGGCAGATGAGAAAAGGAGGTATAAGGAATTTCAGGTTGGTGATGAAGTCATGGTTCATTTGCGGAAGGAGCAATTTCCAGTTGGTACATATAACAAGCTGAAAATGAAGAAGTTTGGACCATGTAGGATACTGAAGAAACATGATTTAGGAAACGCATATGAGGTAGAATTACCTACTGAGATAAATATTTCACCAGTGTTTAACATTTCAGATCTGATAGAGTATCATGAAGGAGGTGTTGAAGATGAGATCACAGCAGCACAGTGGAGTATTCCAGCAACTAGTTCAGACACTAAGGAGATTGAAGATATACTGGATAGTCGTGTTGGAAGAAGCACAAGGAACAAGACATATGAAGAATATTTGGTCAAGTGAAAAGGAAGACCTGTCGAAGATTCATCATGGCTAACAAAGGAGGTTAACCATCTTGGTTTTCCTCTACACACCTGAGTCGTGACAGGGTCATTTCTCGAATTACCCTGGGTGTCTGATGTAGGAGCATCCTGGGTGTAAGAGCAATCTTGCATCACCCAAAAATATTTATGTTTTTATACTCAATAAGGGTTATTTTGTGCAGAGCTGCTATTTATGGAAAGTTACTATTTTTGGTAATTTTCGTATGTGCTTAGAATGATCTGATTTCTTTTTTGGAGGTTCATTTTGGTCATATAAGTCTGCCAGTAAAGTTTCATTGCCAGATCAAGTGTATATTGGAAGATATTGAAGATTTTCGGTATGAGCAGCAGGGTATAGAAACTTTGAACTCAGTTTTGAAGGCTTTAGAGGCCCTGGATGAGGTCAAAAATTTGGGTGACGAGCGCTTGCGCAGGTCAAGCCTGTAGAGCGCTTCGTGGTGTTTTCGAAATGGGGTTATAATAGCCGAGCGGGTCAACTGGTGATGACTTATGGTCTTCGGAAGTTGGGCCACCTGAAGTGGCGAAAAATAATTTTCTTCAAAATTTTTGTTCGGGTTTCAAAGGTTATCTTGAGCCGACTATGATGTAATAAAATGTAAAATAAAATAATTCTAAGTTTGGTCAGCCTTATTGGCTAAAATTCTGGAACCTTCCCAGGCGGTGAAAAATTGCCTATATTAGGAAGGCTGTATTATTGTCTTAGGCAGTTCAGAATAGTTCTGGGTAGTAGATCTGGGTAATAGCTCGAGGCTTTGTCCTACAGAATATTGTAAGGGAATGCCCATGTGGCTTTGCATATTGTAATTCTAAAAGTTTGTAATCCCACATTTGTGGAGATAATAAGAAGCCAATTTTCTGTTCTTGCATATTGTTGTGATTTCTCTATTTCTGTTATGTGTTTGTGGTATTAAGGGGAGCACCCTTCATCAAGTGGTATCAGAGAAAGTTTTCTTGAGTGTGCAAACAGATCGCCGACTGTGAGGCAGTTTACACCAGGACCGTGGCTAGGGTTTCAGTGCGCATCATAAAAATGCCTCCACGAAGGGAACGTGGCGGAAGAGCTGGTGTTGTAACACCTGAGGTTAGAGAGCTGCAGAGACAAGTGCGAGCATTGCAAGAAGAGATTCGCAGAGAAATGAATCTTAATGTCAGAGATGAAAGCGAGGATGAAGCCGAAGAAGAATATCAAGAAGGAGAAGTCAAAATTGTGAACCAGGAGGAAGAAAGACTTTTTCGGGCCATTTCTAAGATTGGGAAAAGACCTAAGATTGAGGTTCATACATTTTCTGAAAATCTTAACCCAGAGGAATTGATCGACTGGATCAATGAATGTGAGGAGTATTTTGAGTATGAAGATGTTGAGGATCCTGATAGGGTCAAATTTGCGAAGGCCAGATTGAAAGGTCATGCGAAGATTTGGTGGCAAGAAATTCAATTGGAGCGAAATAGAAGAGGGAAAGATAAAATCACAAGATGGGATCGGATGGTGAAAAAATTGAAGCGACAGTTCATTCCTGTTGATTATGAGCTTGACCTACTGAAGAAAATGCAAAATTTGAAGCAAGCAGGAAAATCTGTTCAGGAGTATACAGAGGAGTTCTATCGACTCCTCATTAGAATAGGCCATGCCGAAGCTGATAAGGAGAAAGTTGCTCGATACCTTAATGGGTTAAGGCCAAGAATTCAAGAGGAGTTGAATCTGGTTCGAATGAACAGTATTGAGGAGGCATACCAATTTGCCCTAAAAGTAGAGGAAAAGCTGAACAAGAAGTTTGAGAGCAGACAAAATGGAAAAGGTCGCGGTGGACGATCTGGTGGACGGTCATATGGTGGCCGAAATGAGGATTCGAAAAAGAAGGATGAGCCCAGTAGTAGTCAGAATCAACGAGGAAATAATTCCAATCCCTTCCAGGATCAGAATAATAGAGATCAGAGAGGAAGAGGAAGAGGACAAGGATCTGGAAGAGGTGGCTTCCGTGGAACATGTTTTCACTGTGGAGAAGAAGGTCATAGGACATTTGAATGTCCTCAGCGCCAAGGCAGAACGGACAAGAGAAATGAAGGCCAGGCCAGAGTTGCACATGTAGATGAAGATGTCAGATCATCAAATTCTGAAGATGCTGAAAGAGGAGAAACGTTGATTAACAGAAGAGTCCTGTTGAGTGGTGAGAATGAACCTGAGCAAAGGAGGAGTCTGTTTCGCACCAGGTGCAAGTGTGAAGGTAAATGTTGTGATGTGATCATTGATAGTGGAAGCACTAACAATTTGGTGTCAGAAGAGATGGTGACAAAGTTGAAGCTCAAGAGATAGAAACACCCACATCCATATCGGATTGCCTGGGTACAGGATGACCACAAGGTCATGGTCAATGAACAATGCCTGGTGAAGTTCAAGATTGGCAGATACCAAGATGAGGTATTGTGTGACAGATGTGCTGTACACGATGGTCGCGCAAATACCTATTCTCTGACAAAGGAGGGAGTGCGGCATAAGCTAAAGCCATTGAAGGAGACTGAAGAAAAGGTATGTGGTAATGCAAGGATAACTTTTGTTGATGGAAGAAATTTCCTAGATGGTATGAGGCATGAGCATGTATGTTTTGCTTTAATTCTAAAAGCTGGTAAAGTGAAAGTAGAAGATGTTCCTGTAAAAGTTGCAGATTTGTTGAATGAGTTTCAGGATATTGTATCTGATAACGTGGCTGATGGATTACCACTAGTCAGGAAGATCAGCCATCAGATGGACTTGATCCCAGGAGCGAGTTTGCCGAACAAGGCAGCACACAGAATGACACCTGCAGAAAGTGAGGAGTTGAACAGACAAGTACATGAGTTGTTACAGAAAGGATTGATCCGTGAGAGTCTGAGTCCCTGTGCTGTACCAGCGGTATTAGCACCAAAGAAAAATGGAGAATGGAGGATGTGTACAGATTCTAGGGCAATAAACAAAATCATAATCAAGTACAGGTTTCCATTGCCACGAATGGATGATATTATGGACTGTTTGAGTGGAGCTGTGTATTTTTCAAAGATAGATCTAAAAAGTGGATATCATCAGATTCGGATCAGAGAAGGAGATGAATGGAAGACTTCTTTCAAGAGAAAGGAAGGACTGTATGAGTGGTTAGTCATGCCTTTTGGGCTAACCAATGCACCGAGCACTTTCATGCGGCTCATGAATGAGGTTCTGAAAGAATTTCTGGGTAAGTTTGTCATTGTTTACCTAGATGATATTTTAATCTTTAGTAAGACATTGGAGGAGCATATGATGTATATTCGTATGGTATTTGAGAAGCTCAGAAAAGAGAAATTGTTGATTAATTTGAAGAAGTGCAGTTTTGTGAAGAAAGAGTTAGTGTATTTGGGATTTGTAGTTTCAGCAGAAGGTCTAAAAATGGATCCAGAGAAGGTACAGGCTATCCTTGAATGGCCTACTCCAAGGAGTGCTACTGAGGTAAGATCTTTTCATGGTTTGGCTAGCTTTTACAGAAAGTTTATCCAAAATTTTAGCAGTATTTGTCGACCCTTGACTGAAACAATGAGAGGGGATAGAAAAGAGTTTAAGTGGACTAATGGGGTAGAAAAGAGTTTTCAATTATTGAAACAAAAAGTTACAGAACAACCTGTTTTAGCACTTCGAGATTTTAATAAGGTGTTTCAAGTAGATTGTGATGCTAGTGGTACTGCAATAGGAGCTGTTATGAGCCAAGAAGGTAAACCTGTTGTTTATTTCAGTGAGAAGTTAAATGATGCCAAGAGGAAATATTCTGTTTATGACCAGGAATTTTATGCTATAGTTCAGGCATTAAAGAAGTTGAGACATTATCTACTTTTTAAAGAGTTTGTTTTGTATACTGATCATCAAGCTTTGCAATATTTGAATAGTCAAGGAAAAATTGAATCAAAGACATTTGAAATGGGTTGAGTTTTTGCAGAGTTATAAATTTGTTTTGAAACACAGGAGTGGAAAGTCTAATAGGGTTGCAGATGCTATTAGCAGAAGGCAACTATTGCTGACAGAAATGCAGATTGAAGTGGTTGGGTTCAACAAACTCAAGAATTTGTATCCAGAGGATCCTGATTTTGGTGAAGCTTGGAAAGCTTGTACAGAACCTGTTACTCTAGACAGGACGAAATGGTTGGATTTCATCATCTAGAATGATATGCTATTCAGAGGGAGTCAGTTGTGCATTCCACGAAGTTCTATGAGGGAGAATCTCATCAAGGAGAAGCATAGTGGAGGATTGGCTGGACATTTTGGTCGTGATAAAACCCTTGCTTTGGTTGGTGAGAATTATTATTGGCCACAGTTGCAGCAAGATGTGAAGAAGTTTGTACAGAGTTGTAGAGTATGTCAAATGGCGAAAGGAGTGAAGCAGAATACAGGATTGTATCAGCCATTACCTGTACCAGAGAAGCCTTGGGAGGATATCAGCATGGACTTTGTTCTGGGTTTACCGAAGACTCAGCGGGGACATGATTCAATTTTTGTAGTGGTTGACAAATTTTCAAAAATGGCACATTTCATTCTCTACAAGAAGACTAATGATGCTGTTCATGTAGCAGAATTGTTTTTCAGAGAAGTAGTGAGACTTCATGGTTTGCCAAAGACCATAGTTTCAGATCGGGACACTAAGTTTGTTGGATATTTTTGGCGTACATTATGGAAGAAGTTGAAGATAGATTTGAAGTTCAGTTCATCACATCATCCACAGACTGATGGACAGACAGAGGTGGTGAATAGAAGTTTGAGAAATTTGCTGAGATGTTTGATTGGAGATAAGCCAACAGGATGGGATTTGATTTTACCACAGGCAGAATTTGCATACAATAATTCTGTCAACAAGAGCACTGGTAAATCACCATTCTAGATTGTATATGGAAGTAGTCCAAAAAATGCATCTGAATTGAGGAAGATAGATAAAGGAGAAATAAGTAGTGCCGAAGCTGAAGATTTTGCAGAACACTTGAAGAACATCCATGGGGAGGTGAGGAAGCAAATTACCAAGATGAACACACAGTATAAGGCTAAGGCAGATGAGAAAAGGATGTATAAGAAATTTCAGGTTGGTGATGAAGTCATGGTTCATTTGCGGATTGAGAAATTTCTAGTTGGTACATATAACAAGATGAAAATGAAGAAGTTTGGACCATGTAGGATACTGAAGAAACATGATTCAGGAAATGCATATGAGGTAGAATTACCTACTGAGCTAAATATTTCACCAGTATTTAACATTTCAGATCTGACAGAGTATCATGAAGGAGGTGTTGAAGATGAGATCACATCAGCACAGTGGAGTATTCCAGCAACTAGTTCAGACACTAAGGAGATTGAAGATATACTGGATAGTCATGTTGGCAGAAGCACAAGGAACAAGACATATGAAGAATATCTGGTCAAGTGGAAATGACGACCTGTCGAAGATTCATCATGGCTAACAAAGGAGGAGGTTAACCATCTTGGTTTTTCTCTACACACCTGAGTCGTGACAGGGTCACTTCTCGAATTACCCCAGGTGTCTGATGCAGGAGCATCCTGTGTGTAAGAGCAATCTTGCATCACCTAAAAATATTTATGTTTTAATACTCAATAAGGGTTATTTTGTGCAGAGCTACTATTTATGGAAAGTTACTATTTTTGGTAATTTTCATATGTGCTCAGAATGATCTGATTTCTTTCTTGGAGGTTCATTTTGGTCATATAAGTCTGCCAGTAAAGTTTCATTGCCAGATCAAGTGTATATTGGAAGATATTGAAGATTTTCGGTATTGGCAGCAAGGTATAGAAACTTTGAACTCAATTTTGAAGGCTTTAAAAGCCCCGGATGAGGTCGAAAATTTGGGTGACGGGCGCTTGCTTGGGTCAAGCCTGTAGAGCGCTTCGTGGCGTTTCCGAAATGGGGTTATAATAGCCGAGCGGGTCAACTGGTGATGACTTATGGTATTCGGAAGTTGGGCCACATGAAGTGGCGAAAAATAATTTTCTTCAAAATTTCTGTTCGGGTTTCAAAGGTTATCTTGAGCCGACTATGATGTAATAAAATGTAAAATAAAATAATTCTAAGTTTGGTCGGCCTTATTGGCTAAAATTCTGGAACCTTCCCAGGCGGTGAAAAATTGTCTATATAAGGAATGTTGTATTATTGTCTTAGGCAGTTCAGAATAGTTCTGGGTAGTAGATCTGGGTAATAGTTCGAGACTTTGTCGTATAAAATATTGTAAGGGAATGCCCATGTGGCTTTGCATATTGTAATTCTAAAAGTTTGTAATCTCACATTTATGGAGATAATAAGAAGTCAATTTTCTGTTCTTGCATACTGTTGTGGTTTCTCTATTTCTGTTATGTGTTTGTGGTATTAAGGGGAGCACCCTTCATCAAGTGGTATCAGAGCAAGTTTTCTTGAATGTGTAAACAGATCGCCGACTGTGAAGCAGTTTGCACCAGGACCGTGGCTAGGGTTTCAGTGCACATCACGAAAATACCTCCACGAAGGGAACGTGGCGGAAGAGCTGGTGTTGTAACACCTGAGGTTAGAGAGCTGCAGAGACAAGTGCGAGCATTGCAAGAAGAGATTCGCAGAGAAATGAATCTTAATGTCAGAGATGAAAGCGAGGATGAAGCCGAAGAAGAATATCAAGAAGGAGAAGTCGAAACTGTGAACCAGGATGAAGAAAGACTTTTTCGGACCATTTCTAAGATTGGGAAAAGACCTAAGATTGAGGTTCATACATTTTCTGGAAATCTTAACCCAGAGGAATTGATCGACTAGATCAATGAATGTGAGGATTATTTTGAGTATGAAGATGTTGAGGATCCTGATAGGGTCAAATTTGCGAAGGCCAGATTGAAAGGTCATGCGAAGATCTGGTGGCAAGAAATTCAATTGGAGCGAAATAGAAGAGGGAAAGATAAAATCACAAGATGGGATCGGATGGTGGAAAAATTGAAGCGACAGTTCATTCCTGTTGATTATGAGCTTGACCTACTGAAGAAAATGCAAAGTTTGAAGCAAGCAGGAAAATCTATTCAGGAGTATACAGATGAGTTCTATCGACTCCTCATCAGAACAGGCCATGCCGAAGTTGATAAGGAGAAAGTTGCCCGATACCTTAATGGGTTAAGGCCAAGCATTCAGGAGGAGTTGAATCTGGTTCGAATGAACAGTATTGAGGAGGCATACCAATTTGCCCTAAAAGTAGAGGAAAAGATGAACAAGAAGTTTGAGAGCAGACAAAATGGAAGAGGTCGCGGTGGATGATCTGGTGGACGGTCATATGGTGGCCGAAATGAAGATTTGAAAAAGAAGGATGAGGCCAGTAGTA
The DNA here is from genome assembly GCA_027943335.1 of Chamaecyparis obtusa. Classification (NCBI taxonomy): domain Eukaryota; kingdom Viridiplantae; phylum Streptophyta; class Pinopsida; order Cupressales; family Cupressaceae; genus Chamaecyparis; species Chamaecyparis obtusa. Next base: position 1,054,047 of record BSBK01001899.1, on the reverse strand, counting down.
GTTAGAATCAGCGATGAAATAATTTCAATCGCTTCCAGGATCAGAATAATAGAGATCAGAGAGGAAGAGGAAGAGGACAAGGATCTGGAAGAGGTGGCTTCCGTGGAACATGTTTTCACTGTGGAGAAGAAGGTCATAGGACATTTGAATGTCCTCAGCACCAAGGCAGAACAGACAAGATAAATGAAGGCCAGGCTAGAGTTGCACATGTAGATGAAGATGCCAGATCATCAAATTTTGAAGATGCTGAAAGAGGAGAAACGTTGATTAACAGAAGAGTCCTGTTGAGTGGTGAGAATGAACCTGAGCAAAGGAGGAGTCTGTTTCGCACCAGGTGCAAGTGTGAAGGTAAATGTTGTGATGTGATCATTGATAGTGGAAGCACTGACAATTTGGTGTCAGAAGAGATGGTGACAAAGTTGAAGCTCAAGAGACAGAAACACCCACATCCATATCGGATTGCCTGGGTACAGGATGACCACAAGGTCATGGTCAATGAACAATGCCTGGTGAAGTTCAAGATTGGCGGATACCAAGATGAGGTATTGTGTGACAGATGTGCTATACATGATGGTCATGCGAATACCTATTCCCTGAAAAAGGAGGGAGTGCGGCATAAGCTAAATCCATTGAAGGAGACTGAAGAAAACGTATGTGGTAATGCAAGGATAACTTTTGTTGATAGAAAAAATTTCCTAGATGGTATGAGGCATGAGCATGTATGTTTTGCTTTAATTCCAAAAGCTGGTAAAGAGGAAGTAGAAGATGTTCCTGTAGAAGTTGCAGATTTGTTGAATGAGTTTCAGGATATTGTATCCGATAACGTGCGTGATGGATTACCACCAGTCAGGAAGATCAGCCATCAGATGGACTTGATCCCAGGAGCGAGTTTACCGAACAAGGCAGCACACAGAATGACACCTGCAGAAAGTGAGGAGTTGAACAGACAAGTACATGAGTTGTTACAGAAAGGATTGATCCGTGAGAGTCTGAGTCCCTGTGCTGTACCAGCGGTATTAGCACCAAAGAAGAATAGAGAATGGAGGATGTGTACAGATTCTAGGGCAATAAACAAGATCACAATCAAGTACAGGTTTCCATTGCCACGAATGGATGATATTATGGACTGTTTGAGTCGAGCTGTGTATTTTTCAAAGATAGATCTAAAAAGTGGATATCATCAGATTTAGATCAGAGAAGGAGATGAATGGAAGACTGCCTTCAAGAGAAAGGAAGGACTGTATGAGTGGTTAGTCATGCCTTTTGGGCTAACCAATGCACCGAGCACTTTCATGCGGCTCATGAATGAGGTTCTGAAAGAATTTCTGGGTAAGTTTGTCATTGTTTACCTAGATGATATTTTGATCTTTAGTAAGACATTGAAGGAGCATATGATGCATATTCGTATGGTATTTGAGAAGCTGAGAGAAGAGAAATTGTTGATTAATTTGAAGAAGTGCAGTTTTGTGAAAAAAGAGTTAGTGTATTTGAGATTTGTAGTTTCAGCAGAAGGTCTAAAAATGGACCCGGACAAGGTACAGGCTATCCTTGAATGGCCTACTCCAAGGAGTGCTACTGAGGTAAGATCTTTTCATGGTTTGGCTAGCTTTTACAAAAAGTTTATCCAAAATTTTAGCAGTATTTGTGGACCCTTGACTGAAACAATGAGAGGGGATAGAAAAGAGTTTAAGTGGACTAATGGGGCAGAAAAGAGTTTTCAATTATTGAAACAAAAAGTTACAGAACAACCTGTTTTAGCACTTCCAGATTTTAATAAAGTGTTTCAAGTAGATTGTGATGCTAGTGGTACTGCAATAGGAGCTGTTATGAGCCAAGAAGGTAAACCTGTTGTTTATTTCAGTGAGAAGTTAAATGATGCCAAGAGGAAATATTCTATTTATGATCAGGAATTTTATGCTATAGTTCAGACATTAAAGAAGTGGAGACATTATCTACTTCTTAAAGAGTTTGTTTTGTATACTGATCATCAAGCTTTGCAATATTTGAATAGTCAAGGACAATTGAATCAAAGGCATTTGAAATGGGTTGAGTTTTTGCAGAGTTATACATTTGTTTTGAAACACAGGAGTGGAAAGTCTAATAGGGTTGCAAATGCTCTTAGCAGAAGGCAACTATTGCTAACAGAAATGAAGATTGAAGTGGTTGGGTTCAAGGAACTCAAGAATTTGTATCCAGAGGATCCTGATTTTGGTGAAGCTTGGAAAACTTGTACAGAACCTGTTACTCTAGACAAGATGAAATGGTTGGATTTTATCATCCAAGATGATATGCTATTCAGAGGGAGTCAGTTGTGCATTCCACGAAGTTCTATGAGGGAGAATCTCATCAAGGAGAAGCATAGTGGAGGATTGGCTGGACATTTTGGTCGTGATAAAACCCTTGCTTTGGTTGGTGAGAATTATTATTGGCCACAGTTGCAGCAAGATGTGAAGAAGTTTGTACAGAGTTGCAGAGTATGTCAAATGGCGAAAGGAGTGAAGCAGAATACACGATTGTATCAGCCATTACCTGTACCAGAGAAGCCTTGGGAGGATATCAGCATGGACTTTGTTCTTGGTTTACCGAGGACTCAGCGGGGACATGATTCAATTTTTGTAGTGGTTGACAGATTTTCAAAGATGACACATTTCATTCTCTACAAGAAGACTAATGATGCTGTTCATGTAGCAGAATTGTTTTTCAGAGAAGTAGTGAGACTTCATGGTTTGCCAAAGACCATAGTTTCAGATCGGGACACTAAGTTTGTTGGATATTTTTGACGTACATTATGGAAGAAGTTGAAGATAGATTTGAATTTCAGTTCATCACATCATCCACAGACTGATGGACAGACAGAGGTGGTGAATAGAAGTTTGAGAAATTTGCTGAGATGTTTGGTTGGAGATAAGCCAACAGGATGGGATTTGATTTTACCACAGGCAGAATTTGCATACAATAATTCTGTCAACAGGAGCACTGGTAAATCACCATTCTAGATTGTATATGGAAGTAGTCCAAGAAATGCATCTGAATTGAGGAAGATAGATAAAGGAGAAATAAGTAGTGCCGAAGCTGAAGATTTTGCAGAACACTTGAAGAACATCCATGGGGAGGTGAGGAAGCATATTACCAAGATGAACACACAGTATAAGGCTAAGGCAGATAAGAAAAGGAGGTATAAGAAATTTCAAGTTGGTGATGAAGTCATGGTTCATTTGCGGAAGGAGCAATTTGCAGTTGGTACATATAACAAGCTGAAAATGAAGAAGTTTGGACCATGTAGGATACTGAAGAAACATGATTTAGGAAATGCATATGAGGTAGAATTACCTACTGAGCTAAATATTTCACCAGTGTTTAACATTTCAGATCTGACAAAGTATCATGAAGGAGGTGTTGAAGATGAGATCACAACAGCACAGTGGAGTATTCCAGCAACTAGTTCAGACACTAAGGAGATTGAAGATATACTGGATAGTCGTGTTGGCAGAAGCACAAGGAACAAGACATATGAAGAATATCTGGTCAAGTGGAAAGGATGACCTGTCGAAGATTCATCATGGCTAACAAAGGAGGAGGTTAACCATCTTGGTTTTCCTCTACACACCTGAGTCGTGACAGGGTCACTTCTCGAATTACCCCAGGTGTCTGATGCAGGAGCATCCTGGGTGTAAGAGCAATCTTGCATCACCCAAAAATATTTATGTTTTAATACTCAATAAGGGTTATTTTGTGCAGAGCTACTATTTATGAAAAGTTACTATTTTTGGTAATTTTTGTATGTGCTCAGAATGATCTGATTTCTTTCTTGGAGGTTCATTTTGGTCATATAAGTCTGCCAGTAAAGTTTCATTGCCAGATCAAGTGTATATTGGAAGATATTGAAGATTTTCATTATTGGCAGCAAGGTACAAAAACTTTGAACTCAGTTTTGAAGGCTTTAAAAGCCCCGGATGAGGTCAAAAATTTGGGTGACGAGCGCTTGCGCGGGTCAAGCCTATAGAGCGCTTCGTGGCGTTTCCAAAATGGGGTTATAATAGCCGAGCGGGTCAACTGGTGATGCCTTATGGTATTCAGAAGTTGGGCCACCTGAAGTGGCGAAAAATAATTTTCTTCAAAATTTCTGTTCGGGTTTCAAAAATTATCTTGAGCCGACTATGATGTAATAAAATGTAAAATAAAATAATTCTAAGTTTGGTCGGCCTTATTGGATAAAATTCCGGAACCTTCCCAAGCGGTGAAAAATTGCCTATATAAAGAAAGCTGTATTATTGTCTTAGGCAGTTCAGAATAGTTCTGGGTAGTAGATCTGGGTAATAGCTCGAGGCTTTGTCCTACAGAATATTGTAAGGGAATGGCCATGTGGCTTTGCATATTGTAATTCTAAAAGTTTGTAATCCCACATTTGTGGAGATAATAAGAAGCCAATTTTCTGTTCTTGCATATTGTTGTGGTTTCTCTATTTCTGTTATGTTTTTGTGGTATTAAGGGGAGCACCATTCATCAAGTGGTATCAGAGTAAGTTTTCTTGAGTGTGTAAACAGATCACCGACTGTCAAGCAGTTTGCACCAGGACCGTGGCTACGGTTTTAGCGCGCATCGCGAAAATGCCTCCACGAAGGGAACGTGGCGGAAGAGCTGGTGTTGTAACACCTGAGGTTAGAGAGCTGCAGAGACAAGTGCGAGCATTGCAAGAAGAGATTTGTAGAGGAATGAATCTTAATGTCAGAGATGAAAGCGAGGATGAAGCCGAAGAAGAATATCAAGAAGGAGAAGTCGAAATTGTGAACCAGGAGGAAGAAAAACTTTTTCGGGCCATTTCTAAGATTGGGAAAAGACCTAAGATTCAGGTTCCTACATTTTCTAGAAATCTTAACCCAGAGGAATTGATCGACTGGATCAATGAATGTGAGGAGTATTTTGAGTATGAAGATGTTGAGGATCCTGATAGGGTCAAATTTGTGAAGGCCAGATTGAAAGGTCATGCGAAGATCTGGTGGCAAGAAATTCAATTGGAGCAAAAGAGAAGAGGGAAAGATAAAATCACAAGATGGGATCGGATGGTGGAAAAATTGAAGCGACAGTTCATTCCTGTTGATTATGAGCATGACCTACTGAAGAAAATGCAAAGTTTGAAGCAAGCAGGAAAATCTGTTCAGGAGTATACAGATGAGTTCTATCGACTCCTCATTAGAACAGGCCATGCCGAAGCTGATAAGGAGAAAATTGCCCGATACCTTAATGGGTTAAGGCCAAGCATTCAGGAGGAGTTGAATCTGGTTCGAATGAACAGTATTGAGGAGGCATACCAATTTTTCCTAAAAGTAGAGGAAAAGCTGAACAAGAAGTTTGAGAGCAAACAAAATGGAAGAGGTCGCGGTGGACGATCTGGTGGACGGTCATATGGTGGCCGAAATGAGGATTCGAAAAAGAAGGATGAGGCCAGTAGTAGTCAGAATCAGCGAGGAAATAATTCCAATCACTTCCAGGATCAGAATAATAGAGATCAGAGAGGAAGAGGAAGAGGACAAGGATCTGGAAGAGGTGGCTTCCGTGGAACATGTTTTCACTGTGGAGAAGAAGGTCATAGGGCATTTGAATGTCCTCAGCGCCAAGGCAGAACGGACAAGAGAAATGAAGGCCAGGCCAGAGTTGCACATGTAGATGAAGATGCCAGATCATCAAATTCTGAAGATGCTGAAAGAGGAGAAACGTTGATTAACAGAAGAGTCCTGTTGAGTGGTGAGAATGAACCTGAGCAAAGGAGGAGTCTGTTTCGCACCAGGTGCAAGTGTGAAGGTAAATGTTGTGATGTGATCATTGATAGTGGAAGCACTAACAATTTGGTGTCAGAAGAGATGGTGATAAAGTTGAAGCTCAAGAGACAGAAACACCCACATCCATATCGGATTGCCTGGGTACAGGATGACCACAAGGTCATGGTCAATGAACAATTCCTGGTGAAGTTCAAGATTGGCGGATACCAAGATGAGGTATTGTGTGACAGATGTGCTGTACACGATGGCCGTGCGAATACCTATTCCCTAACAAAGGAGGGAGTGCGGCATAAGCTAAAGCCATTGAAGGAGACTGAAGAAAAGGTATGTGGTAATGCAAGGATAACTTTTGTTGATGGAAGAAATTTCCTAGATGGTATGAGACATGAGCATGTATGTTTTGCTTTAATTCTAAAAGCTGGTAAAGAGGAAGTAGAAGATGTTCCTATAGAAGTTGCAGATTTGTTGAATGAGTTTTAGGATATTGTATCCGATAACGTGCCTGATGGATTACCACCAGTCAGGAAGATCAGCCATCAAATGGACTTGATCCCAGGAGCGAGTTTACCGAACAAGGCAGCACACAGAATGACACCTGCAGAAAGTGAGGAGTTGAACAGACAAGTACATGAGTTGTTACAGAAAGGATTGATCCATGAGAGTCTGAGTCCCTGTGCTGTACCAGTGGTATTAGCACCAAAGAAGAATGGAGAATGGAGGATGTGTACAGATTCTAGGGCAATAAACAAGATCACAATCAAGTACAGGTTTCCATTGCCACGAATGGATGATATTATGGACTGTTTGAGTGGAGCTGTGTATTTTTCAAAGATAGATCTAAAAAGTGGATATCATCAGATTCAGATCAGAGAAGGAGATGAATGGAAGACTGCCTTCAAGACAAAGGAAGGACTGTATGAGTGGTTAGTCATGCCTTTTGGGCTAACCAATGCACCGAGCACTTTCATGCAGCTCATGAATGAGGTTCTGAAAGAATTTCTGGGTAAGTTTGTCATTGTTTACCTAGATGATATTTTGATCTTTAGTAAGACATTGGAGGAGTATATGATGCATATTCGTATGGTATTTGAGAAGCTAAGAGAAAAGAAATTGTTGATTAATTTGAAAAAGTGCAGTTTTGTGAAGAAAGAGTTAGTGTATTTGGGATTTGTATTTTCAGCAGAAGGTCTAAAAATGGACCCAGAGAAGGTACAGGCTATCATTGAATGGCCTACTCCAAGGAGTGCTACTGAGGTAAGATCTTTTCATGGTTTGGCTAGCTTTTACAGAAAGTTTATCCAAAATTTTAGCAGTATTTGTGGAACCTTAACTGAAACAATGAGAGGGGATAGAAAAGAGTTTAAGTGGACTAATGGGGTAGAAAAGAGTTTTCAATTATTGAAACAAAAAGTTACAGAACAACCTGTTTTAGCACTTCCAGATTTTAATAAGGTGTTTCAAATAGATTGTGATGCTAGTGGTACTGCAATAGGAGCTGTTATGAGCCAAGAAGGTAAACCTGTTGCTTATTTCAGTGAGAAGTTAAATGATGCCAAGAGGAAATATTCTATTTATGATCAAGAATTTTATGCTATAGTTCAGGCATTAAAGAAGTGGAGACATTATCTACTTCCTAAATAGTTTGTTTTGTATACTAATCATCAAGTTTTGCAATATTTGAATAGTCAAGGAAAATTGAATCAAAGACATTTGAAATGGGTTGAGTTTTTGCAGAGTTATACATTTGTTTTAAAACACAAGAGTGGAAAGTCTAATAGGGTTGCAGATGCTCTTAGCAGAAGGCAACTATTGCTAACAGAAATGCAGATTGAAGTGGTTGGGTTCAAGGAACTCAAGAATTTATATCCAGAGGATCCTGATTTTGGTGAAGCTTGGAAAGCTTGTACAGAACCTGTTACTCTAGATAGGACGAAATGGTTGGATTTCATCATCCAGGATGATATGCTATTCAGAGGGAGTCAGTTGTGCATTCCACGAAGTTCTATGAGGGAGAATCTCATCAAGGAGAAGCATAGTGGAGGATTGGCTGGACATTTTGGTCGTGATAAAACCCTTGCTTTGGTTGGTGAGAATTATTATTGGCCACAGTTGCAGCAAGATGTGAAGAAGTTTGTACAGAGTTGTAGAGTATGTCAGATGGCGAAAGGAGTGAAGCAAAATACAGGATTGTATCAGCCATTACCTGTACCAGACAAGCTTTGGGAGGATATCAGTATGGACTTTGTTCTTGGTTTACCGAAGACTCAGCGGGGACATGATTCAATTTTTGTAGTGGTTGACAGATTTTCAAAGATGACACATTTCATTCCCTGCAAGAAGACTAATGATGATGTTCATGTAGTAGAATTGTTTTTCAGAGAAGTAGTGAGACTTCATGGTTTGCCAAAGACCATAGTTTCAGATCGGGACACTAAGTTTGTTAGATATTTCTGGCGTACATTATGGAAGAAGTTGAAGACAGATTTGAAGTTCAGTTCATCACATCATCCACAGACTGATGGACAGACAGAGGTGGTGAATAGAAGTTTGGGAAATTTGCTGAGATGTTTGGTTGGAGATAAGCCAACAGGATGGGATTTGATTTTACCACAGGCAGAATTTGCATACAATAATTCTGTCAACAGGAGCACTGGTAAATCACCATACCAGATTGTATATGGAAGTAGTCCAAGAAATGCATCTGAATTGAGGAAGATAGATAAAGGAGAAATAAGTAGTGCCGAAGCTGAAGATTTTGCAGAACACTTGAAGAACATCCATGGGGAGGTGAGGAAGCATATTACGAAGATGAACACATAGTATAAGGCTAAGGCAGATGAGAAAAGGAGGTATAAGGAATTTCAGGTTGGTGATGAAGTCATGGTTCATTTGTGGAAGGAGCAATTTGCAGTTGGTACATATAACAAGCTGAAAATGAAGAAGTTTGGACCATGTAGGATACTGAAGAAACATGATTCAGGAAACGCATATGAGGTAGAATTACCTAATGAGCTAAATATTTCACCAGTGTTTAACATTTAAGATCTGACAGAGTATCATGAAGGAGGTGTTGAAGATGAGATCACAGCAGCACAGTGGAGTATTTCAGCAACTAGTTCAGACACTAAGGAGATTGAAGATATACTGGATAGTCGTGTTGGCAGAAGCACAAGGAACAAGACATATGAAGAATATCTGGTCAAGTGGAAAGGACGACCTATCGAAGATTCATCATGGCTAACAAAGGAGGAGGTTAACCATCTTGGTTTTCCTCTACACACCTGAGTCGTGACAGGGTCACTTCTCAAATTACCCCGGGTGTCTGATGCAGGAGCATCCTGGGTGTAAGAGCAATCTTGCATCACCCAAAAATATTTATGTTTTAATACTCAATAAGGGTTATTTTGTGCAGAGCTGCTATTTATGGAAAGTTACTATTTTTGGTAATTTTCGTGTGTGCTCAGAATGATCTGATTTATTTCTTGGAGGTTCATTTTGGTCATATAAGTCTGCCAGTAAAGTTTCATTGCCAGATCAAGTGTATATTGGAAGATATTGAAGATTTTCGGTATTGGCAGCAGGGTACAGAAACTTTGAACTCAGTTTTGAAGGCTTTAGAGGCCCCGGATGAGGTCGAAAATTTGGGTGATGGGCGCTTGCGCAGGTCAATCCTGTAGAGTGCTTCGTGGCGTTTCTGAAATGGGGTTATAATAGCCGAGCGGGTCAACTGGTGATGACTTATGGTCTTCGGAAGTTGGGCCACCTAAAGTGGCGAAAAATAATTTTTTTCAAAATTTCTGTTCGGGTTTCAAAGGTTATCTTGAGCCGACTATGATGTAATAAAATGTAAAATAAAATAATTCTAAGTTTAGTCGGCCTTATTGGATAAAATTCTGGAACCTTCCCAGGCGGTGAAAAATTGCCTATATAAGGAAGGCTGTATTATTGTCTTAGGCAGTTCAGAATAGTTCTGGGTAGTAGATCTGGGTAATAACTCGAGGCTTTGTCCTACAAAATATTGTAAGGGAATGCCCATGTGGCTTTGCATATTGTAATTTTAAAAGTTTGTAATCCCACATTTGTGGAGATAATAAGAAGCCAATTTTCTGTTCTTGCATATTGTTGTGGTTTCTCTGTTTCTGTTATGTGTTTGTGGTATTAAGGGGAGCACCCTTCATCAGCTACTGAGGTAAGATCTTTTCATAGTTTAGCTAGCTTTTACAGAAAGTTTATCAGAAATTTTAGCAGTATTTGTGGACCTTTGACTGAAACAATGAGAGGGGATAGAAAAGAGTTTAAGTGGACTAATGGGGTAGAAAAGAGTTTTCAATTGTTGAAACAAAAAGTTACAGAACAACTTATTTTAGCACTTCTAGATTTTAATAAGATGTTTCAAGTAGATTGTGATGCTAGTGGTACTGCAATAGGAGCTGTTATGAGCCAAGAAGGTAAACCTGTTGCTTATTTCAGTGAGAAGTTAAATGATGCCAAGAGGAAATATTCTGTTTATGATCAGGAATTTTATGCTATAGTTCAGACATTAAAGAAGTGGAGACATTATCTACTTCCTAAAGAGTTTGTTTTGTATACTGATCATCAAGCTTTGCAATATTTGAATAGTTAAGGAAAGTTGAATCAGAGGCATTTGAAATGGGTTGAGTTTTTGCAGAGTTATACATTTATTTTGAAACACAGGAGTGGAAAGTCTAATAGGGTTGCGGATGCTCTTAGCAGAAGGAAACTATTGATGATAGAAATGCAGATTGAAGTGGTTGGGTTCAAGGAACTCAAGAATTTGTATCCAGAGGATCCTGATTTTGGTGAAGCTTGGAAAGCTTGTACAGAACCTGTTACTCTAGATAGGACGAAATGGTTGGATTTCATCATCCAGGATGATATGCTATTCAGAGGGAGTCAGTTGTGCATTCCACGAAGTTCTATGGGGGAGAATCTCATCAAGGAGAAGCATAGTGGAGGATTGTGTAGACATTTTGGTCATGATAAAACCCTTGGTTTGGTTAGTGAGAATTATTATTGGCCACAGTTGCAGCAAGATGTGAAGAAGTTTGTACAGAGTTGCAGAGTATGTCAGATGGCGAAAGGAGTGAAGCAGAATACAGGATTGTATCAGCCATTACCTGTACTAGAGAAACCTTGGGAGGATATCAGCATGGACTTTGTTCTTGGTTTACCGAGGACTCAGCGGGGACATGATTCAATTTTTGTGGTAGTTGACAGATTTTCGAAGATGGCACATTTTATTCCCTGCAAGAAGACTAATGATGCTGTTCATGTAGCAGAATTGTTTTTAGAGAAGTAGTGAGACTTCATGGCTTGCCAAGGACCATAGTTTCAGATCGGGACACTAAGTTTGTTAGATATTTTTGGCGTACATTGTGGAAGAAGTTGAAGACAGATTTGAAGTTCAGTTCATCACATCATCCCCAGATTGATGGACAGACAGAGGTGGTGAATAGGAGTTTGGAAAATTTGCTGAGATGCTTGGTTGGAGATAAGCCAACAGGATGGGATTTGATGGGAAGGTGAGGAAGCATATTACCAAGATGAACGCACAGTATAAGGCTAAGGCAGATGAGAAAATGAGGTATAAGGAATTTTAGGTTGGTGATGAAGTCATGGTTCATTTGCGGAAGGAGCGGTTTCCAATTGGTACATATAACAAGCTGAAAATGAAGTAGTTTGGACCATGTAGGATATTGAAGAAACATGATTCAGGAAACACATATGAGGTAGAATTACCTACTGAGCTAAATATTTCACCAGTGTTTAACATTTCAGATCTGACAGAGTATCATGAGGGAGGTGTTGAAGATGAGATCATAGCAGCACAGTGGAGTATTCTAGCAACTAGTTCAGACACTAAGGAGATCAAAGATATACTGGATAGTCGTGTTGGCAGAAGCACAAGGAACAGGATATATGAAGAATATCTGGTCAAGTGGAAAGGATGACCTATTGAAGATTCATCATGGCTGCCAAAGGAGGAGGTTAGCCATCTTGGTTTTCCTCTGCACACCTGAGTCGTGACAGGGTCACTTCTGAAATTACCCCAGGTGTCTGATGCAGGAGCATCCTGGGTGTAAGAGCAATCTTGCATCACCCAAAAATATTTCTATTTTTTTTATTTTCAATAAGGCTTATTTTGTGCAGAGCTGCTATTTATGGAAAGTTACTATTTTTGGTAATTTTCGTATGTGCTCAGAATGATCTAATTTCTTTTTTGGAGGTTCATTTTGGTCATATAAGTCTGCCAGTAAAGTTTCATTGTCAGATCAAGTGTATATTGGAAGATATTAAAGATTTTCGGTATTGGCAGCAAGGTACAGAAACTTTGAACTTAGTTTTGAAGGCTTTAGAGGCCCCGGATGAGGTCAAACATTTAAGTGACGGGTGCTTGCGCGGGTCAAGCCTGTAGAGCACTTCGTGGCGTTTCTGAAATGGGGTTATAATAGCCGATCGGGTCAACTGGTGATGACTTATGGTCTTCGAAAGTTGGGCCACCTGAAATGGCAGAAAATAATTTTCTTCAAAATTTTTGTTCAGGTTTCAAAGGTTATCTTGAGCCGACTATGATGTAATGAAATGTAAAATAAAAATAATTTTAAGTTTGGTCGGCCTTATTGGCTAAAATTCTGGAACCTTCCCAGGCGGTGGAAAATTGCCTATATAAGGAAGGCTGTATTATTGTCTTAGGCAATTCAGAATAGTTCTGGGTATTGATTCGAGGCTTTGTCTTATAGAATATTGTAAGGGAATGCCATGTGGCTTTGCATATTGTAATTCTGAAAGTTTGTAATTCCACATTTGTGGAGATAATAAGAAGCCAATTTTCTGTTCTTGCATATTGTTGTTGTTTCTCTATTTCTGTTATGTGTTTGTGGTATTAAGGGGAGCACCCTTCATCAGAGAAGGATTCTTATAATATTGATGCTTCAAGCTAGCACAATGCATTTTATAGTCCTTAGCAGTAGTATATGGATCATAATCAAGGTATTGTCCACAAAAGCCATCAAAATCTTTTTCAAAATTAGAATCATATGAATCACCATCACGATCTATCCATTGTGACGGCCCATTTGTAGTAAGTAGGAACACATGACGAGGAGGACTCTTAGGAATAGAGGTGTCATAGGTATCATTACATTGTCTATCGTCATAGTCATCATAGTCTCCAAAGCTTGATGTGTCACTCTCTGTGGAAGAGGTATCATAAGGGTTGTCACGTTGCTCACATTTTGTCTGAGGGCATGGTGACATGTACAAGTCTTTATCAAATGGAAAAGAGCATAGAGTTTCCATGGACAACTCTTTAGGTTCCTTTTCTTTCTCAAGTTTGTCAAGTTGGACTTGCATAGCTTGTAGCTGCTTCATCATAGTAGTGATTAGAGCTTCTTCCTCTTGTGTACTGATTCTTTGAGACATGTATACTGATTTTCAATGGCTACTGCTCTATTCTTGACACAATGATTTGTTCGATAGATTCTGTAAATAGGCTGAAAAAGCTAAATATCTGGCAATTTTGATAATTTTTTGACAACTTAAAAAAATTTCTCAAATGACACTCTGCAGACTCGTACGACAGTGGGTATGCTGTGAAACGATAGTTGCAAAACTCATACGACAATTGCAAGCAAGATTTTGACTCTTAGAATTTTTTGGCATCAAAACTCGTACGACACTGGGTTGGTTATCATATGACAGTTGGGTATCAATGAAACGATAGTTGAAAATCTCATACGACAGTTGGGTAGCAATGAAACGATAGTTGAAAATCTCACAAGATAGTTGCAAGATTTTGACTTTGAGAATTTGCTGGCATGGAAACTCGTACGACACTAGGTACTCAATCATATGACAGATGGGTTGTAATGAAATGACACTTGATGGAAACTCGTATGACTTTCTGACCTCCTGAAATGACTTTTGACTCTTGAAAATGATTTTACTTCAGATTTTGCAAATTTAGGGTTTTCAATTTTAGCTTGTTTGCAAATTGTACTATCCAAATTTGAGGATCGTAACAGATTTGTTCATTTTCAGTAACCAGATAGATAAGCAAGCATGCAAAATAGCAAGCACGTGATTTCAAGCATGTCTGAAAATAATGAACAAGGGCAAAAGCAACCTTGCACATGAACAATCAAGTGACTTATTTATTGTAATCCTCAAAAGCGCTATTTGTGTATGTTCCAAAAATGTTTTGCAATAACGCACATATACCCTATAAAATGAAAAATTGGCCTCGCTAGGGTTTTTAGTAATGGTTTGACTTTGGAACTTTTATGATCCAAAGGGGTGAACTCTAATCCCAGTGCACCAGGATTTTGACACAGTCTGAGAACTTAATCTTCAGGAGCTGCTAAGGAGATCTGACAACCCAACAATGAACCATACCCATGGAGATTTCTTCCACAAGGACATTTATATAGTGGCTGTCACTACCATGGTGAAAATAGCTATTACCGCTTGAGGTTCCATCAACGCAGTTTACCCTATGAAGGGATTGTTCGATATGGTTAAACCTCTCTAAAAGTGACTCACAATAGTATACCACAAGGGGACTTGGCTCTAAATCCAAGGTTTTGATGCCTCTTCACTTTTAACCCAAATAAAGCAAGCAGATTAATCTGACATGCTAAGACAAAGTTTGTCTCACCAAGGTCTATGATATCAACCCCACGTGATCTATCAACCTCTCTGGAGAGAGAATGTATCAATCAATAAGGGAAGATGCACTAACCAATTTTGATTCACCAAAGCTTGTGATGTCTACCCCATGTGATCTATCAACCTCTCTTGGGAGAGAATGTATCGATCAATAAGGGAAGATGCACTAACCAAGTTGAATGTGAAACACACTAAGTATCCTCCCTACCTACAAGGATTCTATCATCAAGAAGGATTTTGTGGGGAATCCAATCTCTCAAGAATCATGAATAGTGTTCATAGGGCCTAATTACTATGTGAGCACAGATGTATGTTTCCAAAAGCAAATCTACCAAAAGTATCCAAAAAGTAGAAAGAGGAACACTTAACGCTTATAGAAAATATGAGATGAGTCCACAAGGTGAAACACTTAACACATCATACAAGCTGAAAATGAGTCCCCAACTTAGAAAACAAGTGAGCTCCTAAAAGCACAAATGGGTTGCCAAGTGGAACAATTAACGCTTCTCTCCTGTAGACCCCTCCCCTTTATGGCGCTGAGATTGCAACCACGGGGTGGAATGAGGGGCCAGTGGATTAGTGAGTCCAATAACCCAAGATAGCAATCAAGATCAATCACAAGTATCTAAGACTACTTAATGAATCCTTAAGGGATCACAACCTAGTATCAATTATGCAAGTGTGTAAAATAAAAGCATGAAAAGAATAACCCAAGCTAGACACACGAGAGATTTATTTTAAGCCCCAAATTGAAATGTTATTAGATGAAGGAGAATACCTAGGATCCTCACAATGCGCTTAGTAGATTTTACCTAATTTTTAGCAATTCTTGTTGAGCTTTTCCATGTAAGCAAGTGACGAACTCTCCAACAAGCAAACAAGCAAACAAGATATGTAACATATATTCAACTTATGAAAACCATAGGGTTAGCTCTAAAAATCAATTATTATCAGAAATAATAACCAGTAATTAACCCAAATGACAACTCATATCATTCATTGAATCATGTAAAAAAAAATAAGTGCATACCCATCACAAAATTTAATTTTTTTTTCTACATTTGACCTAGTCAAGAAGATCTGATTTTTCTCTTATGATTTTGGCCACAAAAATAGAAATTCAAAACAAAGACCCCTCCTAAAAAATAAAGAGCTTTCCAAAAATGTAAAAATTTTAGAAAAATCTCTTCATTTGTGCCCTAGAGACCCACTTTATCAAAACAGACCAGTTTTTGTAAATTGACTATTTGAGCTATTATATTGCATCCAAATTTAAAATACAAAGAATGGACCCCCTGTATATTTTAAAGAGATTTTCAAAAATATAAAATTTTTTGACAAATATGCTGATTTGCGTTAGATATTAATTTTTTCCATAATTTCAAGAAAAAATTATTAAAAATTCAAAACATCTCAGAAAATTCTAAATTTTTTAGTGTAGCTCTTTTGATATGCGTCAAACATACAAAACAAATTTTAGAGAAAAAATCAAAGCCATTTGAGAGATAAAATTAAATCTTTGAAACTTTAGGGCTTTCGCTCCCTAAAAAAATCAAAACTAGCATGTAAAGGTGGGTTGCCCCACGGTGGGCGCCAGAAATGTGTGTGTGAAAATTGTACTTAATCTGTAGACACAACACTTTAGTAAAATATTAGAGGTTAGCTATAATCAAAATCATGCAAAATTAAAATCTAATTTAACCAAGCGATTTACTGCCTTCTAGTAGGTGCGAGATTAATGTTCTCAGATTGTTATCGAGATCAGTGACCTAGACGACACCTAAATGAAATATTTGAATGTAATCGATCTAGATATGAATTGAATGTAATTAATCTATTTTTTTAGATTTTAGATGCAATAAGAATGATGAAAGCTAATATGAATCTATGCTAATATAGAAATTGATATGCTAAAATGATCTAACAATAAAATGAAAACAAAAGTGATCTCACAAAATGTGGTTGATTCACAAAGAAGCTCTGATTCTCCAGATAGCCATTCACTAGCATAAGTTCAAAAATTATGAGATGAATTATGAAGAGCTAAAGCCTTGGTTTTATAGAAATCCAGGTCTTTGGAGGTGCATGGAGAAAAGCCATAAATCACTCAAATAACTCAGGTTGATTTTTGAGTTATTTTTAAACAATAGATAATTAAGTCACAAAAATCATGCAAAAGCACAGTTCAACTCGAATTAGAAGTTTAGATCAACTTTAAAACTCAAAAAGATGTTGAGTTTCAAAAAGCTAACAACTTGCATTGATTTTCCAATTTGAGTTTAACTAGTCCTTGAATGTGCACATGGATAATTATGATTTAATAAATAAATAAAGTGATCTATTCTCCACTTAACTAATTTTTGAAATAAAATAATTAATTTATGGGTTAATTAACTATTTTATCAAACTTTTATTAAAAACTATATCATTAAATAATGACAACTTGCTTTAATTAATTAAATAAGAATCTAATCAATTATTCATAGGATATTGAATTTATTGTCAAAATTAAATAATACAATTAATAATACATAGAATTAAATTTAATTACACAATTAAGTGGCAAGATATTAAATCTAATTAATTAAATATGAAAATATTCAATTAATCAAACTTAGGATAAATGTGATTTATCACCAAATAATCATTAAATTAAAGATAATTAAGATAATTAGGAATATTTTTAAGAATATTCCCCGATGTAGAATTTAAGATAATCAATTATGATTCGATGATGTTTAGATGTGCCTTAGATTAGGACTTTGATGTCGATTTCATTTGAATTTTTGATATAGGAGATGAATGAACTTATAGCCCATTTTTGGGGTATTATAGGAGTTAGAGCTTTTAGTTGATGTATGCTATTAGGTGACTCTATGCCCTGGGTTAAGGCACTGATCTCTTCTCTAGAGGCAGTCCATCATCATCAATCACACACACATTTAAATGATAAAAACTTTAATCAATTAGTAAGGGGTATAATTGTCTATTAGTTAGTGATTCCTTTCAAGAAGTGAATCAAGGGTACACCCGCTTGAGCATCAAGGCTCAAAGTGTAGGAGGATCTCATTGTTGATCCTTGTTAATTGGCCCTCTTCCTTGTAGACTTTAGAGTGTTGATAGAGTCAAAGTTATATTAAAGTTATCCATCAAAGTATAAATCTACAAGTTGAAGATCAAAAGAAACTCCCAACATAATCTTCAATAGGTCATCCTTTCCATTTGACCAAATATTCATCATATGTCTTGTTCCTTGTGCTTCTTCCAACATGACTATCCAGTATGTCTGCAATCTCCTTGATAGTTGAGCTGGTTGTTGGAATACTCTATTTTGCTACTGTAACATCATCTTCAACACCTCCCTCATGATACTCTGTCAAATCTAAAATGTTAAATACGAGTGAAATATTCATCTTAGTAGGCAACTTGACCTCATATGCATTTCCTGAATCATGCTTCTTCAGTATCTTATATGGCCCAAACTTCTTCATTTTTAGCTTGTTGTATGTACCAACTGGAAATCGCTCCTTCTGCAAATGAACCATGAGTTCATCTCCAACGTAAAATTTCTTATGCCTCATTTTCTCATCTTCCTTAGCCTTATACTACACATTCATCTTTGTAATATGCTTTCTCACCTCCTCATGGATGTTCTTCAAATGTTCTGTAAAATCCTTAACTTTAGCACTACTTATTTCTCCTTTATCTATCTTCCTCAACTCAGATGCATTTCTAGGACTACCACCATATACAATGTGGAATGGTGATTTACCAGTGCTTTTGTTGACAAAATTATTATATGCAAATTCTACCTATGGTAAAATCAAATCCCATCTTGTCGGTTTGTCTCCAACCAAACATCTCAACAAATTTTCCAAAATTCTATTCACCACCTCTATCTGTCCATTAGTCTGTGGATGATGTGAAGAACTAAACTTCAAATCTGTCTTCAACTTCTTCCATAATGTACACTAGAAACATCCAATGAACTTAGTGTCCCGATCTGAAACTATGGTCTTTGGCAAACCATGTAGTCTCACTACTTCTCTGAAAAATAATTATGCTACATGAAAAACATCATTAGTCTTCTTGCAAGGAATGAAATGTGTCATCTTTGAAAATTTGTCAACTTCCACAAAAATTGAATCATGTCCCGATTGTGTCCTCGGCAAACCAAGAACAAAATCTATATTGATATCCTCCAAAGGTTTCTCTAGTACAGGTAATGGATGATACAACCCTGTATTCTGCTTCACTCCTTTAACCATCTGACATACTCTGCAACTTTGTACAAACTTCTTGACATCTTGCTGCAACTATGGCTAGTAATAATTCTCACTAACCAAAGTGTTACCATGTGCAAAAAAATTTATGGCTTCATTATCTTTCCCCTAGTCTCTGTATCATTTTTCATGTCTCTGGTTAAAGCCCTTAGTTCAAATATTTGAAAAACTAGCCATTGTATTGAAACCCTTTGAAAAACCTTGGCCTTGTTCTAATTTAGTATTATTTTATCCAAGCCACTTAAATGTCCTAATTTGCATGTGCTTAACTATTTTCCCTTTTGTCGCATGATCACATGAACCTTTTAAGTGTTATGCAATCTTGTGACTAGTTTTTTCGGGCTCCTCTTAAATTTTGCTAAGTCTCAGCGTTTAATATTTCCTATGTTTCAACTTGTTTTATTTCCTGGGCCTAGCCTTCTAACACCATCTTGATCCAATAGTTGTCGCTAAAGTGCAATGGTTTTATCAGAGGCTTGCACTTTTGCGACAACCATTGATTCTCTTTCATGACGTTGCCTTTCTCTATAGATGGGTCCACTACTAGGTAAGCACACATGGCATTTCCTTATTGGCAAAAGGAAATAGTGAAGTGGTAGGGTTTTCAGAATGAATGAAGAAATTGTATGTCCATCTGTCAGATTCAATTTGGTGGTCCCTAATTCATTGGAGTATCCTATACAGCATGGTGGGGTCACGCTTTGAGGTATCAGCTAAGATTCCAGATTGACGGCTGGCGTGTAAGCACATAGAATCTTTTGAGGCCTTCAGATCCTAGGCCATTTGTCTAATCCTCTAGGTGTTCATGTCAGAGATAAAGGTGGGTCCAAATAACACGTAGGCACAGGTGGCAATTTTTTATTGGTCCAAAATTTAGTGTGTTGGCAGTTGTCAGTGGGACTTGGTTTCCGGCTTGTCAGAGGGTCCTGACATTTGCAGAGGATTGACGATGGACGTAAGTTCTCATGAGATATGTCAAAGGTTTGAGATCTTACACTCGCTGTCGATCTTACTTTTCTTAGGTGGTGCTGACTTGGGTGTGTTCTCATTGGTCCAGGTGTGCTGAGTTGGACTTGTCAGTGGGTCCGCTAGTCTCAGGGGAGTTAATACGCTATAGGATCTAATGATTGTCATGATACTATTGATCGAAGTTGCACGATGGATAAGTTAGCAGTGTTGTGATAGTCGTCGATCTTCACTAAGGGGAAAAGCTTTGTGGTGGGTCCTTTATCAGTGATAACTGAGTGATTGTAGTGAATGATGTGGTGACATGTGGTAG
Source organism: Chamaecyparis obtusa (assembly GCA_027943335.1). Lineage (NCBI taxonomy): Eukaryota > Viridiplantae > Streptophyta > Pinopsida > Cupressales > Cupressaceae > Chamaecyparis > Chamaecyparis obtusa. The sequence continues at coordinate 1,034,020 of BSBK01001899.1, read as the reverse complement.
GTTTTCAGGCAGGCCCAAGGTTATCAAAGGCCTTAGCGATTTTGATAAAGTGTTTAGCAGCCTGACAAATTTTCAAAGGCCTCGCTCATTCGCACAATAAATTGGTGATGTTCTAAATCGACTGGCGATACAGCGAACAAGCATTCGTGTAATAGCTAAATGAATTGGTGGAAAGGTGAAACATTCAGCGAATAAGCACTAACCTTTTGTCACCAGTTTGCTAAATATGGGACCGAGGTCAAATGTTTTCCTTTAGTCACCAAGTCATGGAGTTAAAGATGGGTTAAGGTTTTCTTTCCATGAATAGGAAAAAGCATTTTTGCATAGTCGCTAGGAGTTAACCTGGGGTATTTGGTAGAGTTAAAGACTTCAAGACCATGAAAAAGGAGAGATGTAATAGCCAGGACTTAAAATTGGCTTAGATTTAAATATCAACCGCCGATTTTCTACTGGCACCATGGAAATGACCATTTTTTTTCAAATTCAAATTTTTGAGGGTTTTTCCTGTGACTAGAAGGACTAAAATTCAATGCAGAAGCAACTAGAGCTAGTAGGAGATGATCTGTTTACCATTGTAGTGTGGTCCAGGGTGTGCCATGATCATCTGCAAGGGTTTGTACTATGTGGTTTTGTGCTTGAGGCATGTTGTAGGTGGTCGAAAGGGTTGACAAATTTGAATTTTCATGATTTTTAGTACTTTCCTAGAGATCTATCATAAGTGCAAATCTTTCTCAGACATGGCCGACTAGTTTTCATCCCGTGTAATAAATTTGTGACTATTTCTAATGGGTTTGGTGGGTGAAACCCTAACCCTAGTCATCTGTAGCTTGTTCCATTCTCTATGAGGATTCCAAGATGACTACGGAGTATATATTGTAGAATTTTTGACTTAGTGTGGGTTCCAAAACTTTCCTTTTGGTCCCTGGTTGTTGATGGTATTATATTGAAAGAGGAGCTAGATTTTGGGCCCTTTTCCTATCTTTGTTGTTGCTTTGATTGTATATTGACCCTTGATATGTTAATGAGAATACTATTAAGTTCCAATCTTGCATTTGTGTATGTCTTCTTGTTTTAGTTCTGAGCTCATATATGTTAGTGTCACAAAGTGTATTAGCATATGGTAAACAAAGAGTATTGTGAAGTCATCTCTGATTTCCTAACAAAGTTAGGATTAAAGTCCTTTAGGTGAGTTCAGTGAGCTTACAACCAAGTAAGAATCTGATGTCCATGTGTCTGAAGGATAGGGGTAATAGGAAAAGCACTTATCCTAGCCCAGGAGTGTTTGATTTAAGAGCTTCAGTTGATGTATGTAATTGGGTGACTCTTTGCCCTAGGTTAAGGCACTGGTCCATCCTCTAGAAGCATTTCATTGTCATCAACCACACACACACATTTAAATGATAATATCCCTAAATTAGTTAGTAAAGATTATATTGGTGTAACATTTAGTGATTCCTTTCAAGAAGCAAATCAAGGGTACACCCACCTAAGCTTTAGGGCTCAAAGTGTAGGAGGATCTCTTTTGATTCTTGTTAATTGGCCCTCTTCCTTGTAGACTTTGGAGTGGTGATAGAGTCAAAGTTATATTAAAGTTATCCATCAAAGTATAAATCTACAAGTTGAAGATCAAAGGGAACTCACAACAAAATGGTGACTCTGTTGGGGAGAGTTTAGAGATAAAGGTTGTTAAATGCACTCTTGTTTTCTTATTGTACTCGGTTAAAGATTTCCCACTTTGGTGGGTGGCAACTCAAAAGATTAGAACCAGTGTCATATTGTAAATCATGGAGAAGAGAAGGAATACTAGGTCCTTTGTCAGAAAGAATCTGGAGGTCACCCTAGAGCAATTGCCTAGACAAGAGAAGAAGAGTTGGATCAGGAGGAATGGTGAGTCTACTAGTGCTCCCATGAGAGAACAAAGAAATATCAGAGGTAGAGCACCACATGTTTCCTCAAGTGAGGAAGGTTCACAAGATAGAGTTTCTAGATCAGATGGTGGTTGCTCTAAAGATAGATTTTATGATACCCTAGAGGCTCTATTTCAAGACAAGGGTCCATTGCCTATAGGTCAGGATAAACAAGCTAGAGAGATGGGTTTGGAGATTGATTTAGATCTTGATGAAGATAATTTTAGAAGGGAACCCATGAGACCACAACAAGTCCACTTCCCATATCAAAATCTTACTGATATGGATGTGTCATCAGGCTCTGATGACATTATGGTAGACCCAGATGATTTAAATGCACTAAGGTTATAGTTGGCAGAGTAGGATACCATACATAAGAGATTACAAGAGGAGAGAGAGGATGAAAAGGTGAATACTCTTATAGAAAGATAGTCTCTCCTTAAAAAGATTAATGAAATGAAGGAGAGAAACAAGATGCTTGCTTCTACTCTTAAGACTTTGCAACATGATGTCTTTGGTCATCTTGAGGCTTTGAGGAGTGAGCAAGAGCGCTTACTGCAAGATCATGAATTTGATTAGGAGGGCCCTGTGGTCAGACAGGTTCAAAGTTATGCTTCCCTCCCTAAAGATAAAAATGGGCATGAGATCACTAGGCCTACTATTTCCACTAGTGAGAAAGGAAAGAAAAAGATGGTGGGACATCAAACAAGCAGATCATTGACAATACTAAGGTTCCCACCACCCAATTCAAATAAGGACATAGAGATAGAAAGAAGAAGAAAAGAAGATGAGGACCTTGCAACAGAATTAGAAAAGGCTGAAATTGAAGCTTTCATTGCATAAAAGAGAAGAAAGATCTAGTTCTTGAAGGCTTCATCTGTCAATGCTCTCGGTCCATCTACTACTGAACTAGGTATGCCATCTATGACTACTACTATTCCACTTAGTAATGCTACTACTAGTTCAACTCCTTCTTCATCTGCTAGGATAGGTGCTGGTCCTAGACAATAGTTAAATGCACAAGTAAATGGAAAGGTAAATGCAAATGTTGATCCTAGGGTTAACACTAGTTCAAGTTTTCAAAGAAGACCTATGCAATTAGAAGGCTATAGGCAAATTAGTTTTGATGGGATTCCTGGCTACCTGAATGCTTTTCCAAATGATATAAGAGATAAGGTACCTAATTTTTCTGGTAATAATACTATTAGTTTTGAGGAGCATGTTAGGTTATTTGTTGATATGCCTAATAATTATGAGGTAGAGCATGAGGATGTAGTCATGAAATTGTTTGTTTAATCTCTAATGGAGGATGCTAGAGATTGGTTTAAGAGACTTCCTGATAAATGTATTGATACTTGGGATTCCTTCGAGAGATGTTTTAAAGAGTAGTATGGTGATAGGCCTAATGCTAGTTTCATGTTGAATGAATTCAATACCATAAGGAAAAATTAGAATGAGACTGTAGCTGAATTCAACATGAGATTTCAAAAGGGTATGCATAAGTTGTTCCAAATTATGCGGTTAGATGACAATGTTTGTCTGACCACATACTTCAATACATTTGATGGAAAGATGGGATACTTGTTGAGGGACAAAGAACCAAGAACTCTTAGAGATGCTTTTAGGATTGCTATCAATATTGAGAATAATATGAAGATATCAGGGAAATTGGGTGGGAAGAGAGATGACCCTAAGTTGTTCGGGGACAAGAAATACAAGAAAGAAAATGATAGGAATCTTGGAACTAAGAGGCAAGAAGAAGATAAATTGGATAAGGTGCTTAAGGCATTGAAGGATTTGAAGGCACCTGCAAATAGGAACATGAATGCTCCTACCAATGAAAGGCCTTAGTTCAACAATAGTTTCAATAAGCAGAATAGATTGCAGAACTACCCCTACAACACCCAATGGAAGGATGAAAAGCTTATTGTCCCTACTACAAGAGGTAAAAATGACAAAGGTGTCCCCAACCTCTACAAAAAGCTTCAATAAATGTCATGGATGACATAACTTGGTGTGTCTCATTCCCTTCCCCTCATTCTGTAGAGCATTGTGTGGTTGCACATTCTATGGTTGCAAATCAAGATTGTGGCAGTGAGGAAATAGATCAAGAAGAAGATCAAGATAATGTTAGATGCAACATGGATACTTCATATCTAGCATATGAAGATGACTCTAATTTTGATGAAGAGGTAGATGTAAATGTGAAGAGACACAATCAAGCCCTTTTTCATCATGAAGTATTTTCTGATAGTGAGTACATTGATAAGAAGACATGTAACATGAACTCTTCTTCTAAGCCAGTAAATTTAAGAAGACCTTCTAGAGAAGAGATGGATATGATTACTGCAGAAATGATTGCCCAAGTGCAAACTAGAGGCTTGGTGGCAAGGAATGCAAATGAGAAAGCTACAAGAATGTTCATAAAGACTACCAAATCCTGAGAGCCTAATGAGAACAAATCAAAAGGTGATTACATGGTGAAATTCAAGAATGTAAAATGTAAGAATTGTGAACCTAAGGGAGTTGAGGTTGAAAGATTTTCTAGTGAGATTGAGAATCCAGTTAACACAATGGCTAAGATTGAAAAAATGAGGGTGGCCAATACACCTAATGTATCAGATAATCAAAAGGATACTAAGGTAGTGCAGATTGAGATTCCTTCTTTTGTTCCTATTGATATGTTATCTGTATTGTCCCAAATTATAGTTAAGGTTCCATTGTCAGAATTGTTGAGGATCCCTGAACACAAAGACATAGCTATTGCAAGGGTAGATAACGTCCATAACAATGATGTTGCACACAATGGATCTCAGGATAAAGCTTTGAAAGGTGTTGCTACTCAGGGAATTGTATCTCAAATTCCTCCTATATATTTGGATAGTTCTGTCAATGCCGGCCTTGAAAACATTGATCCATTCTTTTTAAGTGTCCTTGTGAATGGAATGAAAATAAGAAATTGTATGATTGATAGTGGTGCATCTAATACTGTTATGCCTTTCAAAATCATGGAGAAGCTAGGCCTTAAAGTTAATACAGTTCAAGGTAGATGTTGTGCAATGGATCAGAGGGAGGTACCAATTATTGGGACTATCAATGCAATGCCATATAGGCTGGCAACATATCCAGAGAAAGAGTTAACAATGAGTGTTTTGGTGGTGGAAATCCCTCCTCATTATGGGATGCTACTATCTAGAAGATGGAGTGCTACCATGGGTGGAAGTTTACAGTGTGATCTGTCCTATGCCACTTTCAAGATTGATGATCAGTTTGTCAAGATTGATCAAGAGCCAAGAGTATGCCACATCATTGAGAGAAATATTGATAATGAAACTACATGTTTTGTGGATACTGATATTAATGCTTTTAGGGTAGAGATCCTTGTACTTGAGAATGAACCTATTTTGTCACCTATCTCTGTTGAGGTAAGTGTTAATTCTGTGAAGGGTGGTTTGTGGGTAATGTACTTTGATGGTGCAAATTGCAAAGATGGAGTAGGAGTAGGTATTCTACTTATTTCTCCTAATGGAAACACCTACACCTTTTCTATCACATTGAGTTTCTTTTGTACCAACAATATAGTAGAATATGAGGCATTGTTGTTAGGACTGAGGTTGGCACAAAAATATGGTATTAAATGCATAAGTGTTGTTGGTGATTCTGAGTTGGTGGTGTCCCAAGTCAGGTCAGTATATGCTTCCAAGAACAAAAGGTTAAAACAATATAGGAATGCAATTTGGGATTTGATTGAACAGTTTGATGCCTTCAATATTGAGTGGAAGCATAGGAGTAACAATAAGATGGCTAACTTGTTGGCCAATATTGCAATCAATCCCACTAATATTACATTTGCTCGTATCTCTAAACTTGAAATTTAGGCTAGGCCTAGTATACCAGATAATATTGAAAATTGGCAAGTTTTTGATGATGATAATGATATCTTGAAGTTTATGAATTGTGAAGATCAATATCATGGTCAGGAATTTGATTGTTTAGCCTTGGTTGAGTAAGTATAAGGAAGAGAGGTTGTCTTTGGCAATGAGTTTATTCAGCTTAGAACTAACAAGGTGCCCAAGGGGCTTGTTGTTTTGGAGACTATCTTTGATAACCAGGATAGAGTTCAAAAGAATATCAAAAAAGAGGATCATGTTGATCTAGAGGAGATAAATCTTGGAACACATGAAGCACCCAAGAAGGTATACATTGGTAGAGATATATCTCAAAAGGTAAAGAAATCTTTGATTGAATTATTGAGAAAATTTAGGCATGTTTTTGCATGGTCATATGATGACCTAAAGGTTTATAGAGAAGATTTGTTTCAGCATATTATCCCATTGAAAGAAGATGCTAAACCTTTCCAAAAAAAACAAAGGCGTATTAATCCTACTTTGGCACCCAAGATGCAAGAAGAGTTAATGAAGCTAAGAGATGCTAGAATTATCAAGCCTATAAGGCACTCTTCTTGGGTTTCAAACCTTGTACTTGTGAGAAAGAAAAATGTTGACATTAGGCTTTGTGTAGACTTTAAGAATTTGAACATCAGCTCATTAAAGGATAACTATTGTCTGTAAAATATGGAAGCTATGTTGTAGAGAGTGATCGGATCAGAATTGATGTCTATGATGGATGGTTTCTCTAGTTACAATCAGGTGATTGTTAAGGAATCAGAACAATTCAAGACAACTTTCACTACACCTTGGGGGACATATGTTTATGTGAGAATGCCTTTTGGTCTCACAAATGTCGGTGCTACTTTTCAGAGGGCAATGGGTGTTGCCTCTTCAAATTTCATAAATGATTTCCTTGTTGTATATCAAGATGATTTAAATACCTATTCCAAGAGGGAAGAAGACCATTGTACTCATTTAGAGAAAATATTTGTGAGGGCCTTGGAATTTGGCATTTCATTAAACCCAAGGAAATGTGCTTTTGGTGTCATTGAAGGTAAGTTGCTTGGCCACTTAGTTGGGAAGCAAGGAGTGAGAATTGACCCTAAGAGGGTAACTACCATTGATAAAATTTAGAGACCAAAGAATGTTAAAGGGATTCAGTCCTTCTTTGGTCAGGTCAATTTCTTAAGGAGGTGTGTGACAAATTTTGCAGAGGTTACTAGACCTATTTCTAAGATGTTGAAGAAGGGATCTGCAATCAATTAGGAGGGTGAACCTGATGAGGCTTTCAAAAATATCAAGAAGGCTATCAAAGATGCACCAGTGCTTAAGGCACCTGATTATAATGTCCCAATGCACATATTTTCCTTTGCTTCTTTTCACACTATTGCTACAGTTTTGTTACAAAAGAATAAGGATGATTTTGTGCAACCTATTATTTTCTTCAGTAAATCTTTGCAAGCTACTAAATTGAAGTATGACATAAATGAGAAACAAGCATATGCACTTTTGAAGGCAGTCAAGGCTTTTAGGTGTTACTTAATGGGGGCAATTATGATTTCTTTTGTGCCAAGTGTAGTAGTCAAAGATATTTTCTCACAGCATGAGGTGTCTGGAAGAAGATACAGATGGATCAATAGGATCCAAGAATTCAATGTTGATGTCCAGATTACTAAGTTGGTTAGAGGACAGGGATTGGCAAAATTGATGGCCCAATCCAATCTTGATGCAAATCAAGTAAATCATTCTAAAATTGATTATACATGTGATATGGATGATTGTATCTGGTATCAAGATATCATCTATTATCTAAGAAACATGAACTGTCCAGATGAGATGAATGATAATCAGAGGAGGACATTAAAATTATAGGCCATCAAGTATGTAATTGTGAAGTGTAAATTGTATAGAAAGAATTTGGATTGCATACTGTTGAAATGTGTAGATGAAGATCAAGCTAACAAGTTGCTAAAAGAAATGCATGCGGGAGTTTGTGGTGGGCATTATATGGGTAAAACAACTGCTCATAAAATCTTGAGAGCAGGATTCTGGTGGCCCAAAATCTTCAAGGATGCAGAACAGTTGGTAAGGAGGTGTGATGCTTGTCAAAGATTCTCTAGTAAGCTTAAATTTTTAGGTAATGTGCCATTAAAAATAGTAGAAGTTCAAGCTCCTTTCCAACAATGGGAATTGATTTTATAGGGGAGATACCAAATAAGTCAAGTGGAGGACACTCATGGATCTTACTTGCCACTAATTACTTTACAAAGTGGGTAGAGGCTATACCTACAAGGAATGCAACCAACAAGGTGGTAATTGATTTTTTGTTAAACAACATTGTTACAAGGTTTGGTTGCCCTGAGAGGATAGTAAGTGACAATGCCATGTGCTCCAGGTCTGCTGAATATAAGGACTTCTACAAAGGTTTAGGAATTCAAAATGCTAATTCCTCACCTTATCATCCACAAGGAAATGGATAGGCAGAATCTACTAATAAGAGTTTGATTAAGATCCTCAAGAGGATTCTTGAAAAGAATAAGAGGACATGGAATTCAAAGCTGCTATTAGCTCTATGGGTTGATAAGGTAACTATGAAGAGGGCAATTGGTTGTGCACCATTTGACTTAGTATATGGAATACATACAAGAATGCCTCAAAATAACTTATTAGAAATGTATAAATTTGTTCAGTTATATGATGATGACATAGATGATGAAATGAAATTGAGAATTGAGGACCTCATTAGGTTGGATGAGACTAGAAGAGAGTCAGTTGCAAGAAATGCCAAATTGCAGTTGCAGGTTAAGAATTTATATGACAAGAAAACTATTAAAAGAAGGTTTGGACCTGGTGATTTGGTACTAATTTGGAATGCCAAACTGTAGGATAAGGGAAAAAATGGTAAATTTGATCCCATCTGGCTAGGGCCATATCTAATTCATGAGAAATGGGGCCAAGATTCATACATTGTGAAGGAATTAAATGGCGATGTTCAGGAATTGCCAGTTCATGGACAATTCTTGAAGAGATACTTCAATTGAAGGCATTTTATTTCCATGAACAGTAGTTAGGTCTATACAAATTGTAAATTCTATAAAAAAATTTAAAGTTGCTTGCCCCTATCCTATTTTGTCCTAGTCTGTAAGTTTTTTGTCCTGTTGCTCTCTGTTGTCATGTTTTCCAATAGGATGGTCTACTTTAACCAGTGATTCTAGATCCTTGTTATGCTTGTAGGAGACATACATCCCCAAACAGAGCCACTGTTAGCATGTGCAAAAAAATTTATGGCTTCATTATCTTTCCCTTGGTCTTTCTATCATTTTTCATGTCTCTAGCTAAAGCCCTTAGTTCAAATGTTTGAAAAACTAACCGTTGTATTGAAACCCTTTGAAAAACCCTAGCCTTGTTCTAATTTAGTGTTACTTTATTCAAGCCACTTAAATGTCCTAATTCTCATGTGCTTAACTATTTTCCCCTTTGTCACATGATCGCGTGAACCTTTTAAGTGTTATGCGATCTTGCGACTAATGTTTTCGGGCCCCTCTTAAATTTTCCTAAGTCTCAGCATTTAACATTTCCTATGTTTTGGCTTGTTTTATTTCTTGGGCCTGGCCTTCTGACACCATCTTGATCCAATAGTTGTCACTAAAGTGCAATGGTTTTGTCAGAGGCTTGCACTTTTGTGATGACCGTTGATTCTCTTTCATGACATTGCCTTTCTCTGCAGATGGGTCCACTGCTAGGTAAGCACACATGGTGTTTCCCTATTGGCCAAAGGAAATAGTGAAGTGGCAAGGTTGTCAGAATGAACAAAGAAATTATATGTCCATCTACCAGATTTGGTGACATGGTGGTCCTTGATTCATTGGAGTATCCTATACAGCATGGTGGGGTCACGCTCTATGGTATCGGCTAAGATTCCAGATCGACGGCTGGCATGTAAGCACATAGAATCTTTTGAGGCCTTCAAATCTTGTGCCATTTGTCTGATCCTCCAGGTGTTCATGTCAGAGATAAAGGTGGGTCCAAATAACACGTAGGCACAGTTGGTAGTTTTTGACTGGTCCATAATTTAGTGTGTTGGCAGTTGTCACTGGGACCTAGTTTCTAGCTTGTCCGAGGGTCCTGACATTTGTAGAGGATTGATGATGGGCATAAGTTCTCATGAGATATGTCAGAGGTTTGAGATCTTACGCTGGCAGTCGATCTTACTTTTCTCAGGTGGTGCTGACTTGGACGTGTTCTCAGTGGTCCAGGTGTGCTGAGTTGGACTTGTCAGTGGGTCCACTAGTCTCAGGGGAGTTAATATGCTACAGGATCTAATGGTTGTCATGATACCATTCATCAGAGTTTCACGATGGATAAGTTAGCGGTGTGGTGATAGTTGTCAATCTTCACTAAAGGGAAAAGTGTTGCGGTGGGTCCTTTGTCAGTGATGACTGAGCAATTGCAGGGAATAATGTGGTGACATGTGGTAGGTTTTCAAGTGGGCCCGAGGTTATCAAAGGTCTTAGTGGTTCTGATAAATTTTTTAGTGGCCCAACAAATTTTCAAAGGCCTCCCTCATTCACACAATAAATTGGTGATGTTCTAAATTGACTAGCGATCCAGTGAACAAGCATTCATGTAATAGCTAAATGAATTGCTGGAAAGGTGAAACATTCAGTGAATAGGCACTAACCTTTTGTCACCAGTTCACCAAATATGGGACCGAGGTCAAATGTTTTCCTTTAGTCACCAGGTCACGGAGTTAAAGATGGGTTAAGGTTTTCTTTCCGTGAACAGGAAAAAGCATTGTTGCATAGTCGCTAGGAGTTAACCCGAGGTATCTGGTTGAGTTAAAGACTTAAAGACTGTGAAAAAGGAGAGATCTAATGGTCAAGACTTAAAATTGGCTTAGATTTAAATATCAACCGCTGATTTGCTACTGGCACCATGGAAATGACTTTGTTTTCAAATTCAAATTTTTGATGGTTTTTCCTGTGACCAGAAGGACTAAAATTCAATGCAGAAGCGACTGGAGCTGGTAGGAGATGATTTGTTTGCCATTGCAGTGTGGTCCAAGGTGTTCCATGATCATCTATAGGGGTTTTTACTGTGTGGTTTTGTGCTTGAGGCATGTTGGAGGTGGCCAAAAGGGTTGACAAATTCAAATTTGTATGATTTGCAGTACTTTCCTAGAGATCTATGATAAGTGCAAATCTTTCTCAGACATGGTCGACTGGTTTTCATCCCCTATAATAAATTTGTGAGTGTTTCTAGTGGGTCTGGTCGGTGAAACCCTAACCCTAGTCATCCATAGCTTGTTGCATTCTCTTTGAGGATTCCAAGATGACTAGGGGGTTTATATTGCAGAATTTTTGACTTAGTGCAGGTTCCAAAACTTTCCTTTTGGTCCCTAGTTGTTGATGGTATTATATTGAAAGAGGAGCTAGATTTTGGGCCCTTTTCCTATCTTTGTTGTTACTTTGATTGTATATTGATCCTGGATATGATAATGAGAATACTATTAAGTTCCAATCTTGCATTTGTGTATGTCTTCTTGTTTCAGTTCTGAGCTCATATATGTTAGTGTCATGAAGTGTATTAGCATATGGTAAACAAAGAGTATTGTGAAGTCATCTCTGATTTCCTAACAAAGTTAGGATTAAAGTCTTTTAGGTGAGTTCGGTGAGCTTATGACCAAGTAACAATCTGATGTCCATGTGTGTGAGGGAAAGGGGTAGTAGGCAAAGTAATTAGCCTGAGCCTAGGAGTTTTTGATTTAAGATCTTCAGTTGATGTATGTAATTGGGTGCCTCTTTTCCCTAGGTTAAGGCACTTGTCCATCCTCTAGAGGCATTTCATTCTCATCAACCACACACACACATTTAAATGATAATATCCCTAAATTAGTTAGTAAAGAGTATATTGGTGTAACATTTAGTGATTCCTTTCAAGAAGTGAATCAAGGGTACACCCCCCTGAGCTTTAAGGCTCAAAGTGTAGGAGGATCTCTTTTGTTCCTTGTTAATTGGCCCTTTTTCTTGTAGACTTTGGAGTGGTGATAGAGTCAAAGTTATATTAAATTTATCCATCAAAGTATAAATCTACAAGTTGAAGATCAAAGGGAACTCCCAACACAAAGTAAGGGTTTTATCATGACCAAAATGTCCAGTCAATCCTCTGCCATGCTTCTCCTTGATGAAATTCTCCCTCATAGAGCTTCATGGAATGCACAACTAACTCCATCTGAATAGCATATCATCTTGAATGATGAAATCTAGCCATTTCATTCTGTCTAGAGTAACAGGCTTTATGCAAGCTTTCCAAGCTTCACCAAAATTAGGATCCTTTGGATACAAATTCTTGAGTTCCTTGAACCAAACCACCTTAATTTTTATTTCTGTTAGCAATAGTTTCCTTCTACTAAGCACATCTGCAACCCTATTAGACTTTCCACTCTTGTGTTTCAAAACAAATGTATAACTCTGCAAAAACTCAACCCATTTCAAATGCCTTTGATTCAATTTTCCTTGACTATTCAAATATTGCAAAGCTTGATGATTAGTATAAAAAAAAAACTCCTTAGGAAGAAGATAGTGTCTCCACTTCTTCAATGCTTGAACTATAGCATAAAATTCTTGATCATAAACATAATATTTTCTCTTGGCATCATTTAACTCCTCACTGAAATAAGCAATAGGTTTACCTTCTTGGCTCATAATAGCTCCTATTGTAGTACCACTAGTGTCACAGTCTACTTGAAACACCTTATTAAAATCTAGAAGTACTAAAATAGGTTGTTCTGTAACTTTTTGTTTCAACAGTTTAAAACTCTTATCTACCTTGTTAGTCCACTTGAACTCTTTCCTATTTGCTCTCATTGTTTCAGTCAAGGGTCCACAAATAGTGCTAAAATTTCCAATAAACTTTCTGTAAAATCTAGCCAAACCATGAAAAGATCTTACCGTAGTAGTACTCAAAATAGTTCATTCAAGGATAGCCTACACTTTCTCTGGGTCCAATTTTAGACCTTCTGTTGAAACCACAAATCCCAAATACACTAACTCGTTCTTCACAAAATTGTACTTCTTCAAATTAATCAACAGTTTCTCATCTCTTAACTTCTCAAACACCATACAAATATGCATCATATGCTCTTCCAATGTTTTACTAAAGATCAAAATATCATCTAGGTAAACAATGAAAAACTTAACCAGAAATTCTTTCAGAACCTCATTCATGAGCCGCACGAAAGTGCTCGGTGCATTGGCTAGCCCAAAATGCATGACTAACCACTCATACAGTCCTTCCTTTATCTTGAAGGTAGTCTTCCATTCATCTCCTTCTCTGATCCAAATTTGGTGATATCCACTATTTAGATCTATCTTTGAAAAATACATAGCTCTACTCAAATAATCCATAATATCATCAATTCGTGGCAATGGAAACCTATACATGATTATGATCTTGTTTATTGCTCTAGAATCTGTACACATCCTCCATTCTCCATTCTTCTTTGGTGCTAATATTGCTGGTATAGCACATGGACTCAAGGTCTCTTGAATCAACCCCTTCTGTAACAACTCATGTACTTGTTTGTTCAACTCTTCACTTTCTACTAGTGTCATTCTGTGTGCTGCCTTGTTTGGAAAACTAGCTCCTAGAATCAAATCTATCTGATGATTGATCTTCCTTACCGATGGTAATCCATTAGGTACATTATCAAATACAATATCTTAAAACTCATTCAACAAATCTGCAACCTCTACAGGTACATCCTCTGCTTCCTCTTTACCAACTTTTGGAATTAAAGCAAAACACACATGCTCATGCCTCATACCATCTAGAAATTTTCTTCAATCAAAAAAAATTATTCTTGCATTACCACATACCTTTTCTTCGATCTCCTTCAATGGCTTTAGCTTATGTCTCACTCCATCCTTTGTTAGGGAATAGGTATTCACATGAACATCATGTACAACACATCTATCAAACTACCATGGTATACCCAACAACATATGACATGCATCTATAGATATGATATCACATAGTACCTCATCATGGTACCCACCAATCTTGAACTTTACTAGGCACTATTCACTAGCCATGACCTTGTGGTCATCCTGCACCCAGGCAATCTAGTATGGATGTGGGTGTTTTTGTCTCTTGAGCTTCAAGTTCATCACAATCTCTTCCAACACCAAATTGTCAGTGCTTCCACTATCAATGATCATATCACAACACTTACCCTCACACTTGCATCTAGTGCAAAATAGGCTTCTCATTTGCTCAGGTTCATTCTCATCACTCAGCAAGACTCTTCTATTAATAAATGTTTCTCCTCTTTCAGCATCTTCAGAATTTGATGATCTAGCATCTTCATCTACATGTGCAACTTTGGCCTGGCCTTCATTCCTCCTATTTTTCCTTCCTTGGCGTTGAGGACATTAAAATGCCCTATGACCTTATTCTCCACAATGAAAACATGTTCCATGGAAGCCTCCTCTTCCAAATCCTTTTCCTCTTCCTCTTTCTCTCTGATCTCTATTATTCTAATCATGGAAACTATTGGAATTGTTTCCTCTCTGATTCTAACTGCTACTGGCCTCATCCTTCTTTTTCGGATCTTCATTTTGGCCTCCATATGACCATTCACTAGATCATCCACCACAACCTCTTTCATTTTATCTTCTCTCAAACTTCTTGTTTAGCTTTTCCTCTACTTTTAGGGAAAACTAGTATGCCTCTTCAATACTATTCATTCAAACCAGATTCAGCTCATCCTAAATGCTCAGCCTCAACCCATTAAGGTAACTGACAACTTTCTCCTTATTAGCTTCTACATGGCCTATCCTGATGTGGATTCGATAGAACTTCTTTGTATACTCCTGAACAGATCTTCTTGCTTGCTTCAAAATTTGCATTTTCTTGAGTAGGTCAAGCTCATAATCAATAGGAATGAACTGTCACTTCAATTTATCCACCATCTGATCCCATCTTGTGATTTTATCCTTTCCTCTTCTATTTCACTCTAACTAAATCTCATGCCACTAGATCTTCGCATGACCCTTCAGTCCGGCCTCCACAAACTTCACCCGTTCAGAATCCTTAATATCTTCATACTCAAAATATTCTTCACACTCATTGATCCAGTCGATCAATTCTTCTAGGTTAAGATTTCTTGAAAATGTAGGAGCCTCAATCTTAGGTCTTTTCCCTATCCTAGAAATGGCTCAGAAAAGTCTTTCTTCCTCTTGATTCAAAATTTCAACTTCTCCTTCCTAGTCATAATTTCCTTCTCCCAGGGCTTCATCCTCACTTTCATCTCTAACATTCAGATTCATTCCTCTACAAATCTCCTCTTGCAATGCTTGCACATGTCTCTGCAATGTCCTAACCTCAGGTGTTACAACACCAACTCTTCCGCCATGTTCCCTTCATGGAGGAATTTTTGCGTTGCTCGTTGAAAGCCTAACCACAGTCCTAGTGTAAAATGTCTCACAGTCAGTGATCTATTTACACACTCAGGAACTCCCGCTCTGACACCACTTGATGAAGGGTGCTCCCCTTAATACCACAAAAACATAATAGAAACAGAGAAATAACAACAATTTGCAAGAACAAAAAATGGGCTTCTTATTATCTCCACAAATGTGGAATTATAAACATTTATAATTACAATACGCAAAGCCACATGGGCATTCCCTTACAATATTCTGTAGGAAAAAGCCTTGAAACATTACCCAAATCTACCCAGAACTGCCCTAGACAACACTACGGGCCTTCTTTATATCGGTAATTTCCACCGCCCTAGAAGGTTCCTGAAATTTAGCCCTTAAAGCTGACTATACATAGAATTATTTTATTTTCACAATTTTTACAATAGGGTCGGCTCAAAAGAAAGATAAAATATGCTTTTAGGTAGCCCAAATTCTAGAGGCCATAATTTTCTAACCATAGCTTCATTTTTCTATTATAACCACTTTTCAAAAACACCATGACAAGATTTATAGTTCTTGACTCGCTCAAGCTCCAGTCAATCGGGGGTTGATCGTGATCCAGAGCCTCTAAGGCCTTCAAAATTCACTTGAAACATTTCTTACCCAAAAACTTCAATAACTTCACCAATACAGATGATGTGGCAATGAAAGTCAACTGGTAGGCTGATATGACTAAGATGAACCTCCAACTGTGAAATCAGAACATTCTAAGATCATATGACCAACTTACTAAAAATAGTAAGTTTCCATAAATAGCAGCTCTACATAAGATAGCCCTTATTGAAAAGAAACCAAAAATATTTTTGGGTGATGCAAGATTTCTCTTACACCCAGGATGCTCATGCATCAAAATTTGCCTCAGTTTCTGCTAATGGACTGATAGTTTTAGTCCATATTCTTTTACTCTCTTCATTTACCTCTTGTATTTTTATTTGTAAAATTTTAAATTCTCTAGCCTTCATAAAAAATTTACATGCATATTGTTTCATGGTTGTGTCTATCTCGAGGATAGAGAAGTCTGATTTTACCAAAATAAGAGCCTTTCTCTCATCCTCTTCTCATTTTGAAGTGCATACGTCCATTTGGTAGATACTTTTTCATACAACTCCTTTGGTATGCTACTTGAAAACTCAACTAGAACTCATTTTAAATTTATCATCATACCTATTAAAGCTTCCTCTATCTTATCATGATTCTCAGTGCTCAGGTTTGAATATCTGTTCAGTTTGGGAGTAGAAAGTCTTCCAGTTTTCCTTTTTCCTTCTGCAACTTCATCTATAGTTTATGGACCTTTCTTTATAACAACTTGAAATTATTTAGTATCCTCTTCTTCTAAGTCAAATTCACCTTTCCTTCTTATCAGTTTCCTTCTCCTCTTTGGTTCAAGGAGATCAGTAAGTTCTTTTTCTCCTCTCTTTTTTTTATATGTGTAGGTCGGTGTAGGCCTTGTTATCTTTGCTACTCCTTTCTTGAAAGGTGGTGTGCTACCATTTTTAGACCTTTTCCTTGTTTGGGTTGGGGTATCAACCTATTTACATTGACCTTTTGTAGCCTTAGGTGGCTCTTCATGTTCATGTTCATCAGACTCAGTGGCCTCTTCATCTATATCTTCATTGACTGGTGCATATTCCTTGGTTTCCTCATCAACTGATTTATCAATATCTTTATCACTTACACCAAAATGTTTATTTAAGGATTTTACCATCTTATCATTTTTCCTTCCCATCTTTTCTACTACAAGTCTCATCTTTATTCTGGATATGTCCTCATCATAGGTTCCAAACCGTGTAGATTCTTTATCCTTAGGATCAGCAAGGAAAACCTTAATTCCTTTTGTAGATCATTCTATGTCAATTTCATATTCTATGGGGGTAGCCAAGTCAACTACTTTTATCAAGGTGGTCTCGATGTCCACCAAAAAAATGCCATCCTTGTATTTCTCAACCAACTGTGATGGTATCCTTGTTCTTTTCTCCATTCCCTCCTTAAATTTACCAAAATAATCCTCCATAACTAGTTCAAAATTCTTGTCTAGGTTTCTAATAAATGTTAAAAAGTAAAGTCCACCAAGATAACTGAGAGGGGGAGGGGGTGAATTAGTTATTAGATAACTACAACTTTTATCACCATTAACAAATTTTAACCATGTAATCGATATAAGAAACAACTATAGAAATATAAACATACACAACAATACAATAACACAAGATATGTTGACTAGGGAACCTCTTGATCAAAGAGTAAACCCCGGTGAGAGTGACAACCACAAAAGATGAACTAATATCAAAATTCCTTGTGAGAGGATGGACTCTATTAGGATCCTTATGAAATACATTCAGTACAAATGAGTCCCTGTTAGGAGACTTTGAATCCCTGTTAAAATATTCTAACTGGATTAAGATTTATGGAAGACAGAAGGACCCACTGTCCAAATAACTTCAAGGAAAAGATCATTGAACTCACTATCCAACTGATCTATGTATTATCTAAACAAAATAATACCAACAATTACTGATCTTAGAAAATTATCTTTTCCCTTTTGTCTGCACCAAAATGCACATGTCACATCCAAGTCACCACCAAAATGTTTTCATCAACTGTATAACTTTGCATGCCTAGATTATATAATGATTAGGAGATATCATCTAGTTACCACAAGCCACTTCTCAGGAACACTGTATAAATAATAATTCCACTAAATTACACATAACTATCATGAATAATTGAATTTCTATATGCACTCTTGACCACATTCTGAGGATACAATGTAGAATAAATCCTCAACTTTGCATACCTTGATCTACAATATTCCAAATGCACTAATTTAAACACTATCTACTTCTCTATTAATCTCCAGTGGATCATTGTGTTGACATCAATGACAATCATAGTCATGAATACAACATACAACTACTATAGGATGACTCCGAATAATCCCCCATAGGAAATATTTAGCATTCATTTATAACAATCTCCCCCATTGGTATTGATGGTAACATAGATGAAAAAACATCCAAGCTCCATAAATACCAAACTACAATGCTACTACTCTGAAATATTTTCAAGTCCTCCTCATCAATCAAATCTTACAAGTTTTTCATTTTCTATTGCTTCTTTTCCTCCAACAGATGTTTTTCACGTATCCTTCTCCCCGATTGACATCAATAACAACTAAAGCATCACTATGTCAATCCACTTCAAAAACCTCAATGTCAAAAGACACTTTTCAGAAAATACATTCACAAGAGTCCTTTATGACTCAGCTCAAAACACACATACTCCCCCATAGAGGAAGTACCATCATATAGTCTAGAAAAGATAGAGCTCATATACACTAGACTGATGCAACAATTTGCATCACTTCTCAAAAGTAGGTTGGGGCATAACCCCAAGCATACCTCTTAGATACTCAAATGTGTCTTTAGGTGTAGGGACCAACTTCCAAGTTTTGTTCTTTTCAATTTGATCTAGTTCTTCCTTCATTGCTTTAATCCAATTTTCATCTTTACAAGTTCATCGGTAGTTTTAGATTCAATTTTAGAAATCAAACATAGTTCTTCTTGTACCTTATTCCTTGTCAAAACTCCTTTTTCTATGCTCCCAATATTCTGATTAACAATGTGATTTCTTCCTAGATTCTTATTAGGTGTCACTGTCTCAATTCTATGTTCTGCTCTAGTTTATTCTCTTATCTCCTCAATGTGACTCTCATTCTACAAATCACTATCATTTTCATAAAATAGCTCAACATTTTCTTGATCAATTCTAGGATGAACTTCTTCATATGTTTCATAATCAAGTATTCTTTCCTGAATTTTGAACTTTTCATCAATTTTAACATTTGCGCTCTCAATAATAGTCTTAGTTTTTTTATTGAAACATCTATATGCTTTTTTTTTCAATGAATAACCAAGAAATATACCTTCATCACTTCTGGGATCAAAATTTCCAATGCCATCATCTCTCTTAATATAAAACTTACTTCCAAAAATACTAAAATACTTAACTAATGGCACATGTCCAAACCACAATTCATAAGGTGTCTTGTTTGTGTCTGCTCTAATTTGTACTCTATTCCTTGTATATACTATTGTATTCATGGCTTCTCTCTAGAAAGTCTTTACCAAATCATTTTCAAATAACATATCTCTTATTGCTTCAGTTACTAATATGTTCCTTCTTTTTGCATTACCATTTTGTTTAGTTGTTCTAAAGGTTGAAAGTTGTCTCTTAATACCATTCACTTCCCAAAAAGTATTAAATTCCTTTGAAGTAAATTCTCCACCTCTATCTGACCTTAAAAATTTAATCTTCATCCCAGATTCATTCTCAACTTTGTTCTTAATCAATTTAAACTTATCAAATGCTTCAAATTTTTCTTTAAGAAATGCAATCCACATCATTCTTGTAAAGTCATCAACAAAATCATAAAATATCTTTCACCATAGAATCCTCTAGTCCTTGTGGGACCACTCAAATTTGTATGAACAATTTCCAACTTCTCTACTGATGTGAACTTATTACGAGGAAATGAACTTCTCTTCTACTTAACCATAACACATTCATTGCAAATCATGTTAGTAGGTTTCATAATCTTTGGCAAATCTCTTATTGCAAGTGTAGTACTTACTTTTAAAATGCTATCAAAGTTTATGTGACAAAACCTATTATGCCATAACCAACTGTCATCAATTCTAGTAATCAAACATGTCATCTCAGAAGGATTCAACTGAAATACATTACCTCTAGATCTTGATCTAGTTCTAATCAAATTATCAAGCAAGGTGCATTATTTTTGTTAGTCCATTTTCCAGTTAATGCAAAAATCCTATGAAAATGGCCTGTTCTCTACAGTTTTTGTTATGTTGTTCTGCCATGCCTACAAGCACAGTTTTAACTTGTGAGGTTGATCCCTGATGTTTCATGGTGTGTGCTCTTAGCCCTATGTTCTTCCATGTGTCACCATGCTCTAGCTCAAATTGCACCTCCTAAATCACAAAATTTAGGGAGATATTTAAGTTTTAAGGTCTGCAGGAAACAATTTCAGAATCTGCCTAAGTGTCAAAAACCCACAATGTCTTTGAAAACCCATGATGTTTTCAGCTTCCCTGCTACCTTTTGGTCTGTTGAAAAACCCTATGTTTTTTTGATCTTTCATCGAAAACCCTGGATGTTTTTGACCTTGCACTTCTGCCTTGTTTGTCGGCATTCCTTAACTGCACAAGTTCGACCTATTAGTGGGCCCGGGTCTTCAAGGGCTTTAAAATGATTGGTTGTCGCATGATCGCATGTCAAAAATTTCTGACATGCGACCATGTGAATGGTTACTTCTTGTTGTGGGCTCGTTGGCGAGGAGGGTAGTGGTCCTGCTGGCGGTTGTGTGGCATCTTGTGGTTGGCTGTCGCATGATCACATGTCAGAGTTTTCTGACATAAGATCATGTGACCGATTGACACCTGTCCTGGGCCCATTGGTGATGGAAGTATTTTGGTCCCGCTACCAGAATGAGAGGATGAGGTGGCAGTCTTGTGGCCTTGTCGCATGATTGCAAGGGCCATCTTTCAGACATGCGATCATGCGACAAGGGTGCCACATTATGCTGGGACCCGGTGGCAGGTGGTGATGTGGCATTTCCTGACTGGTCGGCAGGGTGACAAGGAGGATTTTTTAGTGGGGCCGATGTTTTTGGTGATGTGGAGGTTAGTAGTGGTGAGTGTTGATGGTTTGTTGCATGTTCGCATGAGCCAATTTCTAGCTATGCGATCATGCGACAAACCCCTTGTGTTAGCGGCAGTGGCTGTGGTTTTGTTAAAGGGGTGACGTGGAGGTGTGACGCATGTTCACATAGCCCTTTTCCTGGCTATGCAATCATGCAACAACTATTTGGACATCACCGTTATGGAGTTAACCCGAGGTGTCTAGGTGGGTTAAAAACATAAAGCCCGCGAAGTATGAAGATCTAACACTGCCGATATAAAGTTGATCCCAGTTTAAATTGTGACCGTCGATTCACTGCTGGTGCCATAAGAATGACCATTGCTTTTCAAATTCAAACTTCTGAGAGGGTTTCCAACGATAGAAGGTACCAAGATTTATCGCTTTCGTGGCTAGATTTGACTTGTTTGATGGTGGTAGGTGTTGCAATCTGGCCTGAGGGTCTTGCTGATCAGTGGCATGATGTTTTTGTACCTGGTGGTGAGTGTTGGTGGTGTGTCGCATGTTCGCATAGCCCTTCTCCTAGCTATGCGATCATGCGACAACCATTATTTTGCAAGGTTTTCTAGTAGTTTGGTCGTATGCGATGAGTGTGGTAGCTCGGTGGTAGTTGTGAAGTTGATGAAGAAGATTTGTGTGGCTACACAGATCAGATTTTCTTGCTTGGGGTGCCACACTGGTTTAAATGCAAAGGATTGTTTCTTTCTGCTGGCGGCTATGGTTTGGTATGACAGTGACCTTGCTATGTACATGTGAAGTTTCTCAAGTTGGTCCTGGCATCAAATTTTTTTTCTCCTACAACAAGAAGGTAGTAACTTGTGATCGCAGTTAGTCTATGATGATGAAACCAATGCAAATGTACATTAGCTTTGATCTAACTTTTTTGGGTTTCTAGGCTTTTCTGCAATCTTTCATTTCTTGTTGTACTGGGTGGTTGCAGACTTAATTTTTGTGTTCTAAGTGATCCTTTGCTTGTTGCAATCCTTGTTCCTATAAAAGGATTTTCAAGATCATTTAGAGGGGTTCCTTCTTCTGCAATTTTTGAGGAGAATCGGTTCCAAGTGAAGGGTCCTTTTCCTGTAGATATTTCCTTTTCTCTGCATATAGAGTTCCCTCTTTCCTCTCTAGTTTTCTGAGAATATAATGCATATTGTAACAGATTTGTCTTATGTATGAGGATTTAATATATTCTTACTGTTACCAAGCTATCTCCATTTGAATTCTAAGTCCATTAATCATACATCAAGGGTGTTTGATTTTTCTATTTGCATTGCCTAAGTGTTTGCAAGTGGAGTTGTCTTCGCAGGGATAACTGGTTCAGAGTTAGTGTTCATGTATGTATGAGCTGAGGTGTCAAAGATATGTCATGCTTGTCTTCCAGTGGATGTTGGTCAATGTATTATCTGCTTATAGGTATCTTCTAAGGGGAGGGTTAAAATCCTTTGAATGGATAATAATGTACTTGAATGCACAGGTGGGTTGTTAAGTTGAGGTTTGGTCATGGTGTGTGATTGATGTTAGGCATCAACACACTGAGTATATTGTTTCCTTGTTTCATAGCTATCTCTTACAGTAGGGTATTTGACTATGTGGCCCATTAGATAAGGCACTAGTCTATGAGAGACTTAGGGTATCTCAAGGGTCCCTTCAACCCATCTTTAAAATCATTTTTATTTAGTCCCACCCTTTCCCTTCCATGTTGTTAGTGTAGGTCTCTGGTTTTCATACTCACTCCATGCAAGCAGGGCTATTGCAAGAGATATTGGTTTCATTTGAGGTACAGGATACCTAGAAGAGTTTGAGAACCATTCCACAGTCAGTTACCTGGAGGCCTGTAGTGTGACACAAGTTGTATGAGTGTGTAGATGAGGTATACTCACCTGAGTGATGTGGAGATCAAAGTGTAGAAGGATCTCTCTTTGATCCTTGTCAGTTGGCCCTTTTTCCTGTCAGATTTGGAGTGTTGAGTGAATGTGACACTAGCCCTGTCAATCCTTATGTCAATCCAACCTTTGGGGAAAAAGAACTCCAACAGTTTCCAACTCTAACAATTCCTCCATCATAATTATTAAACTTTATAAATTTCTTCATATCTCCAATCATATGATGTGAACAACTACTATCTATAATCCAATCAGATCTCTTTTCTACTTGGGAAACTAAATCTTTTTCTTCTTTAACTTTTGTTTTAGATTTTTCTTCTTTTATTGCTACAAATCATACATCATCATTTTCATTATCACTTTCACTTAAGAATTTCTCAACACTAGTCTCAATTTCTTCATAATTACCATAGTAACATTCTTTAGATCTTCTAGTTTTAAAGTTCTTATATTTATTTACTCTCTTAGGGCATTTAGATGCAAAATGACCATATTCTTGACAAGTCTAACATTTAAAGATTTTCTTACCTTCTGGTTCTCTTTTCACAAGCAAGGAAATTCCTTCCTCAATCTTTCTATCATCTTCGGTCTTAGATCTGCAGCAACTAGCATAATCTCCACTGACACTCATAATTCTTGACAAAGTAGGGTGAATGCTAAGTGTGTTGAATGCTATCTCAATTCTAGGTAGATCTCTTGACTGTCTCAGGCCCATATCTGTTGCTTCTAATCTTCCAAGAAGAGTTTCTCTAGTAAAGTTCTTAGTACAAGGTATAACTTGTTCAATCATCTCTGATGTATACCTAAATACAAGATTTAATCTCTCTCTCTCTCTCACACACACACACACACACACACACACCATTTGTCCATCTTTCTCTATCCCTATAGCCCCCTTCTCTCTTTCTCTCTTTATATATCACTTCCTACCTCTATCTCTCTACCATCTCTAGCTACTACTTGCTCCTCACTTTATCTCTCTTTTCTTCTCTATATTCCTCCCTTTTCTAATCCATTCATATGCTTAATCACCAAACATATGCATTAATTATACATCTTGTTGTTACACCATAATATAGGAAGAATGGTAGTAGGAATCAACAAATATCAAACTGTAGGCAACTTTCATTTCCTGCGTATACCATTTTTGTTTCAAAATAAAGTTGCATTAATAGCTCCATTAAATTTCCTCATTTTAGAAACCCAAGGAAATGGACCGTACTTGTATAACAACTACCAACAGGATTCCTTCCCCTTATATGCTTTGGATCTATTGAAGTTACTTTACATTTAATATAGTGACCAGTATGTTAGTGTCATATTTTTTTGTAAAGATATAATTTTATATACATCCATGAAAGAACAAAAAGAACAGAAAGACCAAAACCCGCAATAGAAAATGGACATGCACCTTCCACAAAGAAGATTATTCTCACAACTATCAATATAGGATCGAACATAATCAAAAGAGGTTTCAAAAGCACCATTCCACTATGAGCCCAGTCAAGATCAAAAAAATTGTACTAGCTATAAACAATGTTACAAAACCCTAAAGCTAAGTAGAGATGGGTGCATTCTCATTGATTCTTCCTATTACTCCTTGATGTCATTCAACCATTTTAAACCCTTCAACCACAAAAAGCCTAAAAACAAAAATATCCCTTACACAAACATAGCCAATATTTGTATATGCTTTGAACTAACATAACTAAGAATAAGAACATTCTGTAATTGAAAACCCAAATTAAAATCTCTCTAGGTGTTGGATTAATGAATTATATCAAAGATAAAAAAATCCATACATGTTACTATGAATATATTGTTACCTTTTTCTGAGGGCCTATAAAAGTTTAATGGGTACGAGCATGGCAGGATGAGAAGAATGGAGTCCATGAAAAAGAACACATTATAAATCATTTGGTTGGGGACTTGAGATTGTATTTTATATACAATGACTTATGGACATCATGATTTCCCAAGAAAATGCATCTAGAACATCATAAACAAGTGGGCAATCTCATCATGGTGAGCATGTGCACAGATAAAGGGAAATAGATATACTCAGCCATAGTGGATCTACTGAGTTGATGAGTCACTCCACTCTAGACAATACATGTCTTTTCTAGATCTCTTGTAACATTTGCATCTTAGTTTTGGGAATTAAAACCCTTATCTTACTTCTTCTTTAAATATTCTACAATTATGTAATTTTTGGATCATTTAAAAATTTACTATGTTGAGGACAAGATCACTTTTAAATTCACTTGTAGCCAACATCAAGACCCCTTTATAATTAGATGATTGTTGACTTGTTGAAATAAAAATCCATGTTTATGATTTCGGATCTGTTTTTAATATTGTATGGAATAGGTTATGATTTCCCTTTAAAACTTGTTTTCCACATTAAGTGTAGTTGGTTTTCTCATAGGTAATGATTGTTCTCATAGGTAATTAATAGTCGGCCTTGAAAACAAAATAACTTAAATGAACTATATGTACTTACAAAGTGTAATGCCATTTTGATCTATCTTCCCCTCTACTCGTTAAATCCTGAACATCCTCAGGCCATTTTCTAGCAAGTGTCGAATGCTTCACCGACACATGAAAAAATCCCAAAATGATAGAAATGTATGGAAATGAATGATTTCCAACACTTCACCACTTAGTAGCAGCAACATAAAATTAAGAGCGAAATAGTAGATTTGTTGTAATAGTTTTTTACATTGAATTGCAATTTCTCCATGTTCTTCACAAACCTCTCCATGACAAATCTTGAGCTCCTCTCTGTTAGAGTAATCATACTTTATGCTTATTAATTAAATCACTTTGGTTTAATTAATTAAGTCATTTATTACTCTATTTACTTAAGCTATCTTTTAGGTGCATTATAATTAATATATTTATTAATTATAATGTGCAACCTAGCTTTATTTTTTGCTTTATAGCTTTAGGGTTTTATTGTTCACCTATATGGTTGAACCCTTTGTACATTCTTTTTAGCTAATCTTGGAATACAATTGCTCTTTACATGTCCATAAGATGTCTCTGGCTTTTTGGCCTCCATAGATTTTTCTTGCTTCTGTTCTTTGCTTCTTCCATGTGACAGGGTTATGCATGCAGGTGTTCTTGGGAGATTAGTATTTCACCTAATCTAACATGGTATCAGAGCCATCTTGCTACTCACTGTTCGTGTTTTGTTGAAGTGATTCAGATGCAGGAGGGTTTCAGAAAAATTTTAGTTCTGGTACTCTCTGCAGGACGTTTGGGGGGTATTTTGAGAAAAAACGGATGCCACCATTGCGTCCAGAAGGCCCAAAAACCCCAGAATCCATATAAAATTTGTCCATTTTGGACACTTTTGCAATTTGAGGCAAAAAATTTTTGGGTACTAGGCTGTACGGCCTGGCACGCGGATCGAGACGGCGATTTTTTTGTCAAAAAAATTTTAAATTTTTTTTTGAGGGGCGGCCACCCGGGCGCCACCCCGCGGCCTCCACAGAGCCGCTACCCTCTGCAGAGCTGCCGCGGCCCCGCCGCCTTCCGCCCCAGCGCGCTCCTCCGCCACGCCACCAGCGGCCACCGCGCCGCCAATCTGCGGCCTCCGCCGCCCGTGCCGCCGCCCGCGCCCGTGCCGCCGCCGCCCTCCGCGGCCTCCGCTCCGCCGGCCCGCCCACCGCCTGCCCCCCATGGCTTATGCTATCGGCCCCTGGTCATATGGGTGCCCGTGGCTTAGGGTTAAGCCCCTGGGGCCTATTTGCACTCTTTTTTGCCTTTTTGGGGGTACCTGGACATTTCTCGCTCTACAGGGAGCATCCGGGGGTCTTTTTCTGACTTCCATATACCGTCGGAAAGCTCTTTCCGAGCACTTTTCGATGGTGGAGGTTAGGGTTTTTGGTTCCACCGTTTCAACAGTGTTTTTTGCTGTTGAAGTCTGATATCTTTTTTTGCCTTCCGAGAGTCATATCTGGCTCATCCGGACTCCTTTTTTGGCAAATAAGATATCGTCAGAAAGCTGGTTCAGTGTGCTATTCAGTGGTTGAGGTTTTTTTTCTAGATTCTACTCCAGTTTTTCACTCCTCCGCGTTTGGTAGTTTATGCCCTCTGGTGGAGTGCTTGGTTCTACAGGTCCGGGGATCTCTTCTTCTGAGTTCATAGCTCACTCTTCTTTCTGTCTTCTGAGAATTGTATGCTTCTCTTCTGTTGCATTCTTTTTTCTGTAAACGCACTGAGATAAAGTGCCTACTTTTGCATATCTGGGATCTTGTACACCTTGTGTTTGTTTGTACTCGCACTCAGTTATAAAGTGCCATGGGGAATTATGATGTTTTGCCTTTTGTGCTCATCCACCTTTGTCAAGTGAGTGTACCTTCCACGACATTAGCCCATGCTGTGTGTCCAGAAGATCTATTCTTCTTCTTTGACACCGCCCTTTATCCTGTGCGTGTACTTCTGTTGCACTGTTGGTGTTCCTGATTCTTCTTCTTGCAGATGTTTCTGGCATTGCATTTCAGTGTTCCTGTCACCCATCTCTCTGTTCAGTATTATGGGGGGGTTCACCTATTGGTTCTATTGCTTCCTTGGTTCGGTTGAGTGATCTACGTATTCAGTTTTTGTTCCTATGTACTAGGCGGATACAGTGGCTAGGCACCTATGCATTTCGGTGAGATGGTTCATCTACTATATAGACACTCATTCATTCCTATTTTGGAGGTCACCTCTTTGATTGATCAGCTCTTCAGACTTTGTCTTCTCTACCTGGTCATGCACTATTTCAGTGGGGGTTCCAGCAGTATTCTTCTGACAGTGTTTGCAGCTTCATGCTTCAGAGATGCTTCATGCTCTTTCTTGTTCCTTTCTTTGGGACATTCCCTAGATTGGAGGCTTTGTTTCCTTCATCTAGTTTATTTCTTGTACTTGGCTACCTGATCAGGCCTTGTTGCCGGGACCCATTTTCTGCTTTCATAGTTGTGCTAGGTTAGCTTCCCTCTTGAGCTACGCTTAAGGGGGGGTGTTAGAGTAATCATACTTTATGCTTATTAATTAAATCACTTTGGTTTAATTAATTAAGTCATTTATTACTCTATTTACTTAAGCTATCTTTTAGGTGCATTATAATTAATATATTTATTAATTATAATGTGCAACCTAGCTTTATTTTTTGCTTTATAGCTTTAGGGTTTTATTGTTCACCTATATGGTTGAACCCTTTGTACATTCTTTTTAGATAATCTTGGAATACAATTGCTCTTTACATGTCCATAAGATGTCTCTGGCTTTTTGGCCTCCATAGATTTTTCTTGCTTCTGTTCTTTGCTTCTTCCATGTGACAGGGTTATGCATGCAGGTGTTCTTGGGAGATTAGTATTTCACCTAATCTAACACTCTCATCTAACAATAAAAAATTCTTGTGCATTGAATTTCATAAATTATGCCAAAAGTTTGCACAATTTATCCTTTAAACTTAAAATAAATTCAAGTGCTCTATAATCAATTGATCTACATAGAACTTTCCCTATAATAATTAGGGAATTTCACCTGCTCTGCAATCAATCGATTCTAAATACATTTCATGGTTATATATATCAAAGGGTTTGTACATGTCAGCAGGAGCCAACTAGGATGGATTCAACTGAGAATATACATATATATATATATATATATATATATATATATATATATATATATATATATATATATATATATATATATATATATATATATATATATATATATATATATATATATATATATATATATATATATATATATATATATATATATATATATATATATATATATATATATATATATAAGGGTTTGAATATGCCTGTTGGATCCAACTACAATAGTTTTGCCTAGGGAATATATTTCATGTGTATATGTTAGGTTTGATCTATCCATGCAAATCAATGGGTAAGCCGAAGAGGTGGGGAAGGTCAATTAGCAAAATATTTGATCTATTTTTTTATACAATTATGGAATACATGAGGCCAATTGCTATGTCATTTAGAAATGGTTTAATTTACGCAACAAAGATCTCAATGAAAATGTGATATATTCACATACTATAAATTTATTTATAATAATAAACTATTTTTACATAATTTAATTTTATAGCATCAGGAGAATAAACAATACATTTACTTCTAGGAATCCAGACATGTCTAAAACAAAATTTGAATTAGAAATATAATAAGGCTTCATTACAAAAATAGTCATGTTATGCACAACTATATCAACTCTATTAAGTAGAGAAAATAATTTTAACAATGATGTGATCATTTAGAATTCAAATGGAGAGGAGTGGGAAAGGGAGAGGTGTGTCTATAGTTTCAGGAGGCAAGAGAGAGGTTGTGGAGTCATCTGATGAAGGTTTTGATGACAATGATGATACAGATAAAAATAGAGAAGATAGGGATTTATACAAATTGGGGGGGGGAGATAAGTATATAGAGAGGGAGAGACACAAAGATAAGTATAGAGATAGGAGATGATATATAAAGAGAGGTAGACAGAGGAAGACATCAAAGGTAGGAAAATATGGAGACATAAAGAGATAGGTAGGTAGGTAGAGGGAGAGATGAAAGAAAAAATGTGAAGAGATGGAGATACAGAGGTAAAGAGAAATATATTTAGAGGTCTAGGAAGAGAGAAAGAGAGAGGAGACTAGGAAAGAAATGTATGTATAGAGAGATGGAGACGTGTTTAGAGATAGAGGGGGGAGTTTTTTATTTATATTTAATTTTTTATAGATAGAGGGTGGAGATTTTTATTTATATTTAATTTTTTATTATAAAATATAACATATAATAATTATATAATATAATTATATGATTTATTGTGTATTATTAAAAGTATATATTATATTACATTATGTCTATCTTTTTCTTACATAAAAATATATTAATTATCAATTTTTTATATTTAATCATTTTTATTATCAAATATAATAGATAGTAATTATATAATATAATTATATGATATATTTAAAATTACTAATAATATATATCATATATTAATTATGTCTATAATGAGTTCTAAACACATAAATTCCTTAAATCCATAACTAATACTTTTACCTAAAAGATACAAAACCCAAGATGAATTAAGATGTCGTTTTTAAGCTTTAAGAAAATTCTTGTAACTCGTGCCTACTTACGATTGTCCTAGACAAATTAAATTTGAACATGAATTGTTATAGTGAACATAAAACAGTGATAGCGGAAGAAAAAATTATGACTGATCGCAAAATCTAATGGTCCATAAATTTTTAATCGTCTTGCAAGCTTATTAAACATTGGGAGTTGTTGATCTAAGAAGCCAACTGATCTTGTTCAAATAAATAATGCAGAATATATTTTGTGTATATTTTTCTTGTGGACGATTTGACATGGCACTTTCGTGATTTATGGCCAACTGTACCATAAGATATTTAGTCAGAATATTGGATTATCTAACCAGCCTTTTCTCTCCGGGAAGGTAATTATTGAACGTCGAATCCGAAGGCAAAAAAATAAAATTTCTATAGTCATGCATGTTTGTGATGCGTTGTAAATTGTTGACAGCAACAATGAAAGGACATGTAAATTGGCAGTTCAAAAAGGTGAACCGAAGCCAGAGAATGGTGATGATCAATTTGATGGTTGTCTGAGGGCTCTCAGAAACACTACACCATTGATTCTAAAACTTAACCTGGCCTCATTCAAATGGGAAACGCCTATGGCGTAATTAAATTAAAATATTTCAACAATTTCATTACATGAAGATATTCTAACAATTTCAACAATTTCATTACATGAAGATATTTTAAGCCATTATAGAATATCTGTCGATGTCATTAATATTATATTATATTTTATAATTATGTTGTTTATTGATTTCAATGCAGTTGGCTACTTTGGTATATAAGAAGTAGTTTATTGTTGATTAATGTTTATGTTTTTTCAATATGATCTTCTTTCAACTTCTTAGTCACCATTTACATATAGCCATTATAAATTTAAAAACATGAAAAACGGTTAGTAACATGTCAATAGGAAAGTTCTAGAAAAGAGTAAAATCATTAGAACAATAAGTGATTTCATGTATTTATGCATTGTTTATCACATATTCTCACGTCCATAGCACATGTTTCTAAAGATAAATAATATATTTTTTTTTCCAATTTTAATTTTTTATTGTTCAGTTATTTTAATTAAAATTTATGCATTACTAATATCCAATTAGAATTGATTTATTAGTTAAAGTAATATTTTTACATGTTACAACTTTGACCTACTTACATATTTACTTTAGATAAATCTACATGAAATATTTGAGAGATATCATTTTATATACATTAATTATGGTTATAGAATCAAGCAATGATTGTAGTCTATGAGACAACTAATTTTGTGGGTCATTTATTTAAAAATAATTAAGGACTCGTGAAGGAATCTAGTTTGGAATATCTTGTAATCTTGGCTTTCCATGAAAACACATTTGTATTGTTCATTATATCAAACAATTCACGTGTCCACTCTAGCATTTAACATTTTGCTTACATGTCTATTAGGGTGTTCAGAGAAATCATGCAGAACTCAAATTCACATCTAGTAATCCATCCATTCATTTACAATCCATGTTTTATAAATGATAAGTTAATGAATAGATAGATAATAGTGGAGAAAGTGAATTGACAACACAATTGTTTGTTGCATTTGATAAATCATTGTGAAGGTCATGCCTTATGTAATTTGTAACTATCATATTCCACAAATGGACACTTGGTTGAAAGATGTCATAAAAATATTTTAAAAGAATTCACAAAAATTCCACACTTGTCATAGATGCGGATAAGTAGGGGAAGAGCACAAGTTACCGTCCATGTTACAATTACCATTCACTCCTTGCATATCTAACACCCCAATTACTAACATTAAAGAAACCATAAAAATAAAAACCTAAAGCCCATAAATATATTTTGTATGTACCAATAGCCAACCACTTGTACCCCTAGTATATAGAACTTCAATTGGTGAAGTTGGAAAACTTTACTGCTAACCTTCTAGTAACCATAGCACATGACTATTAGGGCATTTGTAGACAAGTATTGGTAATTTTTGAGGTGGTTGCAGTGCATGATTATTGGGGCTTCTTTAAGTATGTATCAAATGATTTTTCAAAGTGATAACTTTTTTACCCTTGTGTGCATACTGAATCTAACAAGGTGAGTTGTTACTAAATATAAAATATAATAAAAGGAATAATCAGTTAAGTCACATATGAAGACAACAAAATATTTTGTCAAAATTTGACATATTGTTTGCAAAGAGTTAACTGCAATGATTACTACTATGGTTCTCCTTTCTTAGGTAAGAGATATCCTTTGGTAGATATAAATCTCTCATGTTGATGTGAGTGGATTTTATTACCCTTAAGACATTTGTAGCTATGCGAACATGTAAAATATGAATATATGTAGAAGAGAAAAGAAGATGATTTTGGATAGTGAATGAGATGGGTAATTAAAAACATGGAATGGACATATTTTCCTTCATTATAGAACATACCTTAATAAGAGTAGTTACAAAATTTTAGCTTTGTCATATAAATTAATAAGAAAAGTTCAGAAGTTTAGCTTTTAAATATTCCTAACATCATTTTATAAATCCGCTTAACATTTTGTAGAATAAGTTGATTAAAAATGTTGTTCATACAATTGCAATTCCTATATTTTAAAGAAGATTAATATTTATCCATGAATTTGTTTAATATAGTTTTATGTCTATTTAAATATATTGTAAATTCAATTACAAATTATAGTAATTAGAATATTATGCAATTTTTTTATTTTTTTTAAAGAAATCCAAGCTATTTTTTGAGATGAGTGTATCTGTATATATGATAGAGTTGGATTGGAAAGGTTAGTTTCAAAAATCCTAAAGGATTCTTCCAAGGTGAGAATAGTAGATTTCAATGAGGATGAGCTTGGACATTGGCTAAATAGCCTTCACTTGATTGTGTACATTTCATTTGGGATTTGGACCCTTTTACTAGAGCAACAACAACTGCCTTGGTGAGTGGATTGAATGCTACTAAGCAACCCCTTGGGTGGAGTTCCCTAAGCATCAAAATAGTGATTTCATATCATGATAGAAAATATCTTCCTTAGGAATTCCTATTCCATACCAAAAATATGGTAAGATTGTTGGAGGTTGTAATCAAAACCATCTCATTTATTATGTCAGTCTATCTTGTCATAACTGTAATCTCTAGGTTTTTAGATAATCTACAACATAACACTCTAACACTCTCAGTAGATATTTCAAGAATTGCATCGTATCTCTTTATTATCACATCTAAAATATCACACACTTTATGGGTAGTAAGAAAAACACTATTTTATGTTTGATATCTCTCCTTTGTAAATAAAAGGTTTTCTTAAAAATTAAGG
Organism: Chamaecyparis obtusa; assembly: GCA_027943335.1. Lineage (NCBI taxonomy): Eukaryota > Viridiplantae > Streptophyta > Pinopsida > Cupressales > Cupressaceae > Chamaecyparis > Chamaecyparis obtusa. The sequence goes on along the minus strand of BSBK01001899.1, from coordinate 1,000,705 downwards.
AATATATAATTTGTATCCATAATCTCAGTAAAGTATAGTCTATAAGTTGTGAGTTTGTAATCAATTCTAGAAGAATGTGATCATGTCTCTAATGCTCCAATATTTTAGAGCAGTAGCTAAGAGAGTTAGTCTAATGTTTCATGATGTTTAATATGATTTCTAACTTTATCTAAATTCCCCACTCAATCCTATGAATAATATCAGTCTATAGACTCGTTCATGGTTTCAGTCATTCTATACACTATGTGAAGATCTAAGTTCACATGGTTATTATTGGAAAATATATTTTTTTCCTTTTCTCCCTCATGCTAGTGTTGGATATAATTTAAAGCCCAATGACCACTTGCATTTCCCTCCAAGAGTGCTTTGACCATTCACATTCTAGATGAGACTATTATGCTTATATGTTTTTAGAATTATTTTTTGTTGTAAAATTAAGATCGATAAAGTCTTTTCCATGCTTAAAAGTGGATGTAGCCTTTATGGTTAACCACTATAAATTAAATGTCTTGATTATGATTCTTTGGTCTATGTTTTGATTTTTATTTACGCATGTCTATTTCATTCTTTTATTAAGACATTTTTATTTGTAATCAAGGTATCATAGATTAGTTGTTGAGCTAGCTGGGAATCAGTGGTGAATTCCTAGAATAATGAAGGAAATAGATAAATAGAAGATAGAGAAATTCGTGGGGTAGAATTTTATGCAATATAAAGTGTAGATGGAACCACTTTTGATTAAGAAAGATCTTTCACTTGCAATACAAAGTAAAGTGAAGAAAATAACTTCAATGATTGATCAAAACAAGGAGAAATTGGACAAAAAGATTAATGTGGAGAGAGGTATTGTGCATGTATTTCATAAAAATTTTATTTTTAGTTTTAAATTGATAATGGTTATTTACTAATAAATAATAATTTCAAAAAATTCATGTCATGGAGATATTTCAAGTCTTTATATAATACTCTTGATGTTATTAATATTATACTATATTATATTATATTTTATGATTATGTTGTTTATTGATTATATCGCAAGTGGCTACTTTGATATATAAGAGGTACTTTATTATTGATTATTCCTTATGTTTTGTTAATATAATATTCTTTCAATTTTATACTCACTATTTACATGTAACCTTTATAAAAAAATTGAAAAGGGTAAATGACTTGTCAATAGGATTCTTTTAGAAAAGAGTAAAATCATTAGAACAATAAATGATTTCAAGTATTTATGTAATGTTTAGCACATACTCTCCTTTCTATTTTTGTATTATTTAGCACATACTCTCATGTCTATGGCACATAATTCTATTGATTAAAAATATATATAATTTATTTTCTATTTTAAATTGTATTGTTCATTTTATATTTAATAGAATTTATGCATTATTGATATCTAATTGAAATAAATTTATTAGTTAAAATAATATTTTTTACATGTTTCAATTTCAATGTTACATATTTTCCTTACATAAATCCATATAAAAGATTTGAGAGATATATTTTTATCTATATTAATTATGGTTATAGAATCAAGCAATGACTAGAATCCATGAGACAACATTTTCTATGTCATTTATTTAAAAAATATTAAAGTCTCATCAAGGAACCTTTTTTGGTCATATCCCATACTACATCCTTTCATGAAACCATATATGTATTATGCATTATGCCAAACAATTATCATGTCCTCTCTAGTCTTTAACATTTTTCTTATATGTCTATTATGGTGCTCAAAGAAACCTTGTATAACTCAAATTCCCATGTAATGACCTATCCTTAGATCTTCAATCCATGTTTTATAGATGCTAGCTTAATGCATATAAAGATAATAATGAAGAAAGTGAACTCATTTTATTGCACAATTGTTCATTGCATGTCATAAATCATTGTGAAGGTCACAACTTATGTAATTTAAAATTATCATATTCCACAAATGGGTGCTTTGTTGATAGATGTCATCAAAAATATTGCTTGCATTAAAAAAAATTCCAAACATGTCATAGATGTTGATAAGTGGGGGAAGAGCACTAGTTACTAGTCATGTTCTAATTACCATTCACTCCTTCCTCATCTAAGCCCCCAATTACTAGATTTAGAGAAACTCAAAAAAGTGATAACTAAAATCCCGTAAATATATTTTGTATGTACCAATAGCCACTCACTTGTACCAAAAATGTTTAGAGCTTCAAATGGAAGAGTTGTGCAACATTATTGGTAACCATAATACATAACTAGAAGCGGCATTCATGCATAAGTATTGGCAATTTTTGAGGTGGTTGTAGTGCATGATTATTGGCACATCTTTAAGTAGGTACCAAATAGTTTTTGAAATGAGCAATTATTGGTCCTTGTGTGCATAATGAATCCATAATTATAACTATAATCTATTAAGTCACATACAAAGACAAAAAAAAAATGTCTGTAAAATTTGATGTACTATTTGCATGGAGTTTTCTATAACAACTATTGATACACTTCCTCTATATTGAGTAGGAGAATGTCTCTAGTAGATATAAATCTATGCAATTGACGTGAGTGGATTTTATTCCGTTAGGGAATTTGTGGCTATACAATGGTGTAGTGAGAAGAGTGTATATTTTGACTGAGATGGGTAATAACAACATTGAATGAGCATGTTTCCCTTTATTGTAGCACATTAAACAATAAAAAATTGCATATATACCTCAATAAAGGTAGTTATAAAAGTTTAGCTTTGCCATATAACTTAATAAAAGAAGTTAAAAAGTTTAGATTTGAAACCCTAAGATCATTTTATAAATCGACTTAACATTAAGTGGAAAAAGTTAATAAAAAAATGGTGTTCATAAAATTACAATTCGTATGTATTAAAGAAGAATAAAATCGATACATCAAAAGGTTTAATGTACTTTTATATCTTATTTGAATATATTGTAACATCAACAACAAATTATAGTTTTAGAAGATTTTTAAGTTTTAATTTTTAAGCCGATAGGCTTATTTAGAGCAAGACTCCCACTGGATTGTTTTGATAATCCGGCAGTGTGTTATGCCGTGAAAACAGGAAACGGTGCCGAGATAAATAAAAATGGTGTGGAAACGGTGCCCAGGAGTGGTGCCTCTGACAAAATAGCGTTAGGTGGATTGGGAAGATCGTAGTAGAGGCCTTATCGTTGCCCAAAAATACAAATCAAAATTGACTGGTTTCGCTTTGGAATGTGGAACATGTTACTGTGTTTAATGCGCTCATCGTCTCTTCTTCTATCATCGAATCACAGGCCTACATACATATTACTATTGTATGAAATAAATGCCAATCAATGTTTATTTATGAATGCGCTATTTAGAAATCTATAATATCAAATGCTTATAAACATCAAACAATTAATAACATAGTCGAATCTAATAACCATTTCATTTATTTACTAATATTTTATTAAATTTTACAATAATTTTACTTTAAGTTAAAAAAAATTATGTTAGCTTATTAAATATAATATTTATGTTTGAAAGAAGGTAACGTATTAAACAAATATGCAGATATTAATATCAAATTTACAAGAAACAATTCAATCATGTCAGCTTTTTGATATTCTGCTACAGATCCGCTCGGTTTTGTAAATTGTGAAACGACATGTTCTTGTTGGATATGTAGGAGATATTGTGAAACGACATGTTCTTGATGGTTTATTGTTCACGGGAGTCGTGGGCGATAAAATCAGAGCGAAGATAAACTCATCATGATGTCAGCAAAAAAAATCCATAAAAAAAAATGAAGCAACGCTACAAGTTTTGGCTAACGACAATAGCATTCATGTTCTACTTAGTACATTAAACAGTCTATTCTCTATTCTAGTCTGCCCGGCATCTGGCGGGCGCCTGTCGAGACGATCATCTGTTAATTTATAAGCTATTTATTTGTTTGTTGAGCATTGGATGAAGTAAAGCAGTCAGGAAAAATGAATAATCCCAAGAAACAGCTCTGCCAAAAGTCGGCTTATATGCAAAATGCGGGAAAATCAGATGATTTTTCGGAAAAAAGACCGTCTCCTGTCTTGATTTCTTTCAATGTTTCTGTCAGAAGAAGGAGTCGAAAGGATTCTGGTACGAATCGATCGATGAAGGCCGTGCGGAAAAAGATGATCTGAGAGGATTTTCCGAGGGCCAGGTCGCAGGTTCGAACCACGGGAAGTATTGTAGAAATGGATGATAGAATATTATTGGCCCAGTTGAGCAGAGAAATCCAGCAGGGAATCGAACTGGAGATCGAAAAGCAGATTGTGAATCTTAGTCGTAAGCTGGAGGAGATTAAAGCAAGTGGGGCTTGTGGAAATAATGAAAGATCTTCGATTCCACAGAGGAATCGTTGTGTTTTAGCACAAGATTGGGTGAAGAATGGGTAGAAGCGGAGAGAAAAGCATAATATATCTAACAAGGGCAGTGTGGGTGATTTGGTGAACAAGATGTATGTTTCAGATAATGGATGTTGTTCTCGCAATACCTATGCCGCCATTGTTTTTGCAGCCAAGATCTTCAAGAGAAAACATGCCTGATTTTGGTAATCAAAGATTGAGAATACTCAACTTTGAATTCAGTGGGTTGAAGAGGGTAATTAAAGATCATTTGCTCAGGATCTCTGAATTGGTTTGTTGTTAAATGCAACCACCCGGCTTATAGATTTGGGATAGTTTTTAATCACGGCCTAAGTGGAAATTCAAATCGAGTTTAGGTTATTTGATAAAGCTCTTTTTCAAACGACCTGTACTTGATAGCTCAAAATTGAGCTATAAGATTTATCGATTAGTCTTTATTAATATTATGTCTTCAACATCTTATTTAATTGATAAGTAAGAGATATTTTCTACAACAAGTTAAATTTTGACATTTCTATTATAATTCAACTATGTAGTTTTGTTGATCCAAACTCATTGACCCATATTTTCTGAGTAGTGGTTCACAAGATCCAATCTCTCATGAGAATAGATGGAACACTTAGCACTCATTCCATCCATGTGATGTTCATAGAGGTGAAGCACACAGATTAAATTTTCTGGATGAGTTCACATTTGGATTGTTGAAGATTTCCCATTATTTCCCATTATTTCCCGTGATTTCTCCTATTTCTATCCATGAAAGCATTTATCACACAATCACAATAGACAAAGAAATTGTGGGATAGAGACAAAGGGATAAATTGAAGAGGAAATATGGATAAATAGAGATAGAGATGTAAATAGATATACGTGGACGCGAGTGCACAGAGAGAGAGAGAGAGAGAGAGAGAGAGTTTTAAATTATTGATTCCAAAAAAATAGGTTGTCCATTTCATATAGAAAATGATAGTTAAAGGGATGGGAAAATATAAGGAGAGATAGGAGAAGAGAGAAGGGCGGGAGAGAGAATGAGTGAAATGAATAATAGAAAGAGAAAGGAGAGATAGAGAGGTGAAAAGATCGATAAAGATAAACATTGGGATGGCAACATAGGGAGAGATATAGAGAGAGTGTGTATATAGCTGGATGATAATCAAATATTAAAGTGGGGGATACTTATGAAGGGAGAGACAAAGAGGAAGGGAGTGGGAGGGAGAAAAATAGGAAGAGGAGAGGGCGGAGATAAAGAGGTAGAATGCTAAAGTTATATGATGTGATACATAGATAGATAGATAGATAAGATCAAAGAGAAATAGAGCAAATATGATATATAGCTAGAGAGAGGTGAAAGTAAAGAGAAGGGTAAGATAAGATAGAGATAGGGAGAGAGAAAGGAGTGTTTATTTGTGTGAGTAAGAAAGATATAAAGGTAGGGATAGGGAGAGTTTGTGAGTTAGAGAGATATATAAGAATATAGAAATAGAGAGGGATAGATATCCATAAATATATCACAATATAGCTAAAAAATTAATTTCAATCAAACAATTATCAAATCAAAAAAAATGTGTTAGATGGAATTGTAAATAAAGGCTGAAAATTAGTGAGTCCAAAGGTGAAAATTTGATACATTGTACATATAAATTATACATTTAATTTACATATTCTCTACTAATTTATATAGTTTTAAAATATTTCAATCAGATTGGTGAATCCGGAAGGAAAAAGTTATAGAATGAGAAAGGAGTACATTACCAAATATAATGAATTAAAAAGGTCTCCATTCAAAAATAAATATTGAATAAGAGTTTAGGTTAGTGTTAGGGGCTCAAATAGGGTTGGGTTAGGATTCAAGCATAAGATTACATTCTAGAATAAATCTTTAATGTTTAAATTCAATGGTTCTAGGTTGCAATGGGCTTTGATTCTATATAATTTCTCCGTAAATATGTTTAGAGACCTTTGTTCAACATGTTGTTCTTCAGAGAGCCTACAATTTATAGTTTCCTTTAAGAGAAAATTGCAAGCTTTCATTTTCTATTAATCTAATATAGTTTCCTAAATTTTCTTGCCATGATGACATGCCGGTGAGAATCATGAAAGATTGTTCAATCAATTAGGACAAGAGAAAAATGTGTTGGAAGATAGGTTGAAAGAAAGTAGTGATGTAATCAATGAATTACAAGGGCTTAAAAATAAGCTTGATCAAACAAAACAATTGAGTGAGAACCTTGAAAAATTGTGCACTCAATTAGGACAAGAAAAATATGCACTGGAAAATAATTTGAAAAAATCCCATGATGTGATTAGGAAATTACAAGATAAGATGACTAAAGATAGAAGCTTGTAAGATGCTTCCAAGACAAAATTGGAAACAAAATTTTTAGAGGTACAAGCTAAGCTTTATTCTGTAGTTAAGAAAAGAAATGTATTAAGCCATACAAGATCTAGGTAAAGATTGTAGGCAGCCAAGATCAAGGCACTTGACGAAAGTGCAATAGAAATTGGTTGTAAAATAATAATGTTATACTACCAAAGGATGTATATGCTAGAATACAATAGATTAAATGAGATTACATAAAAGATCTCATTGTTATATAAGCCAAGGTGAGAATACGATTGCATAAAATATTTATTTAGGGCCATCAATTTATTGTACATTTTTTCCATTTTCATTTATACCCATGACAGATAAAAGAAATGATAAATGAATGAATAAAGAATTCACAGTTGGAATGCTCTAGCAGACGATTTCACAACAATAGACGACCATTGACAAAAAATAGTTTCGTTAGTCGAACTGTTCAAAAGAGAGAGCGGAGATTGGAGAGGAGTCAAATTTGTCCATCCCATCCAGTATTGACTGAGATAATGAATCCTCCACAACTTCTCTTTTTCAATTTTTCAAAGTTGCTAAACTCTTTTCTTCCCTCATGCCCGAATCTCCTTTCATCTCAACGCTAGCGTGGAGGAGTGGAAAGTTGAGCAGGGCTTTCGATCCCCATATTCTGAAAGTAGCACGGTCATATGTGAGTGCTGCAGCCTTCGCTGTGTCAAAGGTGCCCAGCCAGACTCGGGCTCCTTTCTTAGCAGGATCTCGTATTTCTGTCGCAAATTTCCCCCACGGCCGCTGCCTCACTCCCCTGTAATGCAGGGTGCCGCCTTCCTCTCTGAAGTCACCATCTGCTTTTTGCATGGCGGTGTTGTTTCCCATGTAGGAATTTCTTGTTGCGTGTGTGCGTGAATTCTAGACAGCGGAGGAACCGACGTAAGAAGATGATTATGAATTGCAGGCTGCGGTGTAAGTGGAAACAAGTCATTGTTGGCAGCTTCTTTGAGCAGGGTGTAGAGCAACATATAATCGGAGTCATTTTCGTTGAGAGGGAGTTTATCCTAATCCCCGCTGCTCAAAATGGGGCTCACAATAACGTTGCAACTGCTTTTGCATGGTGGCAGTGCTTCCCATGCAAGACGAGATTGCATTTCTATACAGACGTTATCACATGGCGGAGGAACAGACAGAACCAGAGACGGACACCTTTTCTTGGGCTTCCTTTTTTCAAGATAATTCGTACTCGTTTCGTCTGATGAATTCCCCTCTATCTGAATAAACAAAGAGTTGCATATAATTTCATTCTCTACGTCACTCTGATTACAATAACTGGTTGTTCCTATGGCTGTTTCTTGAATAGACATAGCCTTGAACTTGTAAGTAGGTGTTAGAGATCTGAGAATCTTTGCAATAACTTCATCTTCATCATAAGTGCCTCCACAATTTCTGATTTCAGCTATATCTTCTATAACCCTTTGAACATAGGCCCTAATGCTTTCATCTTCATTCATTTGCAGCTTCTCCATCTTTGTCTTCTAGTTTCACAACTTCGCTTATTTGGTATACTTGTCTCCTTCATAAAGTGCCTCTATTCTATTCCAAATTCATGTGCCAAATCCAGATCTTTAATTTTAGTAAACTCACCCTCAAATAGTGCACTGATCAATGCTTCTCTTATGACCATGTTGCATGAAAATAACTTCTTTTCATCATCAATGGCTGACTTCAATTCATTCTCAGCCTTCAAAGATTCCTTCTTCTTTACAATCATCCAGTATTCTATGCCCAAACATAGCAAATGTGTTCGCATCTTGTTTTTCCAACTGTCGAAGTTTTTAGGATCAAACTTAGGACTATCTTTCCTATAGACTACCATCTCCAAGATCACCTCAAACTGTTAAGCTTTCAGCTTTCTTTCTGAGGACCAAAAGCTCTGATACCAATTGTTAGGAATAATAGTCCACAATACATCTGAGAGGGAGGGGGTGAATCAGTTGTATAACAAAATAATAAACTTTAATCTTTAAGCTCATCAATATCAAAAACAATGAATACCAACAGAATAATAAAATATTTTGGTTTCAAGAAAACCCTGTTAAAGGTAAAAATCTCAATGGGAATTAGCACCCACAAATGATGTATTGAGAGTATAGTAATCCTTGTTAGAAGATATAGCCCTGTTAGGAGCTTATTGAAACATTATATTACATAGTCCTTGTAAGAGGACAGACCCCTGTTAGGAATCAAGGAACAAAAGAGGGCTCACTGCCCAAGGCTCACTTCCCAAAGAAGGTTAAATCCACCTTCAGAACTCACTACTTCACAATAGGTGTATATGAAGAAATACACAATCTTTTGAACTGTTTGCCAGCAACTGTCTTTTCTTGATCAGTTCCAATGAAGTCCACCAGTAATCCTCTACTCTAGATACAAAAGACATAAGCTCGCAGCTTTCACAACCTTCTTATATCATATATATTTCATCCATGTCTTTTCCAAAGAAAATACCTTTCATTTATACCTTATTATAATTTACCAAGGTTAGGTCGGCCCATGAGGCTTTCCTAATTACAAATAATTATATAAACCCTTTCTAAGATACACATGGTATCTAGAACAAGTCTAAAGTGATTTCATTACAATGATTAAGGACCGACATCCTTAATTTATGCTTGCCAAACAAAACACATGCTTCATTCCTTGAGTCGACTTCGGAATAAACCATCGCCAGAACACCAACCACAAATGACATCACCAATCATTATGTACCTTGCACTGGCCAATGAGCATTCTGCAATATCCTTTCTATCATTCTTCAAGCTCGCATACCTTGAATTTGAATCCTCTGAAAGATATACCAAAAGCCCAAAAGATAACTCTATGAATTCTCACTGTCACAGTCCAATGACCAATCTTTACAAAAATAGTTGTAACTTAATATGAAACATCCAATGATGTGATCTCAGATATAGGATCAAAACATCCTCCTGAACTCTCATCTAACTTCGCAACATCTAAAACATATGTACACTAATCGTACATTGTGATTACCAATCTAGTCCCTTCATAGAAGCATATGTTGACATCAGTGACAAAACATAAATGACAATAATATGAGTGCCCATTCGGTAACATAGTGATTAAACATACTAAATTTCTCAATCACCACCCATGCATTAGCAATATCCAATAGATTTCTCCAAACTAGCTACAAGTTCTCCATCATTAGCATAATAACATTCTTTAGATCTTCTAAGTATAAATTTATTTCTATACTTCTTAACTCTCTTAGGACATTTAGATGAAAAATGACCATATTATTGACAAGTCAAACATTTAAATTTTTTTTTACCATCTGGTTCTCTTTTCACAAGCAAGGCAATAACTTCTTCAATCTTCCTATCTTCTTCATTTTTAGTTTTGCTGCTCCTAGCATAATCTCCACATACACTGATGCTTCTTGACAAAGTAGGGTGAACACTAAGTGCACTAAATGTTGTCTCCATTCTAGGTTGATCTCCTGATTGTCTCAAGTTCATCTCAGTTTCTTCTAACCTTCCAAGAAGAGTTTCTCTGGTGAAGTTCGTAGTGCAAGGTATAACTTGTTCAATCATCTGTGTTGTCTGCTTAAATGTAGGAGTCAATGTCCTCAAAATTTTCCATGTCACTTCATTCTTTGTCTTGATTCCTTCACAAGATTTTATACCTACAACAATCTCTGACATTCTACCAATATAGCTTCTAACAAATTCTTCTTCCATCATTCTTATATCTTAAATGGCACATATCCAATTATGTAATCTGACTTTCTTTGCATGTTCATCACCTTCACAAGTAGATTGTAAAGCTAACCAAATTTCATGAGATGTTTTTAGATATTTTACCTAACTGTACTCATTTTTTGGAAGGGTTGACAAAAGTGCTTCTCTGGAAAGTATGTTACACATAAATAGATCTCTTTCCTCATTAGAACATTCTTAAATTATGTCTTCTTCAATCATAGTCTTCTGATTCTATGTGATTAACCAATATCCTGGTCCTAAACAAAGTAAACGTGTCTTCATCTTTTCTTTCCAGTTGTCAAAATTTACTCCATCAAACTTAGGGCTATCTTTCCTGAAATGATTCTCCATGGATCTCCTTAAGCTGTTAAAATTTTCCTTCAAGGACTTGCTACTTTGATACCAATTGTTAGAAAGTAAAGTCCACCAAGATAATTGAGAGAGGGGGTGAATCAGTTATCAGATAAATAAAACTTTAATCAACTTCAATAGATTTTAACCATGTAAGCAATATAACCAACAATCGTAGAAAGATTAAATACATAATAACACAATGACACAAGATATGTTGACTAGGGAACCTCTTGATCAAAGAGTAAACCCCGATGGGAATGATGCCCACAAAAGATGCACTAATATGAAAATTCCTTGTGATAGGATGGACTCTGCTAGGAGTCTTATGAAATGCATTCAATACATATGGGTCCCTGTTAGGAGACTTTGAATCCCTGCTAAAAGATTCTAACTCTGTTAGGATTTATGGAAGACAAAAGGACCCACTCCCCAAATAGCTTAAATGGCAAGAACATTGAACACACTGTCCAAATGATCTCTATACTATTCAATAGAATAATATCAAAAAATTACTGATCTCAACAACTTGTTCCTTTTCCTCCAACTATGCCAAACCGCACCAACTACTTCATCAAATCTCAATACCATATCTATGTACTTTGCATATCCTCTTTCAACAAGTGTTGCACAATTCCCCAATTCACTTTTACAATTCAATTCCACATTCTCACATTCCACATTACAATAAGGAAAATATTCCTTCCTTTATACCACACTCAAGTAATTAACAATGAGTTGGCTTACACATTACAAAATAAAAGTTTCCACATGTTACACAAAATTGTCAACTTCCAATTAAGATAATTCTTCATTCGTGCTACCTTGAACCTTGCACTCATGTCCACATCACTATCATCATGTCTTCAACTATTGTTCAACTCTGCATAGCTAGATCTTTAATATCCCCAGTGTGCTAACTCAAACAATGTTTGCTTCTTTGTTGATCTTCAGTAGATCACTGTGTTGACATCAATAAAAATCACAGTCATGAATGCAACAAAAACTTCTACAGAATGGCTATGAATACTCCCCCATAGGATATATTCATCATTCAGTCCTAACAAAATACAACCACCCAGCTTATAGATTTGGGATAGTTTTTAATCACGACCTAAATGGAAATTCAAATTGAGTTTAGGTTATTTGATAAAGCTCATTTTGAAATGACCTGTACTTGATAGCACAAAATTGAGCTATAAGATTTATCCATTAGTCTTTATTAATATTATATCTTGAATATCTTATTCAATTGATAAGTAGGAGATATTTTCTACAACAAGTTAAATTTTGATATTTCTATCATGATTCAACTATGTAGTTTTGTTGATCCAAACTCATTAACCCATATTTTGTGAGTAGTGGCTCACAAGATCCAATCTCTCATGAGAATAGATGGAACACTTAGCATGCATTCTATCCATGTGATGTTCATAGAGCTGAAGCACATAGATTAAAATTTTTGGACGAGTTCACATTTGGATTGTTGAAGATTTCCCATTATTTTCCATGATTTCTCCTATGGATAAACACACACACACACACACACACACACACAGAGAGAGAGAGAGAGAGAGAGAGAGAGAGAGAGAGAGAGAGAGAGAGAGAGAGAGAGAGAGTTAAATTATTGATTACAAAAAGATAGGTTGTCCATTTCATATAGAAAATGATAGTTAAAGGGATAGGGAAATATAAGGAGAGATAGGAGAAGAGAGAATGGGGAGAGAGAATGAGTGAAATAAATAATAGAAAGAGAAAGGAGAGATAGAGAGGTGAAAAGATTGATAAAGATAAAAATTGGGAGGGCAACATAGGGAGAGATAGTGAGAGAGTGTGTAGATAGGTGGATCATAATCAAATATTAATGTGGGGGATAGTAATGAAGGGAGAGACAAAGAGTAAGGGAGTGGGAGGGAGAGAAATAGGAAGAAGAGAGGGTGGAGATGAAGAGGTAGAATGATAAAGATATATGAGGTCATAGACAGACAGACAGAAAGACAGACAGACAGACAGACAGACAGACAGACAGACAGACAGACAGACAGATAGATAGATAGATAGATAGATAGATAGATAGATAGATAGATAGATAAGATCAAAGAAAAATAGAGGAAATATGATATATAGCTAGAAAGATGTAAGATAAGATAGAGATAGGGAGGGAGAAAAGAAGTGTTTATGTGTGTGAGAAAGAAAGATATAAATGTAGGGATAGGGAATTAGATAGGGATACTTTGTGAGTTGGAGAGAGAGAGATAAGAATATAAAAATAGAGAGGGATAGATATCCATAAATATATCACAATATAGCTAAAAAATTAATTTTAGTCAAACAATTATCAAATGAAAAAAAATGTGTTAAATGAAATTGTAAATAAAGATTGAAAATTAGTGAGTCCAAAGGTGAAAAGTTGATACATGGTACATATAAATTCTACATTTAATTTACATATCATCTACTAATTTATTTAATTTTAAAATTTTCAATCGGATTGGTGAATCCAAAAGGAAAAAGTTGTAGAGGGAGAAAGGAGTACATTACCAAATATAATGAATTAAAAAGGTCTCCATTCAAAAATAAATATTGGGGTAGAGTTTAGGTTAGTGTTAGGGGCTCAAATAGGGTTAGGTTAGGATTCAAGCATAAGATTGCATTCTAGAATAAAGCTTTAATGTGTAAATTCAGTGGTTCTAGGCTGCAATGGGCTTTGATTCTATATAATTTCTCCATAAATATGTTTAGAGACCTTTGTTCAACATGTTGTTCTTCAGTTAGCTTGCAATTTGTAGTTTCCTTTGTCAAAAAATTCCAAGATTTCATTTTCTATTAATCTGATATCGTTTCCTAAATTTTCTTGCCATGATGACATGCCTGTGACAATCATGAAAGATTGTTCAATCAATTAGGACAAGAGAAAAATGTGTTGGAAGATATGTTGAAAGAAAGTAGTGATGTAATCAATGAATTACAAGGGCTTAAAAACAAGCTTGATCAAACAAAATAATTGAGTGAGAACCTTGAAAAATTGTGCACTCGATTAGGACAAGAAAAATATGAACTGAAAAATAATTTGAAAAAATCCCATGATGTGATCAAGAAATTACAAGATAAGATAATTGAATCTAGGAGCTTGTAAGATGCTTCCAAGACAAAATTGGAAACAAAAATTGTAGAGGTACAAGGTAAGATTTATTTTGTAGTTAAGAAAAGAAATGTATTAAGCCATACAAGATCTAGCTAAAGATTGTAGCTAGCCAAGATCAAGGCACTTGACGAAAGTGCAAGAGAGATTGATTGTAAAATAATAATGTTATACTACCAAAGGAAGTAGATGCTAGAATAAAATAGATTAAATGAGATTACATAAAAGAACTCATTCTTGTATAAGCCAAGATGAGAATATGATTGCATAAAATTAGAAAATGTGTCTTAACATTATGACTTGAGACTTAAAGTCATAACTATCTTATGTATAAAGAGGACCTATATGAATATCTAAGTAGGTAAAAGATCACTACAAAAAGATCCTCAAGTACCTTCAATCTTTGAACTTGTTCACTAGTGAGACCAAACTAATCGGATAAATTATTTAGTTCACAAAAGATATTGATGGTCTCCATATTCAACCTGCTTTTACCTTTGACGGGTACTCCAAAATGCAAAACTATCGATATACAATTATACGGAAAATAGAGGAAGCTCACCTAAATCAACTAGTGATCGAAACAAAAAGTATTTATTTTGCAACATATAGAACAATAAAGTTTACGATCAAGATTTCCACATCACTAACATAATAACTTTTAATATATATAACACTATCGATATGTAACCCTCACACCCTTCAAAGATGCAAGTGCTAGTTTAATAGAAATTCATACTATTCACGGTCTCAGTGAAGTCCAGTCCAAATTTGTGAGTTTCTAAGAAGTTCAATTTCATCAGACCGCAATTAAGGCTCTAATGTCTCCAAGTTAATAGAGCAGCAGCTCAGAAAGCCAATGTAATGTTTCATGATGTTTAATATTATTTCTAGGTTTGTCTACGTCTCCCCCTTAATCGTTCGAATAGCATCAGTCTATATATCATAGAAAAACTAGTTATAAATTGTTTTTCACCACACCATTATAGATAGACAGCAATTACTTTGTCGAATGGGCCAAGTAAGGCAGAGAACCAACTAATGGAGCAGTGACATAGGTTGAAGATTCATGCTGTTCATAATTATTTCCGTCATCGGGATACTTATGCAATGCAATGTTTTCATTGAATTTATAAATCTTAATGTTAATGTAGTTTCTAATATTTTATTTCTGCTCCCTTTCATTCTAACAAACATATGGTATTCCTCATTAGGCACTACGAGGAGAAGTCACTCAAAATCATAACTCACGGAGTTCCCTTTATAATGTGGCCCATATATGGAGATTGGTTTTTTAATGTAATTAGACAGTTATTTGAGTCCAAGCTACGGATTTGAAACAAACTAAAAGTTGAGGCGGTTGTAAGAAAGGTGATTTGTGGCGATGAAAGCAAGATGAGAAAAATCATATACAAGCCTTAAGAAATGGCCGAAAATGATGTCGCAGACGTGAGATCTTCAAAATCTAATATACAAATTTCGTAAAGTAGTGCGCTTCGAAATGGGTCCACGCGCCCTTTCACACTGTATTTATCATATATTGCAAATATTAGTTTATACCGAATTCTAACTGTTTCTATAATTATTTATTTATATATGAGAGTGGAAACACGCAACCTTACGTTACGATCTTATCAGAAGTTGCGAAGAAATTGGTGACGTCAGGTAGGGGAAGAGATAGGTCGTCATGTACTAAGTGGGATGGTGGTAATGACACTGAAGTCTACGTGGCATGTATACAATAAATATGGACATGATAAATGAAACTTCCTGCTCACCTTCCAGCCTTTTAGGGCTGCTATGTTCTTGATAAAATGTACCTAATTTTTTTTTTAAGATCTGTAAAAATAAATTGATTTTTTTCGAAATTTTTTGGTGTTTTTGATTTAAAATATGCAAATTGTGAAGAACAGATACTGAAAATTTCACAAAAATCTGTTGTGTTTTCGAATTTTTCAAATTTGATCAATGGTACATTCTATCTGAAACATAGCTGCATCCAAAATTATCTACACAAATATGACTTTTAAAAATTATTTACACTTCATCAAAAAATATTTGGCAAGAAATTACACCAAAATGAGCAAATTGAAGTATTATAAAAATGGGAACAAAATTTAAATATACAAAAGGGTTGAGAAGAGTAAAATAAATTGAATATGATAAACTATTTTTTTTCTAATCCTGAGGAAAAAGTAAATTCATGGACTGTAAATCACTAAATATATATTTGCTTCTTATAAACTCTTATACAACAAATAAATATTTCAACTCAAACAAAAATATTTGTCATTGATTACACAAATTTTTTTCCAAATAATTTATTTAGCGCCATCAATTTATTGTACTTTTTTTCCATTTTCATTTTTCCCACGACAGATAAAAGAAATGATAAATGAATGAACAAAGAATTCACAGGCGGAATGCTCTAGTAGACGATTTCACTATAATAGCCGACCATTGACAAAAAATAGTTTCGTTAGTCGAACTGTTCAAAGGAGAGAGCGGAGATTTACCTCCATCAATGGTAACATCACTTCCACCGTACAATAGTCTCACAGTGATTTACCTTCACCGAACAATAGTCTCACTGTACGGTGAGACTTTTGCACTTCATTATTCCAACAAAAACAACTTTAAAGTCATAACTATTAGTATAATATTGTCAAAAATATTGGATATTAAATCAATAATTGTGGGTATTAAGTTAAGAACTGATATCACAACCATTAGAACATGTTCAAGTATTGGGTCCTCTCCCCTAGGTACGTAATGTATGAAGCAACCATCATAAACAAATTCATATGTGTGTTTAAGAGTTTTTAACTTTTTTATTTAAGTATTTTATTTGATTAAATATTTCTTAAATTTTTAAGTAAATAAAATAATTTTAATTTAATATTTCTTTATATATTCTAGATAAGTATATTTAAGAAATCTATATTAGCTTTAAGTTTATAAATTTGTATAACTAGTAGTATACAAATTCTATTTTTTTAGAACATTGGTCATTTCATGATTTCTTTCAGTAATGATAAATTTAAAAATTATTTTTTATTAATATTAAATGTTAAACATTATAGATGTATGATATTGAGTAAACAAAAAATTTGCTTTAGTAGAATTTTTATTTATCTCCACTCCAAAAGTATCTTTAACAAAATTTGAGAAATAAAAAGTGAGATAGAATTCTAATTTATCATGTAGTATATTTTTCCTTCTTCAAGCTACTTTTCACTTTAGATAAGTGGCTCTTGAGGCCTTCTCTATAATGTAAATTGTCTATTTTCTTTATTCTTTCAATAATCAACCAATACCATATAACGTGTATTTTGTTTGATTATAAGTGAATACCTAATTTTAAGAAGTAATTATGTCTAATTAAAAAGTTTGTGTTAACTTGAATTACAATAATATATTTGAAGTTTAAAAACAATACATAATTAAAAAGATAATAGAAAACATATCATGTGATAAGCCACACAATTTTTTAAACATTTATAAAAAATAAATTTATCAACAAATATGCCATAAAAACTTGATGAAAAAGAGAGGTTGAGTATGCATTATCAAAAAATAAATATAATTAAAATGCATTCACTTTCATTCTCCTTACTACCTCCAACATTGTAGTACACATGTACTTCTAAATAACCTCCTTATACCTCCCACCTATCTTCATTCCATTAGAGTAACTCTACATTCATTTATGCCTTATAAATTCTACATCTAGGGAGTTGTTTATAAAGAATAAAAAGAGGTCCAAAAATACCAAAAAAGTCATTCAAAGAAGGGTCTTCATCCCAAACTTTGCCAACCCTTGAATTAATTCTGTAACACTCAAAGAACACTCATTTTGGGTCCAATAATTTTCTTCCAACTTGGTCACCAAAACATGGATGATAAACATTACATTAAATACAATAATGATAAAATATCATGATACATATGTTGCCTCTTCCAAGTTCCCACTTGGAGAATCCTAAAGGTCACTCATTTGTCTACTTCCCACACCATTAATTATTCCATTCTAGAAGTCCAAATGTGGGAAAAATAATATTAAATCATTGTATTCACAACTTTCATTATCTATTGCTTGTGGACCCCATAATCTATTATAAATATACTAAAAATATTATAGTGAAAATAAATATTATAATTTATTTTTCCAATACACCATAAGTGCCTTAGGATCCTTTCCAAGGATGTTGGAACCATGTAATATGACATAGGATTTTCAAGTTATATGCACCTTTATCCTAGTAGGATTGTGATTATGAATACTTCAAAGTGCCCACTGGAATAAGATTATATTTCTCCAACTAGTGGGTGACATAGTAGAATCATTAATTATTAAGGTGTCTTATATTCATCTCCAAAAGTACTCTTTGTACAATAGAAAGTTGACACATATATCGAATAATTAGGCCCTATCTTAGAAAGAACACTTAATATCACTTATGAATCTATTTTTATAATCTAAAAATACTTCAATAATTCTCATATTGACTTCAATTTTTTGATGAATTCTTCCATGTTCTTAAATTTTATGGTTAAGTGCAAGAAGTTGAGTCCACTTATGAGGGAACTTTTACACTTGGTCATTTTTTTCTGAAAAATAAATTTACGAAATAGGGTCGCACAAAATAGAAAATGGTCATATTTAGGTTGTAAGACTTGAGCCTAAAACTTGAAATAAGGTCACATTCTACAAAAATGGAATGTGACAGCATTCTAAAAACCATTACCACATTCTATAAAACATGACCCTATTCTGCAAAATGTGATCCCATTCCACAAAATGTGATCTTGTTCCATAAAAAATTATAAAATTTAAAAAATGGAACATGACACCATTGAACAAAACGTGGTGTCATTCTATAAATGGGACCCTATTTTATAAAATTTGAATTACCACCTTGAGAATAGCTTTAGGTTTTAGTTTAAGAAAAGTCTTGGTTAACTGAACCATAATTTTTGCACTTGGTTTGATTCACATATTGGAGCCCATCTCAATGTTCAGACAAAATACACACTTTAGAAAAATATCTGAATACATTTTCTAGAAAATATTTTGAAGAAAAAAGCTCCATTACAAATGAGTCTATGTAGATTCCAAATATGTTATTTATTTTCAAATTTGATTAATTTTTTCTCAATTAATCTCTATTCAAATAGGTTTTGAATCTTGAATTAACATGCTTTCTTTATTTTTTAATAACCATTTTATTTCTACATTATATGACATAAAATATAGACAATGCTATACATTTTAAAATAAGGAATAAAAAAGTGATAAGTTTAGCTCAAACAATGCTTGTCGTAAATGATGAGTTTGAAAAATAACAATTATGCCGAGTAAAAATTAATCATTAAAAAAAATTTAAAAAAAAATTATAAACAAATATTTTCATCAATCTTGAATGTGTTACATACCATTTTCCAAAATAATTTTGTAACGTAATTTTATTTAGGTCAATTTATGCTTCTTGTACATGGGCATGGTATGGTCCTGAAAAAGTAACTTTTAAAATGTGGTTTTCAGTAACCTATTGAAAATTGAATATGCTTTGGTTTTTAAATAAATTACATATTTGGAAAGTAGACTTTGAGTACTACAATTCCTATAACCGACTTATTTTGAGTTTCAATCGAGCTATGTGCTTCAAATTTTTAGGTCAAATAGGTTGAATTTGAAAAAATAGGAAAAATAGTTCCACTTCTTGGCCAAAAAGTGGACTCAACTTCTTGTTGGCACCCTTATATTAAAATTAGTACTCATTAGTTTACTTTTCTAGTAAATATCTTTAGATATGTCATCTAGGCATATATTCTAAAATTCTAGCCAAAAAAAATTAGACATAGGTGGAGGGAGGCCCATTCATTATTTTCTACCTATTAAAATTTTAGGACTAATTGTTAATGTCTCCTTTACAGTTGCACTCATTCAATACTTACAATTTTCAAATCTACATTTGCACACATAAAAACATGGAAAGATGGTTGTGCCATTCATATTTTTTCCAAATCCAAACCCTCTATTTGTGCTCCCACCTCAACAATATCTATGATTGATGTAAATGAGATCTTATCCCCATGAATGAAAAATGAGACATTGTAATTGAAATGTTGAACTAACAAGATTATGCCTTAGGATTGGAAATGGTGTTGATATAATGGTTTCTAGACAAGTCCTTGAACTTTTAATGCAAGAACATGACAATGTAAAATCACAAACATGAAATCATCCTTGGATTTAAAGCGTTGTAGTTTTGTGTTCAGTGTTGAATTTTTGAAATTAAAATATTTTCTTGATTATTTAGATGTTCATATAAAATACCTTAGACCTTTTGAATGATAAAAGATATGCTTTATAGGGTTTACAATATTTTTTTAGTTTAGGTTAACATCAAATGGCCTACAAAAATTGAGACCAAAATTAAAAAAATTTAAGGTGAATACAAACAATGGTTGCAATTTCGGGGAACTTGGGCAAGATATGGGTGTCAAGTATGCTGGTCATACTAAAATAGGGCCTATAAAAGGGATTCAAGAGTGTTTGGGTTTGTGATGGTTATTTTGGTCCTCATTTAAGTATATGATGATAGTTAAATTATAGGATTAACAATAAACTAAGGGTAGGATCTATACCCAAAATAGAATTAAATTGATATAGGAAAGACAAAACTAAATTAGGCACATAAATACGGTGTAAAAAATGAAAGGAATGCAATTCAATATAATACATGTATTATATTCTTAATGAATATACTATTAAAGGTACCCCCCTTGAAGTGGATTAGGATTTTTTACCTCAGATTAGAATATTATTATTATTATAAATTCCATATAATATATTAACTATTTATTCCTTTTTTGTAAATTTCTTCATTACAATAATTCTCTGTTCTCTGAACTTTTTTATAGAAATAAAATTATATTAAGATTTGAAGATGAGAATCTAGGCTTATCAAGGCCTTATGAACAATTAAGCCCATCCTTTGAATAGTTCTCCCATTTCCAAATTTGCATCATATTGATGCATTGGCATCTAATTCCAGGGAGTAGGATGAAGACATATACACACCATCTACCTCTATATTTTAATAAAATATATTTATCTCTTAACTAAAACTATGTTCCTACATGTGCGCGCGCGCGCGTGTGTGTGTGTGTGTGTGTGTGTGTGTGTGTGTGTGTGTGTGAGAGAGAGAGAGAGAGAGAGAGAGAGAGAGAGAGAGAGAGAGAGAGAGAGAGAGAGAGAGAGAGGAGAGAGAGAGAGAGAGAGAGAGAGAGAGAGAGAGAGAAGAGAGAGAGAGAGAGAGAGAGAGAGAGAGAGAGAGAGAGAGAGTAATTTAACATAAAAGTCATAAAAATTGTAAGAAGCACAAGTGAAATATATATGTGAATTCAATCCAGACATGTTTAAAGGACAAATTGAGTGAACCAAAGCACTCAAAATAGGATAAGCTAGAAGGATTTTAATAAAAAATATTTTTAAAAAATTTCTTATTGTAATTTTAATATATTCTATTAAAATATATCCAGCCTTATAAATTTTATTATTTATATTTTTTTCCTAAAACTATAAACAAACTACAAATGTTTCATGCAAGGTACAAAAGTTTGAACTAAAATTCTTTTGACCAAATAAAATTTGTGAACTTTCTTTCATTAAAATATTTAAGTTAGATTAAAAGGCACTAGTATTTGAATCTTTTACTAGCTAAAATATTGTTTTTTTAGTGTTGTAGCATTCAATTTTTTATTTTTTTTTGACTTATTAAACTAATCTTTGATTTCTTGTAGGTATATTACACTAGATGTAATGGGTTAAGGGTGTAGGAGTGACTCCTTGACATCATTTACTAAGAAATGTAGATTAGATAATCATAGAAAGAAAGTATGAGAAGAGTTTCCATGAACACACCAATTCCTCCATCCAACATTGTCCTCTATAATGTTCCAACACTCAAGAATGTCAAATAGAACAATTTTTGGTTCTCATAGGTACACGAGAAGTAAATAATTACTCGTTGATGTTACAAAATTTTAGGAGTGATAATCATATTCCATAAATATTTTTCATTGATCTTAGATATCACAAGGAAGCAAATGGTAGTGTTTTGATTTTAGTAACAAGCTTACACATGATGACTCTAGTATGAATTAGGGAATCTAACTTCTTAGTACTATGAAAGAAGACATTTTGACACATTTTAAGACCATTATATTCTATCATTTTCTTTGAGTTTACTAGTGTTGTGTCATTGATCACTACAAAATTAAGTTATTGGTCAACTTGATTATTTCTACAACTAGGACATAAATAGTCATGTGCACACCTACAAATATTCTCATAGGACTGAACAACTTGAGGAAAAAATTATTATCTTACCCTCAATGGTCATGGTATTTCTAATTAGGTATATAATCGCAAATTATAGAGGTTTAGTGATTAACAATAAAAAACCATCAATAGTATGTTGGTGGGGATGAATCAATCACTTTAGAGCCATTTGTTTTAGAGAGGATTACTTGAATACAAATGATACCACCATAAAGAAACATGTAAACATGTGAGGGAGAGTATACTAAGTATTGTAGACTACCCCTTGACTAGATAAATGGGGGAAAGAATATGAGCAAGCACTTTGGAGGGTTTCATGGTAGTTTAGATAGGATTATGTTGTACGTAATAACCCGAGCAATAAATGTTCTTTAAGTTGAGGGTATAGAGAGATTTGATTTTCTTCCACTAAAAGAGAGTAGAATTGATTAAATCTTATGCTCTACATGACACATGTCAAGCAAGGGAGGAAAAAATAATAAGGGCATAAGGATAGACTCATATAGAAGGAAAAACCTAGAATCTAGTGTAGGTAGTATTTTGGTCACTTCCTTCTCCTCCTCCATAGTAGATGTAGGTACTGGCCATAAAGGAAAAACAAAGAGAAGAGGATGAATATTACAAGAAGAGGCTTAAATGGAGAGGAAGCTAAGACTACATAAACTATAGTTGACCCCTAGGTAGTTACATGTAAATTATTGCTTTTAATCTTATTATATTTTGTTTCTTAACAACTCATAGTTTGTTAATTCGTTGTATTTAATTATGTTTTTTAAGCTTGTACGTGTGTGTAAGGACTATGCACATGTGGTGAATGTTCATCCACAATAGATTCTTAGATATTGTAGATTGAGAGTTAGAGAGTATGAGAAATGAGCTTATTGTGACCCTTTAGTTATCCATATGCATTGGATAAGACTTGAATATGTTTTCATCAATGTGGCATGGGATGAATGATATTTTTAGCTACATTCAAATATCATCTAACTTAGAGGAAGACATAGATACAATTGATCCCCTATCCAATGGCTACATTTCAAATTTGAAATTCTCTTTGTGGTTTAATTCTCCTTATTTTTTGCAGGGATCTCACGTCTCATTTAATGTTCATTTTGTGAGTCTCAACATGGCCATTTTTTAGTAATGTGGCAATGATGTCACTTTCTATCTGGATCGTACTTCTACTTCCTTCGTCTTGAATCCTCGTAGTGCTCCTGGTCCGATTTCATCACTGTAGAGAGACGATGTTGGGGCTCATAACCAAGCTCCTCCAATGGCTAGTGAAGATAAGAGCAAACCGCCTATGTATGAGGAGGTTGCATAATCCACTCGAGTCTCTGGCCGCAACTAGCACTCTGCTCTAGTAGTTTTTTGTTATATATGGTTTCTTGTAAGATCTGGGATTCTTAATAAGGCTTCTCTAATACGATACATTTTGCAATTTTGGCTAGCTTTGGTAGTACTATCTATGGCATGGTTTGTCGTCATGTAATGTCTCTTGGGTCCTTCGTTCAGTGTCCTGTAAATTTCTTCTCACATCCATGTACTCTTTTATATATTAATATATATATATTCAGATCTCATACCTTTTGTTATAAATAAATAAATAAATTGCTTATATAATTATACTTTTGTGTAACCTTTATAAATAAATTTTATTTTAATTATCTATAATCTCATTCGTATTTCTTTCAAGCATAAATCTTTGTCTGAACTTCTCAGCTGCTCATTAAATTGTAAATAGTTTTGATCAATACCCAACAGAACAAAATAAAATTCGTAAAGTTTAGATGGTGATCCTGCGTTGGAGAATTTCACGAACAGTCCAGAATTTCACCCCTCTCATGTGAAATCGAAGGGTCCATTTCAAATAGTAAAATCGTTAATTTTTCCGCTTTATTTGACTGATTGATTTTGACACGTAGCACGCCTGGATAGTTTGAGATCAAGTAAAACCAAAAGCCAAGATGATGGCTTTCTGAACTGTACAACATTGAATCTCTCCCATTCCTTTTCAAAGCAGAATAGTTAATGCAGTGTATGCCATCATTAATATTAAACAAATTTGTCACCTCAGATAATGAAGAGATAGTTGACGTAAACTTTTGACACTAATCTTTTGAACAGAACGTGCATGATGCCATTATCATCCACTCGACCCGCTACCCAAAGACAAGGCAACAAATGAATATAAAAAGAGCTAGTTGAGTGCCTGGAATATTTTGAAGGTGTCGTATTCTATTAAAGGAAAGCTACTTTGCCACGTTCAAAATGGATTTGGACATTCAGCGATAATGGAAATAATTCCAGTCAAGCTTCCCTCGAAACCTCCATTTTGACCAGATTGGAAGTTTGAATGTGGAGGACAGGCCAATGCTTTGGTTTAGATTGTTAAAAGGTTATAAATATGTCCTTCAACATTCCATTTTTGGAAATCGAGAATAGAGAGAAGCAAGCATGACGTTGAAAGTATTCGCCAATATTCGCCAAGATAGTTTCTCATTTACTGATTTCTGTCATCTTGCGGATACCAGTTTTGGTTCAGAGACGCCCAGTAATTATATTTGGAATGAGAAAGATAATGAAATAATATACAGCTGGTCCATTATTGGAGTTCAGGAGGGGAATTCATTGGACGAAGGGAAGTTTCCATGTCTTGTTACTTCGATTCCTCCGCCGGCTTGTACTAACGTACGTACGCAACAACAAGATTTTCCTGCATGGGAAACAACACCTCCTCGCAAAGAGACGGCGGCCGCTTCTGAGAGGAGGCTGAGGCCGCACTACAGGGGAGTGAGGCACCGACCGTGGGGGAAATTTGCGTCAGAAATACGAGATCCCGCTAAGAAAGGAGCCCGAGTATGGCTGGGCACCTTTGACACTGCGGAGGGGGCGGCGCTCGCATATGACCGCGCTGCTTTCAGAATTCGGGGTTCGAAAGCACTGCTGAACTTTCCACTCCTCGATCACCCTGGCACTGAAGATAATCTGGCACCTCTGAAGTGAAGGAGAGTTAATGTCCTCCTTAGTTCAGGAGGTCCCAATGCTGTACTATGATCTTTGTGTACTGACACCAATTTCGTTCAGTCTTTGTAATTGTAAATTCATAGCAGTAATAAACTATACATATATAAGAGTTCGGAGGTGCCTTTCCTGCACAAGGGCAGGAGTTATCTGTGAGGTGCAATTTGGTGGTATCTCATTTACGACATTCATCCACTCTATGCAGATTGCTTGTTATATTGTCATCTTATCCATCCGCAAGTATTTTTACTTAGTTTTAGCATTCTACAACTTAGCTTGTTTGTTTAACTGTATCATCTCCTTCATAAGTATTCTCTAACTTATTCCAAACATCATGAACCGATTCTATAGATATAATTTTTGTTAACCCAGATTTAGAAAGAGCACTGAAGATTTAGAACGAGCACTGAAAATAGCATACATTCTCAATAGGAGTATTCAACGCAATCCTTGGTTTCACATATTTTTTCTCAATAACTTTCCAAACTTCATAACCAATAGAAATCAACTAACCTTGAATCTTCACCTTACATTAAGCATAGTAAGAGCTATGAAACAAAGGAATAAATCTATTTTCCATGGAACTAAAGCTTGATATCTATTGTTAAAAGCACAAAACAACTGAGACGGTGGTGAATCCATTGTCAATAAAACCTATATAACTTTCGTTCAATCAGATCCACAAAATGTTATCTTTAATCTTTAATCATGGAAAGATGTAAACATAAAAGACAATAGAAACCACCATGCATACTGAAACGCCAGATTTATGTGGAAAACTCGGTTAAGGGAAAAACCATAAAGAAGATTAACTGTTAAATATATAAATACCTGTTAGGGTGACAATAATTAAGGGGATTTTTACAAATAAAGTCTTGCTACAAGAGGGCTCATTACCGGAGGGCTCGCTGTCTGAATGAAGAAGAATAAAAGAGAACAAATCCACCACTAATGCATTTCTGCAACTCAACCAAAAGATATGTAAATACCTTTTTCTTACTACTTTTGGTATCTCACACATGAAAGTCCACATTGCACATCATCGTGCACTTCACATCAACTCATACATGTAGGGAGATAAATCATCTTTCACACATCATCATCGCATATGCACACAGTTTCACAACACTTGCATAAGTATACACATCCCACATTCTCTCCTCAATCATTGTCCTTTACTAATATCATCCTCACACTAACAAAATATTTAAAGGTCGGTAAGAAGCTTAACTAAACATAATTAAAATTAGTCGACACCTAAACCTTCTCATAGTGGAAAGGAATACAAAGTGAACTAAAACATGCCTTAAATGGGACCAAAAGAAATATCATATGTGTTACTCTTCATCATGCAATCAACGAGGCTTTTAATTAAAGTGTAAACATCTGAGGTGAGCCAAACCTAGATTAAGAACACCATTGAACTTTGACACTATGCCTCCAAAGCCCAAAAACTTGTACCATCTGAACTAAATGAAGCTAATGACATTAAAACCTTGTTTTCAAAACAACAACATGAAAAAACAAGACAAAAAAATGAGCATGCATTTGATGCAGGAAATTCTGTTAATTACTATAACACTAAGATACACACTAAATCTTCTAAACTACAATCCAAAACACAAAAAATATAAACACTAATTAAAAACACATTCAAGCCACATATTGGAGCTCAAAACCATGGGTAGTTTGGCTTTAAGAACATCACAATTTCTATGTTCAAGCCTAACAACTAGTTATGGCCAATGAGAGAAACGAGCCTAACTTTGGTTTCTTTTCCCTGTACTTTAAGCCATGTTAATACCTAGGTAAGTTTACCTTTTATTAGAAGAGAGAAGATTATTGAAACCTAGCAAGTTGGTTTCTTGTGTGTGTGTGAAATATATATGTATGTGTGTGTGTGTGTGTCCTTCTAATTATTTTACCAATCTCTAATCCTACAATAAAATTCCAAAGTCAAATATAAGGTATCTATATGGGATTGGTGCCTTATTTCTATTGGGTACATAGTCAAATAATGTTTTATCTTGGTTTTATAATAATTTTCCAAACAATATTTAAATTCACATTGAATGTAAATCTGTCAATTATCTTTTTTTAGTTCGAAATACTATGCTATTATTTCTATGATTAAATGTAAATATCTTTTCCTGAAAGAATTACTTACACAACTACATAAAGATCAATTTGATTCACCCTTGATGAACAAATTAATCAAAATAGAGCATAGAAATGAACATAAAATATTTAAAATAATTATGGTTGCATCAACCAAATGTTGGCAAAATGGTCAGCACTCCCCTTGAGATTCGTGACATGGTTTAACCGCCTCCTCTGTCTTCTATAAGTCTAGTGGTTGTATCAGGCATTAATAGGTCAATCTTTTGATGCAACGACAACTACTACTTGTAACAAGTGGTATCAGAGCTTGGTCATAGGTTTGAATGCCCTCGAGTAATGTTGAGGGGGAGATTGTTGGCAAAATGGTCAACACTCCCCTTGAGATTTGTGACATGGCTTAACTGCCTCTTGTGTCTTCTATAAGTCTAGTGGTTGTATGGGGCATTATAAGGTCGATCTTTTGGTGCAACGGCAACCACTACTTGTAACACCAAATAGAAAGTAAAACACATATAAAAGAGTTCTATAATATTTCTTGCACAACAACTACAAGGTCTTTGTATTAACTAAAATAAAGTACTATAGAGGATATGAAAGCTATAAAAAAGGTCTTTCTTATAGTAAAAAGTTCATATGTTGTAACACTGATAAGTGATGATGATAGTAATAATGTCTTTTAAAACTAATAAATATTTCCTTAAATATATAAGGAAGAACAATCCTGATTTTGAAACTACACATCCTTTGGTGAAGAGACAAAACTTAATTACATTGATGTTTTTTAACAACAAATTTGAATTCCTTAATGGGAATCAGTTAACATTTTTAATGTGTTCGATGTAGTCTTGCTCCTTAATGTTGTTGATATTGGTGATGAGGTGCATCATCACATATCCCTCCCTCTAGAACTTATTCATATTCACCTTCACATTGTGTAGAACATGTACCTCATCATCATGTCCACCAACGCTTGAGGTAGATCCTTCACTAGTGTACTCCTCCGCTACTCTAAGAAAATTAATGATCCATCAACATTTCTTAGCATAGTAGGAAGCTCACATGTGTCTTTATTCAAATGGTCCATGCCATATACTAGTTCTTTATGAACTCTTGATGTTTCTTATCTTTTTTAGAGTCATCTAGGGATAAATAATTCTTTTTCCTCATAGCATCAATCATTTTGTTCATTTTTTCTCTCAATTGAGTGTTTTCTCTAAGGGATTTAAATTCCCCTACATATGTACTCCATAAGATATCAGAGTATGACATCATTACATTGAATCTTTAGGTGATCAGATCAAACATCAAATTATACAACACCTCTTTAGTATGTTCACTCTTCTCTTCTAACTTCTTCTTAGACTTTTGAGCTCTCAATCTCTAGTAAGTAGTCATCTACAAAGACACCACTACTCATTACGCATGCTCATATGATATTTCTCCTCCCTCAAAGATATATTTTTCCTTTTCCTACATTTGTCACTTCTCCTATTTTGATCTTTCATACTGAGCCTTATAGACATCTCCTTCTCTAATGAGTTGCTCCACCTGTGCCTTATTGACTTTTTCAATATTTATTATCAAATCTATATTATCTAAGGAATTAGTTTCTCCTAGTCTTTACACCATAATATTGCAAAAAAAAAATTTATTACCTATAAGAGTGGGGCTCTTATCTTTAGGTTATAGTTCCCACTGCAACAAGATTTTATTCATAGGATCGTAACCTAAGCCAATGTAGATCCTACCTACATCTTCTAGTAGTAATTTCTTTTTTCTATCTTTCCTCTTTACAAAACCATCAAATACAATTGTTGAGCTTGTGTTCCAACTAGGAAAGATTGCTCTACTTGGATCTTGTAGCAGTAGCCTCTCTCTTTCAGGAGTCATGATGTTCATCTCCCTTTACACTTCTATTAGGATTTCCTCTGGAAAATAATTTTTGAATTTACAAGGGTGATATCATTCATCCTTTGTCTCAATAATCTTTCTTTATACTTATACAAAATAGTTTTAAAATTATTAGTGTGAATAAATCATTATAACAAATAATTGTTTTGCAAGTTGATTGCCTCACATCATCTGTTTCATCCACTGGGGATGGTTCCACTATGATTTATCTATCCTTATCAAGATCGGGACCTACTTCTGAGGTCTGATCAAATTAAGTAGGCACTTCCTCTAGCACACAAGCCTCTTCACTATCATATCCTATTTTTGGTTGTGGTGACAAATATATAACGGGAGTCACAACTTGAAAATATCTTCTTTTTGGACCTTGAGACACCCTTGTTAATATATAGAGGGAACACTAGTGACCACTATTCTATGTGAGAAATTATTTCATTATCCCTTGCTATAGGATCTTCTATATTTACAAAAAAAATATTCAAATTATACAAGTTATGATTTATCTTCCATTTCTCAACTCTGTTGACTCTATCATAAGAATCCAATTTTTTAGTAGCCTTTGGCTCTTCTAAATTTCTTATGAGATCATCTTGGACTAATGGAGAATGCTCATATGAGAACATTCTTTGGGAGGCCTTGGCATGATTGATAAATACCTCTTGATCAAAATTCTTCCAAACCTCATCGCATGACATATTATAATGGGAAAATTTAGCATTAACAAGGTCATAACCTTTTATACCCAGTACAAAAAACTCTCCAAAACATAGAGCCCTTGGTATAAGTGATTTCTTCCCATATGAACTGATATGCATAGTGTTTGATGCAACCAACTATCTAATGATATCCAAATAATCAATCATGTTGGGTACTATTTTAGGAAGGACATAAAGGGTACCCTTAAATCCATACACCCAAATATTTGTGAAGTTGGTATAAGCATACCAGTCTCCCTAATTGTGATACACTATATTTTCTAACATCATTGTACTCCTTTTTCCTTAAGAATAATTTGATTTCTAGGATCAGGGTATGAACATATGAGTGGCCAATATATTTAATCAAAGGCTTGACAAAATTATCTTCAATATTCACATACCAAGATCAGAGAAATCTACTATCCCAGAGAGGACTCCATAGTTGCACTAGTTTAATAAATCCATGTTTGTCATATTCCATGAACCTTAGGTCATTATTCTATAAACCAATCTCTTAAACAAAAAATTAAAATGTATGAAAAGAAAAAGAACAGTATTTAAAATACACATTGTTTTGATTAGTATTCATTGCCTCTAATTCATGGTTAATTTAATCTACTAAATAAAGAGCATAATCAAAAGGTCTGGCATATTGAGTTTGGATATATACAACTAATACCATTTCCCCAATATCCATTAGAGAGGGAGCCTCTATGTCCAATACATAGCTTTCAAAGCAGTATGTATACTTAAGGTAATCCTTAAAAAGGTTGACATCATATGTGGGCTTATCTTCTGTTGGCAAGTTGGATGTGCTGGCATTGTTGTCAATATTTATGTTATGTAGTTTTTCTAGAGGAACAATATGTTTAAAGGATTGGAAAGGAGAGGATACTAAAGATGAGGAGTCATACACCTTAGGAAATGATGTAGAATTTGTTTACTAGGTCCATGTCAAAGCACAAGTGTTGAAATTATGATCTAAGTAAGTTATGTAATCACAAATGGTGACCGACAACTTTATTGTTAACCAGTGTAATAGAGTTCAAAACATTAGTTTTGTGCATGTGTTATAGATGAGATATTTGGTTGCATAGCTAGGAATATGTTTTGGAAATGCAGATGTGTCTTAAGTTCAAAGGTCTAGTGATTCTAAAGGTCTGCAAGGAATTTACAAGTGTTTTAGTTGAAGAGGTCAATGCTATTGATGAGTGAAAAGTAATACTAATAGAAGCTGGTGATGTAGAAGGGTCAAATATTTATTTTGTTCTTCATGATGCCTAAGTATGTTCTTGAATTATGTTCCTATTGAGTTGGCGATTCACATCGATCAAGGGGATGAGAGTTGAAGTATTTTCCTAGTTATATGAGGTGTTCTTGTGTTCTTGGCTGACATATCAATAAAATTACTAGTAAAATATTTTATGAGTGATCGGTAAAGTATATTATGGTGGTGATTATGATATCGACAAGAGTATGAAAGATCTAAGTTGTGTTTGGGGGACATACTTAGATCGGGATCATTGATTTTGGCACTGTGAGCTGAAATTTGAAAGTTAGGTTTTTTTGAATTTAGTTGATGATTCATTTAAGGATTGAGGGAACATTTCTAAGTGTGGATGTGGTTGTTCAAGAGAAGAATTAATTGAAGATTTTAGGGATTTCTTGTAAAGTAGTTGTAAAAATATAGTGAAGTTTAAATTTCTCATTTGAAGGAGTGATAGATAATTGCAACAAAGATCTGATTGTACTTTAATGGAACTGAATAAGGCATAATTAGATGCTAAGTTATATAGTTTAAAACTTCTTTAGATTGTAGTATGATTTGTGTCTAAGGTGAAATTCTTCCTTAGGTTAGTAGCCCAATCTTTTAGCATTGAACTCTAGGAAGTGTTCTTGAATGCATGTGCATTCCATATTTGTAATAATCTTGTACTTCTAACAAGGTATTAGTCTTATTATGGTTCAAGCCCACTATGGTTTTCACCCTAATTTAGGCTTTCGTGATAAAATATATTTGTGTTATGCTTTTTTGATATTTTCTAACTTGTGCATACATGCTTTATTCATCATAAATCATATATAAGGGTATTTGGGATATGATTTTTAAGGTTTAAAGGTTTTTAAAGTGTTAGATTTTATAGAGAAACTAATTCATTCCCTCTTTCAGTTGCTTGTTGCCTTATTTCCTACAATTGGTATCATGTAGTATGGTGTCTTGAAGGAAGACTAATAGGTTGAGGGAGATCTGAATATGGTAGCATACATGAAGGAAAATCCTAGATTTGATGGAAGCAATTACACTTTGTAGAAGAGTTGCATGATAGTGCATCTCGGATGCATTGATAAAGATTGTTAGAAGGTTACTAAGAAATCCTAAAATCCTCCTTCAAACCTTACAACTCCACAAGATATCAATGATGCCAAAGCCAATATTAGGGAAAAGGAATATTTAATGAGTGCATTTAGTGATCCATAAATGACCACTATTATGGAAATAAAAATAGAAAATGTGACATGGGAGAATTTATAGATTTTACATGAAGGAGACAAGGAAGTGATGGTTGCAAAGTTGTATAGTTTGAAACATTAGTATGAATCCCTAAAAATCAGCAAAGATGAAAGGATTTCCCCTTACATGATTAGGAAAAATGAGATTTTAAGTACTATCATATGTGCTAGAGGTACCTTGGAAGGAGATGAAATTGTGGAAAAGGTGCTAAGATCACTAAACCCTGCCTATAGTCACAAAGTTATATCCATTATGGAGATTAGGATAGTGACCGACATAACTAGAGATAAACTAGTTGGTAAGATTACTACCTTTGAGTTATGTATATCTGGTGAGAAACTACCTAAGGTTGAGACTGCATTGAAAGATGGTATATCTATGAAGGACATGGAGATATCAGAACCAAGTAAAAAATAGAAAATAAATGGATGTCTAGATATGAGAAGGAGATGAAGGAAATGGAAGAAGAAGATAGAGAGCTTGAAGATTTGGAAGTAATAATTAAAAGGAGATTACCTAGAGCTTATGCAGGTAAGTACAAAGGAAATTTACCTATAAAATGTTTTTCATGTAGTAAGATTGGAAAATTTCCTTCTAGATGTCCAAAGAGAGCTAAGAGATGGAAAAGTAAAAGACCTACTATAGTGAAAAGAAAATATAATGCTACTTTTCTCGTAGTGATGATGAAGGAGTTACAGATGATGAGTCTAACAAGAATGATGAAGAGTTAACATTTATTGTTGTCAAAGATGAGGATACTAAATCTAAAGATGAGGATACTAATTTTGATGATGAGGATATTGAGCATGTAGATTCTACGCCTACCAGTTCATCCATTGCTAAGAAAGAAGAAGGTATTAATTTTGATAATCTCAAGTCTACTAGTTCATTCATTTATATTAAAGAATATGATTCCAAGTATAAAGATTCTATGCATTCTAGTTTTACTGATTATAATGTTGAATAGAAATCCTTAGCTTCACAAGTTGTTAGAAAAGATGAATGGATTATGGATAGTGGTTTTTCTCACTACACATGAATGATGATAAGAGTAAATTTGTGAGCCTTGAGAAGTACGATGGTGGTATGGTAAGATGGGGAGATAATGTTGGTGGTATCATTAGAGGTAGAGATTATATTTCTCTAAATGTGAAGAATAATGTAGGTGATGTTTTGAATGTTGAAGGTTTGAAACGTAATATTATAAGTGTTGGAAAAGTAATGAAAAAAGGGTACAACCTAGTCTTCAAGATTGATGCATGTACAATATATTGAACAAGTATGTAATGGAGATAGCTATATGTGCAAAGACAAGAATTAACTTATTCTAATTAAATACTATTCTAAGAAGTCATTTGATTGCACAAGTAGATGAAATCTAGTTATGGAATAAGAGGTTATGTCATGTGAATTCTGATAATATTATGGTTATACACTCTACTTATGTTGTTAGATATATTCCTAGAGTGAAGAATCCTGCCAATTCTACTTGCAAGGAATGCCAATTTGGAAACCTGAAAAAAGGGTTACTTTTCATTCCAAATCTAAAAACTATAATTATTTGCTAGATCTTGTTAACACTAATTTATGTGGTTTTTCTAAAACATGAATTTTGTACACCAAGAGAAAGACATATATGTGTTACAAAAAGAGGTTAAAGAACTTGGTTGAGAGCACCAATGTGAAGCTGGATGAAAGGTTTGAAAATATATCCAAATCTTATGGATATGATTCTAATGATTAGAGTTCTAGTGTTAATCAAATAAGGCAACAATTAGTTAAGACTTAAGGGTGAAAGAGAAATTTTTGTGAGTATTAGATTGTAAGTTACTTGATTTTCTCAGTGGAGAACTAATAGTTTATGATGTACACAATAATTCTTTTGGAAGTTTTCTATGTATAATCCTTTAAATTTATGATGGGTACATCTTAAGATAATTTTTCTCTTTGGGTAATATGAGATGAAGTATATATCGAATGGACCTTAGGTGGGAATTTGTTCGGGACCTAAAAGAAAACTAGGGTAGCTATTGTGCCTAATGACTCCAAGTTTATCATGAATTTGATCATAAGCCTAGCCAAAACCCACTCCAGCCTGTTATGTATCATGTGGTGGAAAGAAAATGAATCCTAATTTTTAAAGAAAAATGTTAGTCCTGATTCTTAATGCACACAAATATAAGTTAGTAATAGATGTTGAGAATTAGCTAAGTTCTTTCCTATTCAAAATTTTAATTTAGTATGTGAATTACGATACCTTCAAGATACCCTGTACAATAAAACATTGAATTCAACAATATTATTTCATATTATTATGCTATAGTGGTTGAAATTTATAGTTGATATCTAAAAGCTTTATGTCAACATTTTGCCTTGATGATCTAAAAGCATCTAGCCAACTGTTGGATGTGATATTTATAGAAAATTTGAAAAACCTTATGTAGTTTTTGACTTGATTTGAGAAATGTAATAAAAAATTAGATAAAAGAGTGATGAACTATGCATCAAGGTGCTACAAAAACCTTTATAACATTGCATTACACCCAATTCACAATTTCTAAGCTATTCTAAATATTATGACTCCCAAGGTCTTCAAATTGGGACTTCAATCTGTATAGTCATTTTGTCATGATCCAATCCTTATTCTTTTCCTCTATCAAATATGAGCCTCTTTATAAATCACTATGTAACATCATAGCTATTTTACAATCTTCAAGAACACTGAAATAGATTTGGTAAATATAGAATTAGCCCAGGAAAAATAAAATTTAGGTGATGTGTTAAGGACAAAATTCTAACTCTAATCTTTAGAATAAAATTAGTCTGTGAAGGACTCCTAAATTTTTTTGTTCAATGTGTTTCATTTAGTATATATGTAAGTGTAACATGAGGTGATCATTTTTTACCCCATTACCAAATCACTGAAATAATGAGAAATATTATAATAAATAGAGGTGAAATAGAATGAGCTATCCTAAAAATGTTTTTGATGCCAATGGTAAGCCAAAATGTGCCCAACATGATTATTTGCATGTACACTAATAAATAATTTCTCAAAATTTTTGTACAATTAATGCTTCTTGAAGACAATCTCCAATGAAAATCCATAACATGACTTTAAGCTTGAGATTTATTGTCCAATTCATTTAACAATTTAAAATTTTATTTGAAAGATCAAAGATGGAAACCTTAGGTTCTTATTTGTATGTTTAGTATGTTATACCATCGAATCGAGGTGTGCATAATAGTTTAATTCAAGCAATCTAAAATAAACTTTTGGTATGCAACAAATACTTTAGATTTATTTCAAAATGAAACTTAAAATTCAAAAGTGAATTGTTTAAGATGTAGGAATATAAGCACGAGAAAGACACATAATACTATAGGGACATTTCAAATGATAAGATAGTTCTAGAAGAGTTATTTAAAAATTTAAACATATAAATTATTTCACATAATGATTAAAATGACAATCACACAAAAAGGATTCTATGATCATAACTTAATAAAGAATAAACGTGATGAAACAATTTACATCATAAGATAAAGATTTGATAAATATAAAATCATGTATGAATATTTATGATAAGGATCATGTGATATGTAATCACAAGTTCAAAATGTGTAAGCATAATAATCATTACCAGATTATAGAATAGGAAATGATAAGAAGCACAAACATGTAATCATAGTAAAGATAAACAAAACATATCATGGGAGTAGCATCATAATCATGAAATATATGAAACATGGACACATCATAAATAATGTAGAATTATAAAATAATAATGAACTTGTGCAAAACCAAGTAGAGGAGAGGAGCTAGTATTTGAGCACCCTAACTTCATGTTTTTCAAAATAAATATGTAGAAATTTCAAATTGCTCCTAATATTTTGTAGCAACTTAAATGTCAATTCCACTATGAATACCTAAGAATTAAGTGTCATATCATCAAACATGGCACCATATCATCACTTCTTTTGTCAAGGTGTCCACAAATACCCCCCAAAAATGAGATTGATACTTGTGCACTAAGATATTTTATTTGTACACTAATTTTCCATCACATAATTTGTTTCTTGATAGATCTAAGAAATCAATTTCATTAAATTATATGTAATAATAATCAATACTAAAAACTATAAAGTCATACCTATTGGTACAATATTATTAAAAATATTTGACATTCTAATTAAAAGTGCTATATAAGAATGTTGCAACATGCTCACCTACAGGTCCTTTCCCTTTTAATGTGGAATATAAAAGTAGAGGAACCTTAAACTACATATAGTCAAGGGATTAATATGAAAAAAAATTACAATCATAGAGCACAAAGGCTAGAGTTTACTTATTTTTCTTTTATCTTAAGGTTACACAAAACCCAATGCAAAAGTTAAAGACTCAAGTTTTGATATGGGATAAATCATTTAGCTCACATTTGTCAAAATTATGTACCAATAATATAGATTGAGTATATGCTTTCAATATTTAATCTTAATTATTTAGATTGCTAGGAATGCACCTATTAATTTGTACTAAAAAGTAATCCTCTCAAAAAGTGTTAGAAATATTTCACACTAATTAATTCAAGAAAATAGGGATGTTGTTCGATCCCCTTGTATTCTATGAAATAATTATAAGTTCTGAAAGTGGTATAGATGAGAATAAATAGACATAAAAGTCCCCAACTCTACAAAATTCTCAGCCATTAATTTTATTTTATCTTGATCATTCTTTCACCCATATTAAGTGGCCTCTCCAGGTCTACCTTTTTGAGTTTCTTTTACCATAATCATAGAGTGGGTAGAGCTCTAAAATATTTTTCTACAATCCTAACCTCCTTTTGGTTGGTGAGCATGAATAACTCAGATTAAATCTACTCACATCTCCTCTATCCTTAGTAGTTCTGAAAAACCCAAAGCCTCATGATATTCTAGGTTTGAGTAGAATGAGTAGTTGATTGTGTTATTGATGTTGGCATTGATGTCAATGTGTTTTTGTTGTCATTAGTGACCAGTTCTTGCATATTTTATTGACTGTCATGTGCAGTGGTGCTGAGAGTTTTATTTTACATATCTTCTATGTTGTAAATCTATTAGTATGATACAAATGTGTTTTTTGTTTAGATTTTTTAGATTCTTTTTTTTGTGTTTTAGATTGTAATTTAGATGATTTGGTGCATATATGAGTGTTATAGTGATTAATAAAGTTTCCTACATGAAATTCATGCTTCACAATTCTCTGCATGTTTTTTTTCATGTTGTGGTTTTAGAACCAAGGTTTTAATATCGTTAGCTTAACTTAGTTTAAAGATGGTACAAGTTTTTGTGCTTTGGAGGCATAGTTTTAAAGTGTGATGATGTTCTTACTCTAGGTTTAGCCAATCTCAGATGTTTGCACTTTAATTAAATACCTTGTCAATATAATGATAAATAGTAACATGTATGATATTTATTTTGGTCCTACTTAAGGTGTTTTATGGTCCACTTTTTATTCCTTTCCATCGGAAGAATATTAAGGTACAAATGTAATTTAAATTATGTTAGGTTAAGCTACTTATTTGACCTTGAGAGACTTTTTTAGTGTGAGGATGATATAAGTAGAGGAAAATTATTGAGGAGAGAATGTAGCATATGTTTATTCTTGTGTAAGTTTTGTTCATGTGTGTGCATTGATAGAAAGTACTTTATATCAAAAGTACTTTATACCAAAAGTACTTTCTATCGAAAGTCCTTGTCTAAGATGTTGCCCCAAAAGCCAAGCAAATTTTGCACTTTTTTGGCTTTCAGAGCTCAATCTAAGGGATGAATTAGAACAATACTAGAAAACATATATGTTTCTTACCAAACATCAACGTCTATGTTCAATTCTTATGAAAAACTAGTAAACAAGAGAAATAAATTCTAAAAAAAATCTATGCACTAGGTATTGAAGTCATCTTTCTATAAAAAAAAATATATTAAAATTGGACAAATACACAAGTTACAAGTTACCAAATGAATGTATGTAAAAATTACAGTTAAGTCAACTTCAAACATTATTAAAATATGAAATACTGGTGATAAAGTCATGAAACCAATTGCAAACATTAAATATTGATGTTAGAAAACTAAATTTGAAAGAATCACATTGATATCTATTTTAGAAGTACCTTTATATATTATATGAAGTGAGTGTCACTCTTTAAAAATGTTTTTTTACAAAACCTACTAGTTTTCGAGGGAGATAGACAAACAATTTCAAATCAATTCCAAAAAAAATTATATTTATAATCTAGACAAAAATCTTAAAACACTCTAATTTACTTCATCTTCAAATTTGTAATGGTTTAACAAATATACATTTGAAAGTGAAGTTTCTTTTTAGGATGTACATTTCAATGTCAAAGTAGGCAAAAGAGTGTAACCCACTATTGTGGGTTTACCTTGAAAATGTGTGAAAGAGAATCTATCTGCCTACATGTAAGAGTTGATGCAAAGTGCATTGTGATGTGTAATGTAGAATTTCATGTGTTAGCCATGAGAAGTAGTGAGAAGAAGGTATTTACAAATATTCTGGTTGAGTTGTAGAAGTGCATCAGTGGTGGATCTATTCTTGTTTATTATTCTTCAATTGGGTAGTTATCCCTCTATTATCGAGCCCTCTTGCAGGGAGACTTTCTTTGTAAAATCACCTTAATCATTGTCACCCTAACAAGTATTTATATATTTAAGAATTAATCTTCTCTGTGGATTTTCCCTTAACAGGGTTATCCACATAAATCTAGTGTTTCATTATGCATGGTGGTTTCTATTGTTCTTTTATGTTTACATATTTCTATGATTAAAAATTAAAGATGAGTTTTTATGGATCTGATTCAAGGAAATTTATATAAGTTGTATTGACAATGGATTCACCACCCTCTTAGCTGTCTTGTGCACTTAACTATTGGTATCAAAGCTTTAGTTCCTTCGAGAAGAGCTTAACTACTTAAGGAGATCTTGATGGCACTCAAACTGACTATTCTTTAGAGTTCTCTACTCTTTTGGCCTCAACCTTTATTGTGAGAATTCATAGGAAGAAATTCCTACGTATTTGTGTCCCCAACTAACATAAGAGATTTTTGTTTATCAATATTAGGAGATTTACAGTTCGGTACATTGGATGAAAACCATACATAGTTAAATTTTGGATATTTTCTTTGTAAATGCCTATATTCATAATATTATTGGTATTTGAATAGAAGATCTCCATAATCCAATTATTGCACCCAACAGGTATAGATAAGTTAAATTTCAATAAAATCTTATAAAACTTTATTTAAATTTATCTCAAAACAAACACTGACATAAGTATTAACCATTTATCTAGTATCTAATTTGAAGAACATTCATCTTGAGTAGCAATAAAGCTATCATATGCAAAATGTCATTCATCAAGAAATCTTGTGAGAGCCAAGTGATCAAAACTAAGAACGGAACCCTTGAGGTAAGCTCCTCTATTAGATTAAACCTTCCATATCATAGCTTGATGTAAAGTCCAACTGATTATAAATATAACATTCTATTTTAAATATTGTTTTACAATCATCCATGTATGAAAATACTACCGTGTAAAGTAATTTTATCTTACATCACTTCCATATCCCCCTCTAGATTCCACATCCTTCAATCCCAACATTCTAGGAAGGAGAAATATATCTGAATGCCCACAAGTTGCCAAATCAACACATGATTCGACAAATAGGAGACTAGTTCAGCAACGAAACCTGGTTGGAGCATTAAAAATTGTCGATCTCGGCATTGCCCTAGAGACCCATTTATCTCTGGAAGTCAACGTTCACTAAACTAGAAAGGAGCATCCTCAAGCAAAGAATTGTATAAATAGTCAACCACAACCACATGAAACAAAGAATAGAGATCACCTCCCAACACAATATCATAAAAAGAATTCATCGAAATCCTTGAAATCCCCTACCAAGTTCAACTCACCATTAGAAGAATAGATAAACTCTTCACACATACAAACTATCACCCCAAGCTATACACGGGCGTTTCACACAACAACAACAAAATAAACGCCATATAGAACTCCTGCCCTTGTGCAGCGAAGACACCTCCGAACTCTTTTAGATATATACTTTATTACTTTTATGAATTTAGAATTACAGAGATTGAGAGAAATTGGTGTCAATACACAGAGGTCATAGTACAGCATTGGGGCCTCCTGAACTCAGAAGGACATTAACGCTCCTTCACTTCAGAGGTGCCACCTTTCTCCTCTTCTTTGTCGTCTGTGCAGGCACTGACAGATTATCATCAATGCCCGGGTGATCGAGGAGTGGAAAGTTCAGCAGTGCTTTGGAACCCCGAATTCTGAAAGCAGCGCGGTCATATGCGAGCGCCGCCGCCTCCGCCGTGTCAAAGGTTCCCAGCCATACTCGAGCTCCTTTCGTAGCAGGATCTCGTATTTCTGCCGCAAATTTCCCCCACGGTCGGTGCCTCACTCCCCTGTAGTGCGGCGTCAGCCTCCTCTCTGAAGTGGCCGCCGTCTCTTTGCAAGGAGGTGTTGGTTCCCATGGATAAAAATCTTCTTGTTGCGTGCGTACGTTAGTAAAAACCGGCGGAAGAACCGACGTAACAAGACATGGAAACTTCCCTTCGTCCAATGAATTCCCCTCCT
The DNA here is from genome assembly GCA_027943335.1 of Chamaecyparis obtusa. Classification (NCBI taxonomy): domain Eukaryota; kingdom Viridiplantae; phylum Streptophyta; class Pinopsida; order Cupressales; family Cupressaceae; genus Chamaecyparis; species Chamaecyparis obtusa. The sequence continues at coordinate 959,465 of BSBK01001899.1, read as the reverse complement.
GAACTCCAAGCATGGACCAGCTGTATATTATTTCATTATCTTTCTCATTCCAATTATAATTACTGGCAGTCTCTGAACCAAAACTGGTATCCGCAAGATGACAGAAATCAGTAAATGAGAAAGTATCTTGAGCGTCTCCCAGCAAATATTGGCGAATGCTTTCAACGTCCATGCTTGCTTCTGATCTCTACTCTCGAATTCCAAAAATGGATTGTTGAAGGAGAAATTTACAGCCTTTTAACAACTTAAACCAAGGCATTGCCATGTCGTCCACATTCAAACTTCCAATCTGGTCAAAATGGAGGTTTCGAGGGCAGCTTGACTCGAATTATTTCTATCATCTCTAAATGTCCAAATCCATTTTGAACGTGGCAAAGTATATTTCCGTAGAAACGACATCTTCAAAATATTCCAGGCACTCAACTTGCTCTTTTTATATTCATTTATTGCTTTGTCTTTGGGTAGCGGGTCGAGTGGATGATGATGAGGGCATCATGCACGTTTTGTTAAAAAGATAAGTAGTGTCAAAAGTTTACGTCAACTATCTCTTCATTATCTGAGGTGACAAATTTATTTAATATTGATGGCATACACAGCATTAACTACGATTTTACTATTTGAAATGGAGCCTTTGGTTTCACATGAGAGGGGTGAAATTCTGGACTGTTCATGGAAATCACCAACGCAGCATTACCATCTAAAATTTACGAATTTTGTTTTGTTCTGTTGGGCATTGATCAAAACTATTTACAATTTAAAGAGCAGCTAAGAAGATCAGAGAAAGATTTATGCTTGAAAGAAATACGAATGATAATATAGATAATTAAAATAAAATTTACTTATAAAGGTTATATAAAAGTATTATTATATAAAAAAATTATTTATTTATTTATAACAAAAGGTACAAGATCTGAATATATATTAATATATAAAAGAGTATATGAATGCGAGAAGAAATTTACAGAACACCGAATGAAGGATCGAACAGACATTAAAGGATGATAAACTAAGCTATAGATAGCACTACCAAAGCTAGCCAAAATTACAAAATGCATCGTATCAGAGAAACCCTAAAAGTCCCAGATCTTACAAGAAACCATATATAACAAAAAACCATGAGAATAGAGTGCTAGTTGCGGCCAGAGACTTGAGCGGATTTTGCAACCTCCCTGTACATAGGCGCTTTGCCCTTACCTTCACGAGCCATTGGAGGAACTTGGTCAGGAGCCCTGACATCGTCTCTCTACACTAATGAAATCAGACTAGGAGTACTACGAGGATGTACAACGAAGGAAGTAGCAGTGCGATCTAGATAGAAAGTGACATCATTGCCACATTACTAAAAAAAGGTCACTTTGGGATTCACAAAACAAAAATCAAATGAAATCCAAGATCCCTGCAAAAATTAAGGAGAATTAAATAACAAAGAGAGTTTGAAATTTGAAATGTAGCTGTTGGATAGGGGACAATTGCGTCTATGTCTTCCTCTAAGCTAGATGATATTGGAATGTAGCTAAAATTATCAATCATCCCATGCCACATTGATGAAAACATATATATGTCTTATCCAACACATATAGATAACTAAGGGTTCACAATAAGCTCATCTCTCATACTCTCTAACTCTAAAGCTACAATATCTAAGAACCTATTATGGATGAACATTCACCACATGTCCATAGTCCTTACACACACATACAAGCATAAATTCATAATTAAATACACTGAATCAATAAACTATTGTGTGCTATAAATGTGTCACACTTCTATGGATCATTACATGCAAGGAAACTCAAGAATGAGCCCTCACAAATCGATCCATAGCTCCCTAGGCATGGAGTGCAAGGGTTTTAAGAATGCTCTCAGCTAGAGCTATTTAGCCTATAACCTTGCTAGTAAACCATGCAATGGAAGATTCAATGAAGACAAGGGCAAGAATGCCAATATCCTCAAGAATCAAGAATGAAAATGCAATGCAACTATACTAGAAATGGAAATGCGAGCTAAGCTATGAAAGGAAATATGCAAGTGTTACAACCTAAGCTAATTAATCTATGTGAGCTAATCTAGTGCATAGAAATAAGCTAATCTAAACAAGCATAAATATGAAGCTAAGCTAAGAATGCAAGAATGAGATGTAGATGCTAAGAATGCTCCAAATCTTCCAAAAACTCCAAAGTGACCTAGAAATCCTGCAGCATAAAGTTAGCATAAAAAGTTGGGGCTCTAGAATGAAGAAGAGAGCTCTCCTTTTATAAGAAATGAGAATGAATGGACCATGGAGATTAAGAGGCAAAATATTTAATCAATGGTGGAGCTTGAAGAGGGAGCAATCCATGTGCACAAATATCTTCCAATAGGAAAATAAGAGTTGACTTTTGTGTCCATATGAGACAAAAAGTGTTTTTTCCCTTTTTATAAAATAAGAATAATGCTTTATTTGTGCAACTTAGGATAAGAGGAAAAGTGGGGGCTTTTTATTTATTAAAAGGGGAGGAAATATTCCTTTTAATAAATAAAGACTTAGGATAAGATGGTTAGCCCATAGAAAATAATCGAATAAATGATAGAGCTAGGATTTGATGAAGAATAAGCAATTTATGATTTAGCAAAAGTGCTAGCAAGGGGCTAATAGTCTAGGTGACCATTTTAAGGTGTATACATTTGCCCCTCTTTGACTAATGTGTGATCGATCTAGGAACACATTACGTCAAAGAATAGATTAGCCAAAAAGGCAAGCAGATAGCGATCTGACTCCAAAGAATGAAGTGCAGAGAGATAGCAAATCCTGTATGGTCAGCTTGGTAGCGATAGTATTGAACACTTAGGAAAGAGATAGCCAATAAAATATGATGTGTCTTCCCCCTTGGGATTGAAAGTGAAATCCAGGTAGAGGGAATGCAGAAGCAAGAGCGACATGATCAAATCACTAGAAATCATAATCGAAGAAAGAGAATAGAATAACCATCAAGCAGTGAAGATATGCCCCACACATGGGATACGGGGCACGAACCTATCGGTCCCTCAACCCATAAACACCATGGAGAGAGGAGTTGAACTTGGGATTTGAAAATGAATGAAAGACTGGAAGTTTGAAAGAGATGGGGATGAAGAGGTGAAGAATGCCCCAGTAAAGATCGAAGGATCAGGCCTCAAAAAGGTTAGCCAACTGCATGGAAGAAGGAGAAAGATGATTTGAATGATCAAGGTGAACTCAGATTTTGGTTTCGATCCCGAAATGAATAGAAAATGATGTGATATGAAAGACAAGAAGTGAAAGACATGATCGAGAAGAAGTGAAAGGAGAGCGCAGTTGATTAACAAGTCCATGAAAGATGAAAGGAGAGTTCTGTCCATATGCAAGATGCAAAACTAATCTAACATGAACTTAAGAATGCAAGCTAAATGAAAAGTGGTTTACTTTCAAGGTTACAAAGCCAATAGACATCTAATATTCATCATTGAGCGTTATTGGTATCGTCATCAGATCATACAATGCACACTAGCATAACTATGTGGATATGAATATGATCTATATCAGATAGAAATGTGGAAATCCCACCTAGGCATCAAAGACATGTAGGTCAAGATGACTAGTGCAATGAGATTACCTCAGTTTGATATAGAAAGATTATGCTTGCATCGAGACACAATAAAGTCAAGATGACTAGGAGCATGCACTTGCGAAAAAGTCAAGGATAATACCTTGTAGATCCCAATGTCAAGTGGAACAAGCATAAATGCTTAATGACAGTTAGGACCAACAAAATATACCCACAAGCAGAAAAAGTAACAAAACATGTTCTCATTCCCTCAGTCTTCTAGCTATGCATCATCGAAAATGATCATAGGGGGAGAACACTCAGCAAAGAAATCAGCATAGACAACACACAAAGAAATAAAAGTCAAACAAATCTCAGTGAGTCAAGTGCGTGTGTGTAGGTCATAGAGTCAAACTTTGAGTATCGCATCTGTCAGTGAGAAATATAGCATCATACTAGACTGCAGGTAGGACATTTGATAAGTGTTAAGAAACACTCAACGCTAGGGTAGTGTTGAAAAATACTGTTGGGGTGGTGTTGAAAAATACCGTTGGAACCAAGTTTCCTAAGAAACCCAGATGCACAAAAAGATCCAAGATAAGCTTAAAACAACGGATGCCCCCTAGACTAAGACAAGAGTCAATTCCAGACTAGGGGAGGCAAAAAGAGAAGTGGAGCGTATGAGTGCCATGCAAGATTGATAGACATAGGTGCAAGGGGTCTCAAGCAGCGCCTGTTTCCAGGTTTTCACCACTTGATATATTTTTTCAGGACTTTTTATAATTTTTTTATATTTTTGCTACTAAGGCGCCTATTTCCAAGTTTTCACCAAGGCACTTTTTCAAAAAAAAAAAATTTATTTTTTATTTTTTTATTTTTTGGTGAGACATCAAAGTGCCTATTGCTAGGTTTTCACTAGGATGCTCATTTTTTCAGTACTTTTTATGCTTTTTAGGATTTTTTCAGCATCATATATGAATTTTTTTGGAATTTTTTCAGGATCATAAAGTATGTACAAAGAATGCCCCCAGACAGAATGGGCATCAAACTCCCAAGCAAGATCACATCGTGTAGTCCCAATGTCTAGCAAGGTGGGGAACGAGAGGGAGTAGCAAGCTAGTGGAAGAGATGGAAGACATGAGAATGAAGGAGAGTGAAGGGAAGAAATCCTCAAAGGAAAACTCCTCAAGAGTACCCAAGCTAGGGAAAAATTATCATGTAAAGCCTATTTGGACAAGCAATGAAAGGACAGCATAGGATAAGTCACAAAAGTGCACTGCAAAAGAAGGAAGGATGTAGTCCAAAGGAGTAGACATGTCAAGAGGCTTCATAGCATCGTGTTTTACTCTTTTTTTATTAGATCAAGACCGAAGAGGAAAAAGATAGCGAAAGGTTAGAATGAATGGAAGAAAATAAATATGAAGGCTAAACATGAATGGAATGAAAACAAGATCATTGTAAGATAACTCACAAGATAACCAATTGTTCGTGTATAGATCAACATTGTCAAGATCAAAGAAAGAAGACAGAATAAATGAAATATGTAGAAGAACTACGCATGACGCTTGATTGCCAGGTTTTCATCACGGTACTTATCCAAGGTGCCACAAGAGAGTAGTTTTCACCATAGGATGAATTTATTTCTATTTACTTTTGCCACCAAGGTGCCTGTTTCCAAGTTTTCACCATGGCACATTTTCAAATTTTTTTCTTTTTTCTTTTTTCTTTTTTAAAATTTTTTTTTTTTCCTTTTTTGGAAGAAGGCAAGCTTTGCAGACAATGCTCCTTGAAAGGATAAACCATAATATGTCAAGGATTCAAAATGATATGCTCAAAGATGCTGATAGGGAGAAGAAGATGGAAGAGAAAAATGGAGCATAAAGTTTTATGTAAAGCAAGTGAGGCTAGAAGATAGGAGGAATAGGCAAGTGAGGAAAAAGGATAGAAGGTAGAAGGATAATGAATGGAAGAATTGTGAAAGGGTAGATGGAAAGGAAGGCAAGATCAACATTGACACACACCTTTAAAGGTGGTGAGAGGATGGAAAAAATGTGAAGGAAGGAATACGAGAAGGAATATAGCAAATATTTAGCAAAGGTTGTGGTTCAAGCACATGGAATGGAAGAATGTTTTTGGAAGAAGATGAAGTGGAAGCCTTTGGAAGCTTGAATGTCAACTTCACTTGTTGTTCAATATTAGACTCTTTCAAGAGAGACTTTGGAATCCATATAGCCTTAGGCTTTTTATTTCCTTTTGATGATTTAAAGAGAATAGCTTTAATGATGGATTTTGGAACTCATACTTGTCTTGTAGTTTTCTTCTTAGATATCTCTTTTGACTTTATGCTTCCATGTCGGTTAGAGGAGACATGGTGATCTTCTTTTTTTGATGGATTCTTGTATTGCTTCTTTTTCTTGTATTGAACATTCAAGTTACTTCCAAAAGACTTGAGATTTTTGGAAGGAGGAGGATATGACTGGTTTAGATGGGTGGATGGATGAAAAGGATTCAAGGGTATGCATCTATGTTGATCTTGAGGAAAGATAGGAGATGGAGGGACGTAAGGACCCAAAATGGATGACGAATTAGGAAAATTAGGAGGGGAAAGTGAAGGGATATAAGGACCCAAGATGGAGGGAAGACATGAATCCCTTAGCAGTGGTGGGAGAGGTCCAAGGATGGAAGTGGAAGATGCAAAAGGATAATCAATATGTTCATCAGCATCTATATGACAACCAAGGATGTCAGCATCTTTGGAGTGAGCATTGGAATTTTCAACAGAATCGTGAACATCTTGAATAGGACCAACTTTTTCGATAGGATTGTTCAAAGCTTGCAAAGACTTAGGAAGAGTAGAAAGCGGAAGCGAGCATGGAGCAGTAGAACAAGAAGATGGAAGACTTTGATCTTGACAAGGACCTTTGGATAACACAAGTGCAGAATTTGCTTCTTGATTTTCAATAGGCTTAACATTAGCAGTAACAACACCATTTTTAATAACCTTAATGGAAACATCATCTTTGGAAAGTGCAAGTGTGGTAAGGTTATTTTGATCGTCAATAAGCTCAATGGTGCAAGTAGTAGCTTGATCTTGCTTAGGAGATGGTGGAATAAATACAGAAGAGCGTAGAGGATCAAAAGAACCATGAAACAGATCTGAGACATCATGAAAATAATTGGATGAAATGGAGGGTTCTTGATCTTGATCTTTTTCTATATTCTTTTCTTTATCATTTTTAAAGTCCTCTTGACATGAAGCCACTTCTAAGGACAAGGAAGCATGTTGGGATTGTATGGAAGACTTTAGAAGAGATGGTGAAGAATTAGTTGAAGTAGGCACTATGGCAGACGAAGGCTTAAGATCTTTCAGTTTAGCATCATTAGAAGTATTTGTAGCAAATTGAAGGTGAGCTTGAGTTTCTTTAAGAGGTAGCCCTTGAGGATAATTGTAGGCAATTGCATGAAAAGTCTTAGGATCTTTGGTGGATGAAGGATTTGCGAAAGATTTGGAAGACTCGGAAGCTTTAGGAGATGTATGAGTATTGGAAGAAGTAGGGGATGGAAGGGGACCATCGCAAGACAAAGGTTCCACATTAACATGATCTTTCTCAGAAGTGCAATTTTGATTTTCAACAGTGGTATTCTTAGAGGAAAGATTCTTGTAGTAGTAACGTTTATAATCAGCGCGTTGCATTTCATAGTCCTTAGTAGTAGTAGATGGATCATCATCAAGGTATTGTCTACAAATATAACCAAACTCTCTTTCGAAATCAAAATCATATGGATCACCATCACAATCTCTCCAATATGATGACCCATTTTTAGTAAGCACGAGTCTACGACTAGGAGGACTCTGAGGAATAGAGGTGTCATAAGTATCACTACAATGTCCATCATCATAGTCATCAAAGGTGTTACGAGGATTTTCACGTTGCTCATTATGGTATGGCTCATGAAGAAAAGCAAGACTCTTGGGGGAAGTAGAGGAAGAACAAGATCGTGAAGAAGAGGAAGGTGAAGACCTAGTGAAAGAAGAAAACTTAGCTAAGGAAGAATTTGAATGATGTTGAGAAGAGTCATGATAAGATTTGGAAGTTGAAGAAGGAGAATAATGTCTGGAAAAGACATGGTAAGATGTGGAAGATGAGGAATGATGAGAAGACCTAGAAGATAAAGAGTGATTGGAAGAAGGAGATTGTGAGAGAATCATGTCTATAATCCTAGCAAAGGCATCGGACTCAAGCATCTTTTTGTTTACTCTTGCCTTAAGTTGATGACTTGCGGGATGGTTGGAAAAATAATACTATTCAAATTGAGCAATGAGTTCGAGATCATCCCTTCTCAAGAGAGGTTCTATAGCAAGATAGTGGAAACTCATGATTCTAGAAGAGGAGGAATCAAGCATGAAAGAAATGAATAGAAGAGATGAAATAGAAGAAGGTAGACTAGATAATAAGAGGAAAAGAATCAAGAAGACATGAAAATTTTAGGAAGAAGAGAAAGAAGCATGAAGAAAGAAGAGAAAGGATGAAAATGGGATACTAGGAAGACATGAGAGATGTGGAAGAAAGGTGACCAAGAGTCATTTTGAGCAAATTGATACCATTGAAATTCATTTGGATATTGAGCAACATGACATAGCACCTAAGGTTTGACCTAGATTGACCAAGGATGACTGGAAGTGACACAAATCAACTTGGGATTGCAAGCAGCAGTGAGATAGAAAATTAACTTTGTGCGATAGTTCCTAGGCAAACAATGTGACTTTTGACCAGTGAACATGAAAAACTCAGTTTTGAAAGCAAGTTGGTCAATGTTATAGGTTGGATAGTGCAATTTCTTAGTTTGACAAGCAGTAACAATAGATAAGAGATAGGTTTGCAAATAGTATAAGATCAAACATGTAATAGAACACTTGAAACAAGGGCAAAAGCAACCTTGCCAAGACAAGCACTTGTGATATCAAAATAGAGAAATTCTATGAGTGTTATCGATTGTTTGAATGTCAAGAACGTTTACACTAGTATAGCACAATCGAAGACAATTCAAGCAATTACTACCTAGAAGGACAAGGCTCATTACTTAGCAACGTGGCCCACAACTTGATGCTCCCTTGCCTCACACCAAGTGGTTTCCCACAAGAGATATTGGCGTTGTCATGGAAGTGTCAAAAAAACACAACCAAAGGAACACATATGGTGAGTGTCTTGGGGTGATCTGGGTAAGTCCACTTAGATCAATCCTTGCACCAAGAAGCTAAGCGGCTAAAATAGGGTGGCCTCTAACCAATGGTTCGTAGTAAAGATTTCCATTCATAACACCCCTCTTGCTCCTTATAAAGGACTAGGACCTCGCAGCCTCAAGAGTACCTTAAGCATTCTTGCTCAATGCTTTCCCCATGGTCACAATCCCATGAGCTACTAACATCAAGCAAAGACAAGTGTTATGTCTACCAAGGTTTTGTGTCCTTGATAGCCTTGAGATTATAGTGAGTTGGAATCACTTGCCACCAAGGAAAATGATGACAAAGTTGTCCCCACTTCAGTCGTTCCTCTTGATTTCTCAAGAGTAGGCCCGCAAAGGATCCTTATACTAAACAAAAAGTGGATTAACTCTTGAGGTTCAAGGTTTTTGGTTCACCACAAGGGTGAAGAGCATACTCCCCTATCTCAAGAATCTCTCCCAAACACACCAAGCAAAGATTCAATTACTCCCTTACTTTCAAAATCTCAAGATGGGTCAAGATTTTTGTTTCACCACAAGGGTGAAGAGCATACTCTCCTACCACCTCAAAATTTCTACAACAAGGTATTAAGTTCCTATGAAAGGAAACAATTAGTATATGCCGCACTTAATAAAGAAAACAATTAAAGAAGCACTTGATTTGGTTTTTTATGCTTAGGGCAGCCCTGCAAAAACTATTAGTAGCCCTCTTTGACATGCGATTTTAGCAAATTTCAAGCAAGAAGCACCGAAAACCACAACTTGTTAGACCAACAAGAGTTAGGAGAATCAAAATTCAAAATCTAACAATGATTAGTACATGAAAAATTAGATAATCTGCAAAAATAACTGATCAAATGATAAAATCTGAAAATGAAACCATCATGGTTGGATTAGGCTCAGAAAGACCTTTCCAACAATATATCACACTTAAACTTGCAAGATAGATAAAATAGCCCAAAAATAGCTCTCTGTCAGGTTCAGGCGATATACCTCAGACTTCACCAGTATCACGCGACATAGTTTCCTATAGCCAGGTGATATACCTCAGTCTGGGTGATATACTGCACAATAGGTAGACGATACTTCGCACGACACCAGGCGATATACCTCAATACTACTGTGCGATTCTTCTCTGGCACAAAGTGTCGCACATGTATAGTAAGGTATATCACGTGATATACCTGAGAAATATCATATGATACTCTGAGACAGAGAACCAGAACCTACAAAATTTTTGAAAAATAATCCAAAAAATGACGAAAATGCAAGAAACTAAAGGGCAAAGCCTATCTACTCTGCCCCATGGTGGGTGCCAAAAATATGTGCTATAAATGTGTCACACTTCTATGGATCATTACATGCAAGAAAACTCAAGAATGAGCCCTCACAAATCAATCCATAGCTCCCTAGGCATGGAGTGCAAGGGTTTTAAGAATGCTCTTAGCTAGAGCTATTTAGCATATAACCTTGCTAGTAAACCATGCAATGGGAGATTCAATGAAGACAAGGGAAAGAATGCCAATATCCTCAAGAATCAAGAATGAAAATGTAATGCAACTATACTAGAAATGGAAATGCAAGCTAAGCTATGAAAGGAAATATGCAAGTGTTACAACCCAAGCTAATTAATCTATGTGAGCTAATCTAGTGCATAGAAATGAAGCTAATCTAAGAAAGCATAAATATGAAGCTAAGCTAAGAATGCAAGAATGAGATGTAGATGCTAAGAATGCTCCAAATCTTCAAAAAACTCCAAAGTGACCTAGAAATCCTGCAGCATAAAGTTAGCATAAAAAGTTGGGGCTCTAGAATGAAGAAGAGAGCTCTCCTTTTATAAGAAATGAGAAGGAATGGACCATGGAGATTAAGAGGAAAAATATTTAATCAACGGTGGAGCTTGGAGATGGAGCAATCCATGTGCACAAATATCCTCCAATAGGAAAATAAGAGTTGACTTTTGTGTCCATATGAGACAAAAAGTGTTTTTTCCCTTTTTATAAAATAAGAATAATGCTTTATTTGTGCAACTTAGGATAAGTGAAAAAGTGGGGGCTTTTTATTTATTAAAAGGGAAGGAAATATTCCTTTTAATAAATAAAGACTTAGGATAAGATGGTTAGCCCATAGAAAATAATCTAATAAATGATATAGCTAGGATTTGATGAAGAATAAGCAATTTATGATTTAGCAAAAGTGCTAGTAAGGGGCTAATAGTCTAGGTGACCATTTTTAGGTGTATACAACTATGAGTTGTTAAGAAACAAAATATAATAAGATTAAAAGAAGTAAATTACATGTAACTACCTCGGGGTCAACTATAGTTCATGTAGTCTTAGCTTCCTCTCCATTTAAACCTCTTCTTGCAATTATCTTCCTCCTTTTACTATAACTACCTCAGGTTCAACTATAGTTCACATAGTCATAGCTTCCTCTCCATTTAAACCTCTTCTTGCAATGTCCATCCTCCTCTCTTTGTTTCTCTTTTATGGCCACTACCTACATCTACTATGGAGGGGGAGAAGGAAGTGGCCAAAATTGTACCTACACTAGATTTTAGGCTTTTCCTTCTATATGAATATATCCTTACACTCTTATTATTTTCGCCCCCTTCTCTTGACATGTATCATGTAGAGCATAAGATTTAATCAACTCTACTCTCTTTTAGTGGAAGAAACTCTAATCTCTCTCTACCCTCAACTAAAATAACATTTATTGAGGATTATTATGTACAACATAATGCTATCTAAACTACCATGAAACCCTCCAAAGTTCTTTCTCATACTATTTTCCTCATTTATCTTGTCAAGGGGTAGTCTAGAGTACTTAATATACTCTCCCTCACATTTTTACATGTTTCTTTATGGTGGTATCATTTGTATTCAAGTAGTCCTCTCTATAATAAATGACTCTAAAGTGATTGATTCATCTCCACCTACACACTATTACTGGTATTTTATCGTTAATCACTAAATGTCTATAATTTGTTATTATATACCTAATTAGAAATAGCATGTTCATTGAGGGTAAGCTGATAAAATTTTCCTCGGGTTGCTCAATCCTATGAGGATATTTGTAGGCATGCACAAGACTATTTATGTCATACTTAGAGAAATAATTGAGTTGATCGATAACTCAATTTTGTAGATATCGATGACACAACAGTAGTAATCTCAAAGAAAATGATAGAATATAAAGGTCTTAAAATGTGTCAAAATGTCTTATTTCATAGTACTAAGAAGTTAGATTCCTCAATTCGTACTAGAGCCATCATGTGTAAGCTTGTTAATAAAATCACATAACTACCATTTGCCTCCTTGTGATATCTAAGATCAATAAAAAGTATTTATGAAATATGATTATCACTTCTAAAATCTTCTAACATCAAGTAATTGTTTACTTCCCTTGTACCTACGAGAACCAAAAATTCTTCTTTTTGACATTCTTGAGTGTTGGAACATTATAGAGGACAATGCTAGATGGAGTAATAAGTGTGTTCATGGAAACCCTTCTCAGGCTTTCTTTCTATAATTATCCAATCTAGATTTCTTAGTAAATGATTTCAAGGAGTCACTCCTACACCCTTACCCCATTACATATCATGTAATATACCTACAAGAAATCAAAAAATAATTTAATAAGTCAAAATAAAAAATTAAATTCTACAACACTAAAAAACATATTCTATCTAGTAAAAGATTCAAATACTCGTGCCTTTTAATCCAACTTGGATGTTTTAATGAAAATAATTTCACAAAATTTATTTTGATCAAAAGAATTTTAGTTCAAACTTTTGTACCTTGCATGGAACCTTCGTAGTGTGTTCATAGTTTTTGGAAAACTATATTTAATAAAATTTCTTAGGAAGGATATATTTTGATAGAATATAATAGAATTATAATAAGAAAATATTTTTTAATTATTTTTATTAAATTCATTTTGGCTTATCCAATTCTAAGTGCTTTGGTTCACTCAATCTATCCTTTCAACATGTCCGGTTTGATTTCATATATGTAGTCCATGCTTCTTATAGTTTTTTAAATGATTTTTATGTTAAATTCTCTCTCTCTCTCTCTCTCTCTCTCTCTCTCTCTCTCTCTCTCTCTCTCTCTCTCACACACACACACACACACACACACACACACACACACACATGTAGGAAAGTAGTTTTAGTGAAGAGAAAAATGTATTTTATCAAAATATAGAGGTAGATGATTTGTCTATACTTTCCTCCTACTCCCACTTGGAATTAGATGCTAAAGCATCAATATGTCACAAATTCAGAAAGGGGAGAACTATTCAAAGGATGAGTTTAATTTTTCACGAGGCCTTGATAAGCCTAGATTCTCATCTTCAAATCTTAATATAATTTTATTTCTATAAAAAATATTGAGAGAAAAAAGAATTATAGTAATGAAGCAATTTACAGAAAAGGAATAAATAGCTAATATATTATATAGAGTTTATAATCATAATATTCTAGTGTGAGGTGAAAATATCCTAATCAACTTCAAGGGGGTACCTTTAATAGTATTCATTAAGAATATAATACAAGTAATATATTGAATTGCATTCCTTTAAATTTTTACACCCTATTAATGTGCCTAATTGATTGTGCTCTTTCCTATATCAATTTAATTCTATTTTGGTTCTATCATATCCTTAGTGGGTGACCCCACACTAGTGGGTTACACTTTTTTAGACATGCTGATTTTTGCTGAAATAAAATATTTTTAATAAAATATGATGACTTAAGCCTTGAAAGGTTCCATTTGAAGGAAATAATTACAAATAATTATCTCAAAGCCTCTTGGATAAAAAAAAATTGATATGACATCTATACTCATCATTCATACCTACAATGGAGTCTCCTTCGCACCTATTAAAATGCTAACAAAAAATCACTTCGACATTATCTTTTGGTAGATCAAATGAATCCATTTGAAAAAGCTATCTATTTAGTAAGGTACTACTAAGAAAAATCTTCTCAATCATTATAATGATAATATGTAAACTAAGTTTTTATTATGACTTTGTATTTTTAGTTTTACTAAACATAGATATTTTAACGTATGTCTACCTCTATGTTTGATGCTTATGGAAAAATAGTAAATAAGAGAAAAAAAATTCTACAAAATATCTATGCCCTAGGTATTGAAGTTATCCTTCTATAAAAAGATTAAATTGAAATTGGACAAATACACGACAAGTTATAAGCTATGTAGTCAAGGTATGTCAAAATTACAGTTTAGTCAACTTTAAATGGTAATTAAATATAAAATAATCATGATAATGTCATCAAATTAATTGCACGCCCTCCGTTTGGATGTTACAAAACTAAATTGAAAAGAATCACATTGATATCTATTTTATGAAAAAAGTTATGCTCTATGAAAACAATGTAACTCTTTGAAAATGACGTTTTCAGCAACATGCCAGTTTTCGTGGGAGAAAGAAAAAATCATTCAAATAAACTCAAAAATAAAAATAAAAAATATATTTAGAATCTAGATAGAAAATCTTAAAAGAATTTAATTACTTCATCTTCGGATTTCAAATGGTTTAACAATAATATGCATTTGAATCTGATTTTTTTTTTCAAAAAGTAGAGTTCATTGTCCATTCAGGAAAAAAAGTGTAACCCACTATTGTGGGTTCACCCTAGTTTATTGTTAATCCTACAATTTAACTATTAGGAAATACTTAAAATAGGACCAAAATTACCATCACAAACCCCAACACTCTTGAATCACTTTTATAGGCCCTATTTTAGTATGACCAACATGCACGACACCCATATCTTTTCCAAGTTCCCCAAAATTGCAACCATTATTTGTATTGGCCATATCAATTTAAATTTTGGTCTCAATTTTTGTAGGCCATTTGATGTTAACCTAAACTAAATAAATCTTGTAAACCCTATAAATCATAACTTTTATCATTTAAAAAGTCTAAGGTATTTTATGAACATCTAAATAATCAAGAAAATATTTTAATTTCAGATATTCAACATTGAACACAAAACTACAACACTTTAAATCCAAGGATGATTTCATGTTTGTGATTTTACATTGTCATGTTCTAGAATTAAAATTTCAAGGACTTGTCAAAAAATAATTACATCACCACCATTTCCAATCCTAAGGTATAATCTTGTTAGTTCAAAATTTCAATTTCAATGTCTTCTTTTTTGTTCGTGGGGATAAGATCTCATTTACATCAATCATAGATATTGTTGAGGTGGGAGCACAATAATAGAGGGTTTGGATTTGGAAAGAACCTATATGGCGCAAACATCTTTCCATTTTTTATGTGTGCAAGTGTAGATCTGAAAATTGTAAGTATTAAATAAGTGTAGAGGAGACATTAACAAATAGTCCTAGATTTTTAATAGGTAGAAAACAATGAATGGGCCTCCCTCCACCTATGTCTAATACATTTTGGATAGATTTTTAGAATATATGCCTAGATAACATATCTAAGGATATTTATTAGAAAATTAAAATAAAAAGTACTAATTAATATAAGGGTGCCAAAAAGAAGTTGAGTCCACTTTTTGGCCAAAAAGTAGAACTATTTTTCCTATTTTTTTCAAATTCAACCTATTTGACCTAAAAATTCAAAGCACATAGAGATTGAAACTCAAATTAAGTCAGTCATAGGAATTGTAGTACTCAAAGTCTACTTTCAAAATATGTAATTTATTTAAAAACCAAAGGATACAATTAAATTTTCAATATGCATTACTGAAAACCACATTTTAAATGTTAATTTTTTAGGACCATACCATTCCCATGTACAACAAGCATAATTTGACCTAAATAAAATTATTTCTCTAAATCCTTTTGGAAAATGGTATTTAACACATTCAATATTGATAACAATATTTGTTTATAATATTTTTCTAAACATTTTTTTAATGAATAATTTTTTACTAGGCATAATTATTGTTTTTCAAACTCGTCATTTACGACAAGCATTATTTGAGCCAAACTTATCAGTTTTTTATTCTTTTTTAAGTGTATAATGTTGTCTATATTTTTATGTCATATAACATATAAATAAAAAAATTATTATAAAATAAAGAAAGCATGTTATTTCAAGATTCAAAACGTATTTGAATAGAGATTAATTGAGAAAAAACAATTAATCAAATTTGAAAACAAATACCATATTTGGAATCTACATCTAGTATCATTTGTAATGGACCTTTTTTCGTCAAAATGTTTTGTAGAAAATGTATCCAGGTATTTTTCCAAAGTGTGTAGTTTGTCTTAACACTGAGATGGCCTCCAATATGCAAGTCAAAACAAATCCAAGGCTATGGTTTAGTTGACCAAGACTTTTCTTAAACTAAAACTTGAAGCTATTCTCGAGGTGGTAATTCAAATTTTATAAAATAAGGTCCCTTTTATGGAATGATGCCATGTTTTATTGAATGGTTTCATGTTCCATGTTTTTAAAATTTTGGAATGTTTTATGGAACAAGATAACATTTTATGGAATGGGATCACATTTTGTAGAATAGGGTCATGTTTTGTAGAATGTGGTAACGGTTTTTAGAATGGTGCCACATTCCATTTTTACATAGAATGTGACCTTGTTCCAAGTTTTAGGCTCAAGTCCAAAAACCTAAATGTGGCCTTGTTCTATTTTGTGTGACCCCATTTTGTAAAGCTATTTTTAGACAAAAATGACCAAGTGTAAACGTTCCCCCATAAGTGGACTCAACTTCTTGCACTTAAGAACATGGAAGAATTCATCAACAAGTTTAGGTCAATATGAGAATTATTGAAGTATTTTTAGATTATAAAAATAGATTCATAAGTGATATTAAGTGTTCTTTCTAAGATAGGACCTAATTATTCAAGATATGTGTCAAATTTGTAATGTACAAAGAGTACTTTGGAGATGAATATAAGATGCCTTCATCTTTAATGATTTTACTATGACACCCACTAGGGATAAATATAATCTTATTCTAGGCGGCACTTTGAAGTATTCAAAATCACAATCCTTCTAGGATAAAGGTGCATATAACTTGTAAATCCTATGTCATATTACATGGTTAACATCCTTGGAAAGGATCCTAAGGTAGTTATGGTGTATTATTAATATAAATTGTGATATTTATTTTCACTATATTATTTGTAGTATATTTATAATAGCTTATGGGTTCCATAGGCAATAGTTAATGCGAGTTGTGAATACAATGAGTTAATATTAGTTTTCCCACATTTGGATGTCTAGAATGGATTAATTAATGGTATGGGAAGTAGACAAATGAGTGACCTTTAGGATTCTCGAAGTGGGCATTTGGAAGAGGTAACATGTGTATCATGATATTTTACCATTATTGTGTTTAATGTAATGTTTATCAGTGCCCAAGTTGGAGGAAAAATATTGGACCCAAAATGATTGTTCTTCGATTATTACGGAAGTAATTTAAGGTTTGGTGAAGTTTGGAATGAAGAGCCTTCTTTGAATGAACTTTTTGGCAATTTTGGAGCTATATTTGTTTTGTATATGCAACTCCCTAGATGTAGAATTTATAAGGCATAAATGAATGTAAAGTTACTCTATAGGAATAAATATAGGTGGGAGCTATAAGTGTTATAGTGATTAATAAAGTTTCCTACATGAAATACATGCTTCAAATTTCTTTGCATATTTTTTTCATGTTGTGGTTTTAGAACTGAGGTTTTAATATTGTTAGCTTCACTTAGTTTAAAGCTGGTATAAATTTTTGTGCTTTGGAGGCATAGTTTCAAAGTACGATGGTGTTCTTACTCTAGGTTTAACTAATCTCAAATGTTTACACTTTAATTAAATACCTTTTTATATAATGATAAATAGTAACACATATGATATTTATTTTGGTCCTAGTTAAGGTGTTTTGTGGTCCACTTTGTATTCCTTTCCATCGCAAGAATATTAAGGTGCAAATGTAATTTAAATTATGTTAGGTTAAGCTACTTATTTGACCTTGAGAGACGTGTTTAGTGTGAGGATGATATAAGTAAAGGAAAATTATTGAGGAAAGAATGTAGCATGTATTTATTCTTATGTAATTTTTGTGCATGTGTGTTCATCGATAGAAGGTACTTTATATCAAAAGTACTTTCTATCAAAAGTCCTTGTCTAAGATGTTGCTCAAAAAGCCAAGCAAATTCTGCACTATTTGGCTTTCAGAGCTCAATCTGATGGATCAAATAGAACAATACTAGCAAACATATAAGTTTCTTACCAAACGTCAATGTCTATGTTCAATTCTTGTGAAAGAATAGTAAACAAGAGAAATAAATTCTAAAAAATATCTATGCACTAGGTATTGAAGTCATCTTTCTATTAAAAAAAATATATTAAAATTGGACTAATGCACAAGTTACAAGTTACGAAATGAATGTATGTGAAAATTACAGTTAAGTCAACTTCAAACATTCATAAAATATGAAATACTGATGATAAAGTCATGAAACCAATTGCAAACATTAAATATTGATGTTCGAAAACTAAATTTAAAAGAATCACATTGATATCTAATTTAGAAGTAAAGTTATGTTTTATGAAGTGAGTGTCACTCTTTAAAAATCTTTTTTACAAAACCTACTACTTTTTGAGGGAGATAGAAAAATAATTTCAAATCAATTCCAAAACAAATTATATTTATAATCTAGACAAAAATCTTAAAACACTCTAATTTACTTCATCTTCAAATTTGTAATGGCTTAACAACAATATACATTTGAAAGTGAAGTTTCTTTTCAAAATGTATATTTCAATGTCAAAGTAGGCAAAAGAGTGTAACCCACTATTGTGGGTTCACCTTGGAAATGTGGGAAAGAGAATCTATCTGCCTGCATGTAAGAGTTGATGCGAAGTTCATTGTGATGTGCAGTGTAGAATTTCATGTGTTAGCTATGAGAATTAGTGAGCAGAAGGTATTTACAAATATTTTGGTTAAGTTGTAGAAGTACATCAGTGGTGGATCTATTATTGTTTATTATTCTTCATTTGGGTAGTGATCCCTCTATTATTGAGCCCTCTTGCAGGGAGACTTTCTTTGTAAAATCACCTTAACCATTGTCACCCTAACAAGTATTTATATATTTAAGAATTAAACTTCTCTGTGGATTTTCCCTTAACAGGGTTATCCACATAAATCTGGTGTTTCATTATGCATGGTGGTTTCTATTGTTCTTTTATGTTTACATATTTCTATGATTAAAAATTAAAGATGAGTTCTTATGGACCTGATTCAAGGAAATTTATATAAGTTGTATTGACAATGGATTCACCACCCTCTCAACTATCTTGTGCACTTAACTATTGGTATCAAAGTTTTAGTTCCTTCAAGAAGAGCTTAACTGCTTAAGGAGATCTTGATGGCACTCAAACTGACTATTCTTTAGAGTTCTCTATTCTTTTGGCCTCAACCTTTATCGTAAGAATTCATAGGAAGAAATTCCTATGTAATTGTGTCCCCAACTAACATAGGAGATTTTTGTTTATCAATATTAGGAGATTTACAGTTTGGTACATTGGATGAAAACCATACAGAGTTAAATTTTGGATATTTTCTTTGTAAATGCCTATATTCATACTATTATTGGTATTTGAATAGAAGATCTCCATAATCCAATTATTGTACCCAACAGGTATAGATAAGTTAAATTTCAATAAAATCTTATAAAACTTTATTTAAATTTATCTCAAAACAAACACTAACATAAGTATTAACCATTTATCTAGTATCTAATTTGAAGAACATTCATCTTGAGTAGCAACAAAGCTATCATATGCAAAATGTCATTCATCAAGAAATCTTGTGAGAGCCAAGTGATCAAAACTAAGAACGGAACCCTTGAGGTAAGCTCCTCTATTAGATTAAACCTTCCATATCATAGCTTGATGTAAAGTCCAACTGATTATAAATATAACATTCTATTTTAAATATTGTTTTACAATCATCCATGTATGAAAATACTACCGTGTAAAGTAATTTTATCTTACATCACTTCCATATCCCCCTCTAGATTCCACATCCTTCAATCCCAACATTCTAGGAAGGAGAAATATATCTGAATGCCCACAAGTTGCCAAATCAACACATGATTCGACAAATACGAGACTAGTTCAGCAACGAAACCTGGTTGGAGCATTAAAAATTGTCGATCTCGGCATTGCCCTAGAGACCCATTTATCTCTGGAAGTCAACGTTCACTAAACTAGAAAGGAGCATCCTCAAGTAAAGAATTGTATAAATAATCAACCACAACCACATGAAACAAAGAATAGAGATCACCTCCCAACACAATATCATAGAGAGAATTCATCGAAATCCTTGAAATCCCCTAGCAAGTTCAACTCACCATTAGAAGAATAGAGAAACTCTTCACACATACAAACTATCACCCCAAGCTATACACGGGCGTTTCACACAACAACAACAAAATAAACCCTATATAGAACTCCTGCCCTTGTGCAGCGAAGACACCTCCGAACTCTTTTATATATATACTTTATTACTTTTATGAATTTAGAATTACAGAGATTGAGAGAAATTGGTGTAAATACACAGAGGTCATAGTACAGCATTGGGGCCTCCTGAACTCAGGAGGACATTAACGCTCCTTCACTTCAGAGGTGCCACCTTTCTCCTCTTCTTTGTCGTCTGTGCAGGCACTGACAGATTATCATCAGTGCCCGGGTGATCGAGGAGTGGAAAGTTCAGCAGTGCTTTGGAACCCCGAATTCTGGAAGCAGCGCGGTCATATGCGAGAGCCGCCGCCTCCGCAGTGTCAAAGGTGTCCAGCCATACTCGGGCTCCTTTCTTAGCAGGATCTCGTATTTCTGCCGCAAATTTCCCCCACGGTCGGTGCCTCACTCCCCTGTAGTGCGGCGTCAGCCTCCTCTCTGAAGTGGCCGCCGTCTCTTTGCAAGGAGGTGTTGGTTCCCATGCAGGAAAATCTTCTTGTTGCGTACGTACGTTAGTACAAGCCGGCGGAAGAACCGACGTAACAAGACATGGAAACTTCCCTTCGTCCAATGAATTCCCCTCCTGAACTCCAAGCATGGACCAGCTGTATATTATTTCATTATCTTTCTCATTCCAATTATAATTACTGGCAGTCTCTGAACCAAAACTGGTATCCGAAAGATGACAGAAATCAGTAAATGAGAAAGTATCTTGAGCGTCTCCCAGCAAATATTAGCGAATGCTTTCAACGTCTATGCTTGCTTCTCTCTATTCTCGATTGCCAAAAATGTATTGTTGAAGGAGAAATTATAACCTTTTAACAACCTAAACGAAGGCATTGCCATGTCCTCCACATTCAAACTTCCAATCTGGTCAAAATAGAGGTTTCGAGGGTAGCTTGACTCAAGTTGCACGTGGCAAAGTAGATTTCCGTAGAAACGACATCTTCAAAATATTCCAGGCACTCAACTTGCTCTTTTTATAT
The DNA here is from genome assembly GCA_027943335.1 of Chamaecyparis obtusa. Taxonomy (NCBI): domain Eukaryota; kingdom Viridiplantae; phylum Streptophyta; class Pinopsida; order Cupressales; family Cupressaceae; genus Chamaecyparis; species Chamaecyparis obtusa. The sequence goes on along the minus strand of BSBK01001899.1, from coordinate 938,236 downwards.
TCATTTATTGCTTTGTCTTTGGGTAGAGGGTCGAGTGCATCGTGCACGTTTTGTTCAAAAGAAGGGTAGTGTCAAAAGTTTACGTCAACTATCTCTTCATTAACTATTCTATTTTGAAAAGGAATTGGAGAGATTCAATGTTCTACAGTTCAGAAAGCCATCTTCATGCCTTTTGGTTTTAGTTGATCTCAATCTATCCAGGCGTGCTACGTCTCAAAAGCTGTCAGTCAAATAAAGCGGAAAAATTAACTATTTTACTATTTGAAATGGAGCCTTTCATTTCACATGAGAAAGGCGAAATTCTGGAGTCTGGACTGTTCATGGAAGTAGCCAACGCAGGATCAGCATCTAAAATTGACGAACTTTGTTTTGTTCTGTTGGGTATTGATCAAAACAATTTACAATTTAATGAGCAGCTAAGAAGTTCAGAGAAAGATTAATGCTTGAAAGAAATACGAATGGTAATATAGATAATTAAAATAAAATTTATTTATAAATGTTACATAAAAGTATAATTATATAAGTTATTTATTTATTTATTTATAACAAAATGTATGGGATATCTATATATATATATATAAAAGAGTACATGGATGAGAGAAGAAATATACACGACAGCGAGCAAAGAACCCAAGAGACATTACATGATGATGAACCAGGCCATAGATAGTACTACAAAAGCTAGCCAAAATTGCAAAATGCATCGTATTAGAGAAGCCCTAAGAATCACAGATCTTACAATAAACCATATATAACAAAAAAACCATGAGAGTAGAGTGCTAGTTGCGGCTAGAGACTCGAGTGGATTCTGCAACCTCCTCATACATAGGCGCTTTGCCCTTATCTTCACTAGCCATTGGAGGAGCTTGCTCAAGAGCCCCAACATCATCTCCCTACACTGATGAAATCGAACCAAGAGCACTATGAGGATGCAAGACAAGGGAAGTAGCAGTGCAATCTAGATAGAAAGTGTCATCATTATCACATTACTAAAAAATGGCCTCCCCCAGACTCACAAAAAAAACATTAAATGAGACGCAAGATCCTTGCAAAAAATAAGGAGAATTTAAAAACAAAGAGAATTTCAAATTTTTAATGTAGCCATTGGATAGGGGATCAATTGTGTCTATTTCTTCCTCTAAGCTAGATGGTATTGGAATGTAGCTAAAAATATCATTCATCCCATGCCACATTGATGAAAACATATTCATGTCTTATCCAACACATATGGATAACTAAGGTTTTACAATAAGCTTATCTCTCGTACTCTCTAACTCTCGAGCTACAATATCTAAGAATGTATTGTGGATGAAAATTCACAACATGTCCATAGTCCTTACTCACAGATACAAGATTAAAAAAAAAATTAAATACATTGAATCAATAAATTATGAGTTGTTAAGAAATAAAATATAATAAGATTAAAAGTAGTAAATTACATGTAACTACCTTGGGGTCAACCATAGTTCATGTAGTCTTAGCTTCCACTCCATTTAAGCCTCTTCTTGCAATATTCATTCTCCTCTCTTTGTTTCTCCTTTATGGCCACTACCTACATCTACTATGGAGGAGGAGAAGGAAGTGACCAGAATCCTACCTACACTAGATTCTAGGCTTTTCCTTCTATATGAGTCTATCCTTATGCCCTTATTATTTTTTCTCCATCTCTTTACATGTATCATGTAGAGCATAAGATTTAATTAATTATACTCTCTTTTAGTGGAAGAAACTCTAATCTCTCTCTACCCTCAACTTAAAGAACATATATAACTCAAGTTATTACGTACAACATAATGCTATCTAAACTACCATGAAACCCTTCAAAGTTCTTGCTCGTATTCTTTCCCTCATTTATCTAGTCAAGGGTTAGTCTAGAGTGCTTAATATACTCTCCCTCATGTGTTTACATGTTTCTTTATGGTGGTATCATTTGTATTCAAGTAATCCTCTCTAAAAAAATGACTCTAAAGTGATTGATTCATCCCCACCTACATGCTAATGATGGTTTTTTATCATTAATAACTAAACCTCTATAACTTGTGATTATATACCTAATTAGAAATACCATGATCATTGAGGGTAAGCTAATAAAATTTTCCCCAAGTTGTTCAATCCCATGAGAATATTTGCAGGTGATCACAAGACTATTTATGTCCTAGTTGTAGAAATAATCGAGTTTACCAATAATTTAATTTTGTAGAGATCGATGACACAACACTAGTAATCTCAAACAAAATGATAGAATATAATGGTCTTAAAGTCTGTCAAAATGTCTTCTTTCATAGTACTAAGAATTTAGATTCCCTAATTTGCACTAGAGTCATCATGTGTAAGCTTGTTACTAAAATCACAACACTACCATTTGCATCCTTGTGATATCTAAGATCAATAAAAAATATTTAAGGAATATGATTATCACTCCTAAAATCTTCTAACATCAACAAGTAATCGTTTACTTCCCTTGTACCTATAAGAACCAAAAATTGTTCTATTTGACATTCTTGAGTGTTGGAACATTATAAACGACAATGTTGGATGGAAGAATAAGTATGTCCATGGAAACCCTCCTCAGCATTTCTTTCTATGATTATCCAATCTACATTTCTTAGTAAATGATGTCAAGGAGTCACTCCTACATCCTTACCCCATTACATCTAGTGTAATATACCTACAAGAAATCAAAAAATAGTTTAAAAGTTTCAAATACTAGTGCCTTTTAATCCAACTTAGATTATTTAACGAGAATAATTTCACAAATTTTATTTTGGTCAAAAGAATTTTAGTTCAAACTTTTGTACCTTGCATGGAACCTTTGTAATGTGTTAATAGTTTTAGGAAAAATATAATTAATAAAATTCCTTAGTTTGGATATATTTTAATAGAATATATTAGAATTACAATAAGAAATTATTTTATAGTTATTTTTGTTAAATTAATTTTGGCTTATCCTATTCTAAGTACTTTGGTTCACTCAATCTATCCTTTCAACATGTCCAGATTGATTTCACATATGTGGCCCATGCTTCATAGAGTTTTTATGTTTTTTACGTTAGATTAGGGGCCCCCATTCTCTCTCTCTCTCTCTCTCTCTCTCTCTCTCTCTCTCTCTCTCTCTCTCTCTCTCTCTCTCTCTCTCTCTCTCTCTCTCTCTCTCTCTCACACACACACACACACACACACACACACACACATGTAGCAAAGTGGTTTTAGTTAAGATACAATTATATTTTATTAAAATGTAGAGGTAGATGATGTGTCTATGTTTTCCTCCTACTCCCACTTGGAATTAGATGTTGAAGCAGCAATATGATGCAAATTTGGTAAAGGGGGAACTATTCAAAGGATGGGTTTAATTGTTCAAAAGGCTTTGATAAGCCTAGATTCTCATCTTCAAACCTTAATATAATTTTATTTCTATAAAACTATTAAGAGAATAGAGAATTATTGTAATGAAGCTATTTACAAAAGAAGAATAAATAGTTAATATATTATATATAATTTATAATAAATGTTCTAATTTGAGGTGAAAACCTCCTAATCCATTTCAAGTGGGGTACCTTTAATGTATTCATTAAGAATATAATACATCTAATATATTGAATTGCATTCCTTTAAATTTTTAAACCCTATTTATGTGTCTAATTGAGTGTGTTCTTTCTTGTATCAATTTAATCCTATTATGGTTCTATCCTACCCTTAGTTTGTTGTTAATCCTACAATTTAACTATCAACAAATACTTCAACTAGGACCAAAATTACCATCATAAACCCCAAAAAATATCAAATCCCTTTTATAGGCCATATTTTAGTATGACCAACATGCTCGACACCCATATCTTGCCCAAGTTCCTCGAAATTGTAACCATTGTTTGTATAGGCCTTAAAAATTTAATTTTTTGTAGGACACTTGATTATTGCTTAAACTAAATTTTTTTGTAAAACCTATAAAGCATATCTTTTATCATTCAAAAGGTATAAGGTATTTTATGAACATCTAAATAATCAAGATAATATTTCAATTTCAAATATTCAATATTGACCACAAAACTACAACACTTTAAATACAAGGATGATTTCATGTTTTTTTATTTTACATTGACATGTTCTTGCATTAAAAGATCAAGGAATTGTCTAAAAATCATTACGTCACCACCATTTCCAATCATAAGTCATAATCTTGTTAGTTCAACATTTCAATTACAATGTCTCCTTTTTCATCCATGGGGATAATATCTTATTTACATCAATCATAGATATTGTTGAGGTGGGAGAAAAAATAGAGGGTTTGGATTTGGAAAACACCTATATGGAACAATCATATTTCCATGTTTTTATGTGTGCAAGTGTAGATCTGAAAATTGTAAGTATTAAATGAGTGCAGAGGAGACATTAACAATTAGTCCTAGTTTTTAAATAGGTAGAAAACAATGAATGCACCTCCCTCCACCTATGTCTAATTCTTTGTGGCTAGATTTTTAGAATATATGCTTAGATTACATATTTAAGGATAATTCTTAGAAAAGTAAACTAAAAAGTACTGATTAATATAAGGGTGCCAACAAGAGTTCAAGTCCATGTTTTGACCAAAATGTGGAACTATTTTTCCATTTTTTTCAAATTCAACCTATTTGACCTAAAAATTTGAAGCACATAGAAATTAAAACTCAAAATAAGTTAGTTATAGCAGTTGTAGTACTCAGAGTCTTCTTTCCAAATTTGCAATTTATTTGAAAACCAAAGGATACAACTCAATGTTCAATAGGTGTTACTGAAAACACTATTTTAAAAGTTACTTTTCCAGGACCATACCATGCCCATGTACAACGAGCATAATTTGACCTAAATAATTTTTTTTTGTCTAAATCCTTTTGGAAAATGGTATGTAACACATTCAAGATTGATGAAAATATTTGTTTATAATTTTTTTCTAAGTTTTTTTTAATGATCTTAATTTTTAGTAGGCATAATTATTGTTTTTCAAACCCATCATTTATGACAAGCATTGTTTGAGCTAACCTTATCACTTTTTTTTTATATTTTTAAGTGTATAGCATTATCTATATTTTTATGTCATATAACGTAGAAATAAAAAAAATATTATAAAATAAAGAAAGCATGTTATTTCAAGATTCAAAACCTATTTGAATAGAGATCAATTGAGTAAAAAATAATTAATCAAATTTAAAAACAAATTGCACATTTGGAATTTACATAGTCTCATTTGTATTGGAGCTTTTTTCATCAAAATATTTTGTAGAAAATGTATTCAAATATTTTTTCCAAAGTGTCTATTTTAAATCAACACTGAGATGGCCTCCAATATGCGAGTCAAACCAAATCTAAGGCTAGGGTTCAGTTAACCAAGACTTTTCTTAAACTAAAACCTAAAGCTATTCTCGAGGTGATATTTCAAATTTTATAAAACAAGGTCCCATTTAAGGAATGATGCCACATTTTTTTGAATGGTGTCATGTTCCACTTTTTAAATTTTATAATGTTTTTTGGAAAGAGATCATGTTTTATGGAATTGGATCACATTTTGCAGAATAGGGCTACGTTTTGTAGAATGTGGTAAGGGTTTTTAGAATGGTGTCATATTTCATTTTTGTACAATGTGACCTTGTTCCAAGTTTTAGGCTCAAGTCCCAAAACCTAAACGTTCCATTGTTCTATTTTGCATGACCCCATTTCGTAAAGTTGATTTTCAGTAAAAAAATGACCAAGTGTAAAAGTTCCCTCAAAGTAGACTCAACTTCTTGCACTTAACCATAAAATTTAAGAACATGAAAGAATTCATCAACAAATTTAAGTCAATATGATAATTATTGAAGTTATTTTAGATTATAAAAATAGATTCATAAGTGATATTAAGTGTTCTTTCTAAGGTATGAGCTAATTATTCAACATGTGTCAACTTTCTATTGCACAAAGAGTGCTTTTGGAGATGAATATAAGATACCATCATCTTTAATTATTCTACTATGTCACACAGTAGGGAGAAATATAATCTTATTCCAGTGGGCACTTTGAAGAATTCAAAATCACAATCCTACTAGGATAAAGGTGCATATAACTTTTAAATCCTATGTCATATTACATGGTTCCAACATCCTTGGAAAATATCCTACGACACTTATGGTTTATTGAAAAATAAATTGTAATATTTATTTTCCCCATATTATTTGTAGTATATTTATAATAGCTTATAGGTTCTAGAAGCAATAGTTAATGCAAGTTGTGAATACAGTGAGTTAATATTATTTTTCCCACATTTGGACATCTAGAATGGAATAATTAATAGTATGGGAAGTACACAAATGAATGACCTGTAGGATTATCCAAGTGGGTGCTTCGAAGAGGTAACATGTGTATCATGATATTTTATCATTATTGTATTTAATGTAATATTTATCATCCATGTTTCGGTGCCCAAGTTGGAGGAAAATTATTGGATCCAAAATGAGTGTCCTTTGAGTGTTACGGAAATAATTCAAGGGTTGGAAAAGTTTGGAATAAACAACCTTATTTGAATGTCTTTCTTGGAAATTTTGGAGCTCTTTTTATTCTATATGAACAACTCACTAGATGTAGAATTTATAAGGCATAAATGAATGTAGAGTTACTCTACACGAATAACTATAGGTGGGAGGCACAAGGAAGTTGTTTAGAAGTACACATGTACTACAATGTTGGAGGTAGTAAGGAGAATGGAAGTGAATGGATTTTAATTATATTTATTTGTTGACAATGCATACTCAACCTCTCTTTTTGTTCAAGTTTTCTTGGCATATTTATTGATAAATTCATTTTTTATAAATTTTATAAAAATTGTGAGGACTATCGCATGATATGTTTTATATAATATTTTTAACCATGTATTGTTTCTAAACTTCAAATACCTTATTGTAATTCAAATTAACACAAACCTTGTAATTAGACATAATTGCTTCTTAAAATTAGGTATTCACTTATAAAACAAAATACATGTTATATTCTATTGGTTGATTATTGAAAGAATAAAACAAAAAGACAATTTCTATTATGGAGAAGGCTTCGAGAGCTACTTATATATAGTGAAAATTAGATTGAAGAAGGAAAAATATACTGCATGATAAATTAGAAATCTATCTCACTTTTTATTTCTCAATTTTCTAAAAGATACTTTTGGAGTGGAGCTAAATAAAAATTCTACTAAAGTAATTTTTTTGTTTACCACATATCATACATCTATAATTTTTAACATTTAATATTAATAAAAAATATTTTTAATATTTATCGTTACTAAAAGAAATCATGAAATGACCAATGTTTTAAGAATAGAGTTTTGATACTACTAGTTATACAAATTTATATACTTACAACTAATATAGATATCTTAAATATATTTATCTAAAATATATTAGGAAATATTAATTTAATTTTTTTTACTTAAATATTTAAGAAATATTTTTTTTATTGTATATGAAAATATAAATTTTATGTACTATTTATTTAAAAAATTAAAATTAAAAATCAATAAAACAGTTAACTAAAAAAGTTAAAAACTCTTAAACATGCATAAGAATTTGTTTATGGAGGTGTTCCACGCACTATGTACCTATTCACATTTTGCATCTTTTAGGGAGAAGGAAAAGAAAAGGATCACCCAAAATAAAATTCTCTACTGAGGGAAGGGGCCCAATTATGGTCCATGTTCCAATTACAATTCATTAAATTTCACTAATTAAAGCTCCATTGAACAATCATCTAAGGTACCAATAGTCTTCCACTAGTATACATAATTGTTGGGAAAAAGTTAGTTATTACATCAATTGTCCAGCTTTATCGGTGCCGATAGTAAATGGTTATTGGCAAACTTGTGCATAAGTATCGAATCGACTGTCTAAATTTTGTGGTTGACAAAATGAATGATTAAATGATTAATGGTGCAATATGAAATATCTACAAAACATCTCTTTGGCCCAATGTTTGTTTATACTACCCTAATGCCAAAACAAAAGCTATAAAGAAATAAGTTTTTTATTGCAGGAAAAAATAGGTTTTGAAGGTAAGCATACTAAAGAGAAACAGGACTAGGACCCAGTCCGTCAAAACCAAAACCAGCAGAAAAAACCATAAAAACCAAACACTGGCAAAGAAACAACAACAAGGGAGAACCCAAAAAGGCCAGCACCAGGAACCCAGAGCACTAAACAAACTCTTTGCGAGTCTCATCCACTTCCTTCTTTGTCTCAGAGATCTTCTTTATGACAGTATTGAACTCGAAAAGCTCTTGAATTCTTTCTTGAATCTTTCTCCTTTTTGTAGACCTTGTACGTTTACTCGGGCCCTCCTCTTCCTACAAAGGAAAGTTATAAAGAATTAAGTTACATACAAAGGAAAAATTGTTGAAATGTAATGTACCAAAAGTTTAAAATGTGTCAAATTAGCTCTCCTATACACACTTTGTTCAATTAAACCCCCCAAATTGAAAATTGCTAACTATTTCAGATATCGTCTAGTTTGATTACAAAACCTTATGACATCACTGCCACGAGTCCTGCTATCATTTTCCGCGTTGTGCATCCCCTAAAAGCACAAGTGGATGTTTGATGGAATGACCTATGTAAAACGTGCGCAATGAACATTGACATCGAAAAATGGTTTTGATCGCCATTCAATAGTTTTGACCACTTGCCTCCACGCCTTTAAAATCTCCATTTTTCACAACAAACAAAATCATAGCCAAAACCTACGTCTCAGACATTAATGAAGCATGGATGTTAAAACCATTCACCACCACCTGTCCTTTGACGCTCATGACACTCTTCCATTTAATTATTTCCCTACTAATGTAGATCTCAATTTTGATTTAGGGACAGCCAGTTATTATAATTGGAATGACATACAGAATGAAATGATATACAGTTCTTTGCTTACACAGACGGAGGGGAGGAATTCATCAGACAAAAGTAGTTCTAATTCTGCAGGAAAAAGGAAGCCCAAGAAAAGGTGTCTGTCTCTTGTTGTGTCAGTTCCTCCGCCACGTGATAACGTCTGTAGAGAAATGCAATCCTTTTTCCATGTCAATATAGAAATGCAATCCTGTATAATTGTGGCAGTTCCTCCACCACATGATAACGTCTGTATAATTTTTGTAAAGTTGCTTGCCCCTATCCTATTTTGTCCTAGTCTATAAGTTTTTGGTCCTGTTGCTCTCTGTTGTCATGTTTTCCAGTGGGATGGTATGCTTTAACCAATTATTCTAGATCCTTGTTATTCCTACAAGAGGCATACATCCCCAGACAGAGCCAGTGTTAGCACGTGCAAAAAAATTTATGGCTTCATTATCTTTCCCTTGGTTTTTGTATCATTTTTCATGTCTCTAGCTAAAGCCCTTAGTTCAAATGTTTGAAAAACTAGCCATTGTATTGAAACCCTTTGAAAAACCCTAGCCTTGTTCTAATTTAGTGTTACTTTATTCAAGCCACTTAAATGTCCTAATTCTCTTGTGCTTAACTATTTTCCCTTTTGTCACATGATCACATGAACCTTTTAAGTGTTATGCGATCTTGCGAGTAATATTTTCAGGCCCCTCTTAAATTTTCCTAAGTCTCAGCGTTTAATATTTCCTATGTTTTGGCTTGTTTTATTTCCTGGGCCCGGCCTTCTGACACCATCTTGATCCAATGGTTGTCGCTAAAGTGCAATGGTTTTGTCAAAGGCTTGCGCTTTTGCAATGACGGTTGATTCTCTTTCATGACGTTGCCTTTCTCTGTAGATGGGTCCACTGCCAGGTAAGCACACATGGCATTTCCCTATTGGCGAAAGGAAATAGTGAAGTGGCAAGGTTGTCGGAATGAACGAAGAAATTGTATGTCCATCTACCAGATTTGGTGACGTGGTGGTCCCTGATTCATTGGAGTATCCTATACAGCACGGTGGGGTCACGCTCTGTGGTATCGGCTAAGATTCTAGATCGACGGCTGACATGTAAGCGCATAGAATCTTTTGAGGCCTTCAAATCTTGTGCCATTCATCTGATCCTCTAGGTGTTCATGTCAGAGATAAAGGTGGGTCCAAATAACACGTAGGCACAGTTGGTAGTTTTTGACTGGTCCAAAATTTAGTGTGTTGGCAATTGTCACTGGGACCTAGTTTCCAGCTTGTCCGAGGGTCTTGACATTTGCAGAGGATCGACGATGGGCATAAGTTCGCATGAGATATGTCAAAGGTTTGAGATCTTACGCTGGCCATCGATCTTACTTTTCTCAGGTGGTGCTGACTTGGGTGTGTTCTCATTGGTCTAGGTGTGCTGAGTTGGACTTGTCAATGGGTTCACTAGTCTCAGGGGAGTTAATACGCTACAGGATCTAATGGTTGTCATGATACCATTGATCAGAGTTGTACGAAGGATAAGTTAGCGGTGTGGTGACAGCCGTCGATCTTCACTAAGGGGAAAAGCTTTGCAGTGGGTCCTTTGTCAGTGATGACTGAGTGATTGCAAGGAATGATGTGGTGACATGTGGCAAGTTTTCAAGCGGGCCTGGGGTTATCAAAGGTCTTAGCGGTTCTGATAAAGTGTTTAGTGGCTGAACAAATTTTCAACGGCCTTGCTCATTTGCACAATAAATTGGTGATGTTCTAAATTGACTAGCGATCTAGCGAACAAGCGTTCACGTAATAGCTAAATGAATTGGTGGAAAGGTGAAACATTCGGTGAATAGGCACTAACCTTTTGTCACCAATTTGCTAAATATGGGACCGAGGTCAAATGTTTTCCTTTAGTCGCCAGGTCACGAAGTTAAAGATGGGTTAAGGTTTTCTTTCCGTGAACAGGAAAAAGCATTGTCACATAGTCACTAGGAGTTAACCCAAGGTATCTGGTTGAGTTAAAGACTTAAAGACCATGAAAAAGGAGAGATCTAATGGTCAGGACTTAAAATTGGCTCAGATTTAAATATCGACCGTGAATTTGCTGCTGGCACCATGGAAATGACTGTTTGTTTTCAAATTCAAATTTTTGGGGGTTTTTCCTAGGACCAGAAGGACTAAAATTCAATTCAGAAGTGACTGGAGCTGTAGGAGATGATCTGTTTGCCATTGCAGTGTGGTCTAGGGTGTGTTGTGATCGTCTACAGGGGTTTGTATAGTGTGGTTTTGTGCTCGAGGCATGTTGCAGGTGGACGAAAGGGTTGACAAATTCAAATTTTTATGATTTGTGGTACTTTCCCAGAGATCTATGATAACTGCAAATCTTTCTCAGAAATGGCCGACTAGTTTTCATCCCCTATAATAAATTTGTGACTATTTCTAGTGGGTCTGGTGGGTGAAACCCTAACCCTAGTCATCCGTAGCTTGTTGCATTCTCTTTGAGGATTCCAAGATGACTAGGGAGTTTATATTGTAGAATTTTTGACTTAGTGCGGGTTCCAAAACTTTGCTTTTGGTCCCTGGTTGTTGATGGTATTATATTGCAAGAGGAGCTAGATTTTGGGCCCTTTTCCTATTTTTGTTGTTGCTTTGATTATATATTGATCCTAGATATGTTAATGAGAATACTATTAAGTTCCAATCTTGCATTTGTGTATGTCTTCTTGTTTTGATTCTGAGCTCATATATGTTAGTGTCACAAAGTGTATTAGCATATGGTAAAAAAAGAGTATTGTGAAGTCATCTCTCAGTTCCTAACAAAGTTAGGATTAAAGTCTTTTAGGTGAGTTTAGTGAGCTTACGACCAAGTAAGAATCTGATGTCCATGTGTTTGAGGGAAAGGGGTAATAGGCAAAGCACTTAGCCTGAGCCCAGGAGTGTTTGATTTAAGATCTTCAGTTGATGTATGTAATTGGGTGACGCTTTGCCCTAGGTTAAGGCACTGGTCCATCCTCTAGAGGCATTTCATTGTCATCAACCACACACACACATTTAAATGATAATATCCCTAAATCAGTTAGTAAAGAGTATATTGGTGTAACATTTAGTGATTCCTTTCAAGAAGTGAATCAAGGGCACACCCGCCTGAGCTTTAAGGCTCAAAGTGTAGGAGGATCTCTTTTGATCCTTGTTAATTGGCCCTCTTCCTTGTAGACTTTGGAGTGGTGATAGAGTCAAAGTTATATTAAAGTTATCCATCAAAGTATAAATCTACAAGTTGAAGATCAAAGGGAACTCCCAACACAAAGCAAGGGTTTTATCACGACCAAAATATCTAGCCAATCCTCTACCATGCTTCTCTTTGATGAAATTCTCCCTCATAGAACTTCATGGAATGCACAATTGACTCCATCTGAATAGCATACAATCCTAAATGATGAAATCTAACTATTTCATTCTGTCTAGAGTAACAAGTTTTATGCAAGCTTTCCAAGCTTCACCAAAATTTGGATCCTTTGGATACAAATTCTTGAGTTCCTTGAACCCAACCACCTCAATCTACATTTCTGTCAGCAATAGTTTCCTTCTGCTAAGCGCATCTACAACCCTATTAGACTTTCCACTCCTATGTTTCAAAGAAAATGTATAACTTTGCAAAAACTCAACCCATTTCAAATGTCTTTCATTCAATTTTCCTTGACTATTCAAATATTGCAAAGCTTGATGGTCAGTATACAAAACAAACTCCTTAGGAAGAAGATAGTGTCTCCACTTCTTCAATGCTTGAACTATAGCATAAAATTCTTGATCATAAACATAATATTTTCTCTTGGCATCATTTAACTCCTCACTGAAATAAGCAATAGGATTACCTTCTTGGCTCATAACAGCTCCTATTGCAATACCACTAGTGTCACAGTCTACTTGAAAAACCTTATTAAAATCTAGAAGTGCTAAAATAGGTTGTTCTGTAACTTTTTATTTCAACAGTTTAAAACTCTTATCTACCTTGTTAGTCCACTTGAACTCTTTCCTATCTGCTCTTATTGTTTCAGTCAAGGGTCCACAAATAGTGCTAAAATTTCTAATAAACTTTCTGTAAAAGCTAGCCAAACCATGAAAAGATCTTACCATAGTAGTACTCCTTGGAATAGGCCATTCAAGGATAGCCTACACTTTCTCTAGGTCCATTTTTAGACCTTCTACTAAAACCACAAATCCCAAATACATTAACTCATTATTCACAAAACTGCACTTCTTAAAATTAATCAATAGTTTCTCATCTCTTAACTTCTCAAACACCATACGAATATGCATCATATGCTCTTCCAATGTCTTACTAAAGATCAAAATATCATCTAGGTAAACAATGACAAACTTACCTAAAAATTCTTTCAGAACCTCATTCATGAGCCGCATGAAAGTGCTCGGTGCATTGGTTAGCCCAAAATGCATGACTAACCACTCATACAGTCCTTCCTTTGTCTTGAAGGTAGTCTTCCATTCATCTCCTTCTCTGATCCAAATCTGGTGATATCCACTCTTTAGATCTATCTTTGAAAAATACATAGCTCCACTCAAATTGTCCATAATATCATCAATTCATGGCAATGGAAACCTATACTTGATTGTGATCTTGTTTATTGCTCTAGAATCTATACACATCCTCCATTATCCATTCTTCTTTGGTGCTAATATTTCTGGTATAGCACATGGACTTAGGGTCTCTTGAATCAACCCCTTTTGTAACAACTCATGTACTTGTATGTTCAACTCTTCACTTTCTGCTAGTGTCATTCTATGTGTTGCCTTGTCTGAAAAACTAGCTCCTAGAATCAAATCTATCTGATGATTGATCTTCCTTACCGGTGGTAATCAATTAGGTACATTATCAAATGCAATTTCTTGAAACTCATTCAACAAATCTGCAACCTCTACAGGTACATCCTCTGCTTCCTCTTTACCAACTTTTGGAATTAAAGCAAAACACACATGCTCATGCCTCATACCATCTAGAAATTTTTTTCAATCAAAAAAATTTATTCTTGCATTACCACATACCTTTTCTTTGGTCTCCTTCAAAGGCTTTAGCTTATGTCACACTCCATCCTTTATTAGGGAATAGGTATTCACACGAATATCATGTACAACACATCTATCAAACTACCATGGTATACCCAACAACATATGACATGCATCCATAGATATGTTATCACATAGTACCTCATCATGGTACCCACCAATCTTGAACTTTACTAGGCACTATTCACTGACCATGACCTTGTGGTCATCCTACACCTAGGCAATCCAGTATGGATGTGGGTGTTTTTGTCTCTTGAGCTTCAAGTTTGTCACAATCTCTTCCAACACCAAATTTTCAGTGCTTCCACTATCAATGATCATATCACAACACTTACCCTCACACTTGCATCTAGTGCAAAATAGGCTTCTCATTTGCTCAGGTTCATTATCACCACTCAGTAGGACTCTTTTGTTAATAAATGTTTCTCCTCTTTCAGCATCTTCAGAATTTGATCATCTAGCATCTTCATCTACATGTGCAACTTTGGCCTGGCCTTCATTCCTCCTATTTTTCCTTCCTTGGCATTGAGGACATTCAAATGCCCTATGACCTTATTCTCCACAGTGAAAACATGTTCCATGGAAGCCTCCTCTTCCAGATCCTTTTCCTCTTCCTCTTCCTCTCTGATCTCTATTATTCTGATCATGGAAACTATTGGAATTGTTTCCTCTCTGATTCTAATTGCTACTAGCCTTATCTTTCTTTCTTGAATCTTCATTTTGGCCTCCATATGACCATCCACTAGATCATCTACCACAACCTCTTTCATTTTGTCTTCTCTCGAACTTCTTGTTTAGCTTTTCCTCTACTTTTAGGGAAAACTAGTATGCCTCTTCAATACTATTCATTTGAACCAGATTTAGCTCTTCCTAAATGCTTAGCCTCAACCCATTAAGGTAACAGACAACTTTCTCCTTATTAGCTTCTGCATGGCCTGTACTGATGAGGATTCGATAGAACTCCTCTGTATACTCTTGAACAGATCTTCCTGCTTGCTTCAAACTTTGTATTTTCTTGAGTAGGTCAAGCTCATAATCAATAGGAATGAACTGTCACTTCAATTTATCCACCATCCGATCCCATCTTGTGCTTTTATCCTTTCCTCTTCTATTTCACTCTAATTTAATCTCATGCCACCAGATCTTCGCATGACCCCTCAGTTCGGCCTTCGCAAACTTCACCCGTTCAGAATCCTCAATATCTTCATACTCAAAATATTCTTCACACTCAATGATCCAGTCGAACAATTCTTCTAGGTTAAGATTTTCTAAAAATGTAGGAGCCTCAATCTGAGGTCTTTTCCCAATCCTAGAAATGGCTCGAAAAAGTCTTTCTTCCTCTTGATTCAAAATTTCAACTTCTCCTTCCTAATCATAATTTCCTTCTCCCCGGGCTTCATCCTCACTTTCATCTCTGACATTAAGATTCATTCCTCTACAAATCTCCTCTTGCAATGCTCGCACATGTCTCTGCAATGTCCTAACCTTAGGTGTTACAACACCAGCTCTTCCACCACATTCCCTTCATGGAGGAATTTTTGTGCTGCTTGCTGAAAACCTAACCATGGTCCTAGTGTAAAATGTCTCATAGTCAGTGATCTATTTACACACTTAGGAACTCCCACTCTGACACCACTTGATGAAGGGTGCTCCCCTTAATACCACAAAAACATAATAGAAATAGAGAAATAACAACAATTTGCAAGAATAGAAAATGGGCTTCTTATTATCTCCACAAATGTGGAATTACAAACTTTCATAATTACAATATGCAAAGTGACATGGGCATTCCCTTACAATATTTTGTAGGAAAAAGCCTTGAAACATTACCCAGATCTACCCAGAATTGCCCTAGACAACACTACAGAACTTCTTCATATAGGCAATTTCCACCACCCGAGAAGGTTCCTGAAATTTAGCCCTTAAGGCTGACTATACATAGAATTATTTTATTTTCACAATTTTTATAATAGGGTTAGCTCAAAAGAAACATAAAATATGCTTTTAGGTAGCCCAAATTTCAAAGGCCATAACTTTCTAACCGTAGCTTCATTTTTCTATTATAACCACTTTTCAGAAACACCATGACAAGATTTATAGTTCCTGACTCGCGCAAGCTCCAGTCAGTCGGGGGTTGATTGCGATCCAGAGCCTGTAAGGCCTTCAAAATTGACTTGAAAGATTTCTTACTGAAAAACCTCAATAACTTCACCAATACAGATGATGTGGCAACGAAAGTCAACTGGTAGGCTTATATGACTAAGATGAACCTCCAACTGTGAAATCAGAACATTCTGAGATCATATGACCAACTTACTAAAAATACTAAGTTTCCATAAATAGCAGCTCTACATAAGATAGCCCTTATTGAAAAGAAACTAGAAATATTTTTGGGTGATGCAAGATTTCTCTTACACGCAAGATGCTCCTGCATCAGAATTTGCCTCAGTTTGTGCTAATAGATTGATAGTTTTAGTCCATATTCTTTTACTCTCTTCATTTACCTCTTGTATTTTTATTTGTAAAATTTTAAATTCTCTAGCCTTCATAAAAAATTTACATGCATATTGTTTCATGGTTGTGTCTGTCTCGAGGATAGAGAAGTCTGATTTTATCAAAATAAGAGACCTTTCTCTCATCCTCTTCTCATTTTGAGTGCATACGTCCATCTGGTAGATACTTTTTCATACAACTCCTTTGGTATGCTACTTGAAAACTCAACTAGAACTCATTTTAAATTTATCATCATACCTATTAAAGCTTCCTCTAGCTTATCATGATTGTCAGTGCTCAAGTTTTAATATCTGTTCAGTTTGGGAGTAGAAAGTCTTCCAGTTTTCTTTTTTCCTTCTGCAACCTCATCTATAGTTTATGGATTTTTTCTTATAACAACTTGGAATTATTTAGTATCCTCTTCTTCTAAGTCAAATTCACCTTTCCTTCTTATCAGTTTCCTTCTCCTCTTTGGTTCAAGGAGATCAGGAGGTTCTTTTTCTCCTCTCTTTTTTTGATATGTGTAGGTCGGTGTAGGTCTTGTTATCTTTGCTACTCCTTTCTTGAAAAGTGGTGTGCTACCATTTTCAGACCTTTTCCTTGTTTGGGTTGGGGTATCAACCTATTTACATTTACCTTTTGTAGCCTTAGGTGGCTCTTCATGTTCATGTTCATCAGACTCAGTGGCCTCTTCATCTATATCTTCATTGACTGGTGCATGTTCCTTGGTTTCCTCATCAACTGATTTATCAATATCTTTATCACTTACACCAAATTATTTCTTTAAGGATTTTACCATCTTATCATTTTTCCTTCCCATCTTTTCTACTACAAGTCTAATCTTTATTCTGGATATGTCCTCATCATAGGTTCCAAACCGTGCAGATTCTTTATCCTTAGGATCGGCAAGGAAAGCCTTAATTCCTTTTGTAGATCATTCTATGTCAATTTCATATTCTATGGGGGTAGCCAAGTCAACTACTTTGATCAAGGTGGTCTTAATGTCCACCAGAAAAAAATGCAATCCTTGTATTTCTCAACCAACTGTGATGGTATCCTTGTTCTTTTCTCCATTCCCTCCTTAAAATTTACCAAAATAATCCTCCATAACTAGTTCAAAATTCTTGTCTAGGTTTCTAATAAATGTTAGAAAGTAAAGTCCACCAAGATAACTGAGAGGGGGAGGGGGTGAATCAATTATTAGATAACTACAACTTTTATCACCATTAACAAATTTTAACCATGTAATCCATATAAGAAACAACTATAGAAATATAAACATACACAACAATACAATAACACAAGATATGTTGACTAGGGAACCTCTTGATCAAAGAGTAAACCCCAATGAGAGTGACACCCACAAAAGATGAACTAATATGGAAATTCCTTCTGAGAGGATGGACTCTATTAGGAGCCTTATGAAATACATTCAGTACAAATGAGTCCATGTTAGGAGACTTTGAATCCCTGTTAAAATATTCTAACTAGATTAAGAGTTATGGAAGACAGAAGGACCCACTGTCCAAATAGCTTCAAGGGAAAGACCATTGAACACACTATCCAACTGATCTATGTATTATCTGAACAAAATAATACCAACAATTACTTATCTTAGAAACTTATCTTTTCCCCTTTGTCTGCACCAAAATGCACATGTCACATCCAAGTCACCACCAAAATGTCTTCATCAATTGTATAACTTTGCATGCCTAGATCATATCCTGATTAGGAGATATCATCTAGTTACCACAAGCCACTTCTCAGGAACACTATATAAATACTAATTCCACTAAATTACACATAACTATCATGACTAATTGAATTTCTATATGCACTCTTGACCACATTCTGAGGATACAATGTAGAATAAATCCTCAACTTTGCATACCTTGATCTACAATATTCCACGTGCACTAATCTAAACAATATCTACTTCTCTATTAATCTTCAGTAGATCACTGTGTTGACATCAATGACAATCATAGTCATGAATACAACATGTACAACTACTACAGGATGACTCTGAATAATCCCCCATAGGAAATATTTAGCATTAATTTCTAACAATCTCCCCCATTGGTATTGATGGTAACATACATGAAAAAACATCCAAGCTCCATAAATACCAAACTACAATGCTACTGCTCTAAAATATTTTCAAGTCCTCCTCATTAATCAAATCTTATAGGTTTTTCATTTTCTATTGCTTCTTTCCTCCAACAGATGTTTTTCATGTATCCTTCTCCCCGATTAACATCAATAACAAATAAAGCATCACTATGTCAATCCACTTCAAAAACCTCAATGTCAAAAGACACTTTTTAGAAAATACATTCACAAGAGTCCTTTATGACTCAGCTCAAAACAAACATACTCCCCTATAGAGGAAGTACCATCATATAGTCTAGAAAACACAGAGCTCATATACACTAGACTAATGCAACAATTTCATCACTTCTCAAAAGTAGGTTGGGGCATAACCCCAAGCATACCTCTTAGATACTCAGATGTGTCTTTAGGTGTAGGGACCAACTTCCAAGTTTTGTTCTTTTCAATTTGATCTAGTTCTTCCTTCATTGCTTTAATCCAATTTTCATCTTTACAAGTTCATCGGTAGTTTTAGGTTCAATTTGAGAAATCAAACATAGTTCTTCTTGTACCTTATTCCTTGTCAAAACTCCTTTTTCTATGCTCCCAATATTCTAATTAACAATGTGATTTCTTCCTAGATTCTTCTTAGTGTCATTGTCTCAATTCTATGTTTTTCTCTAGTTTATTCTCTTATCTCCTCAATGTGACTCTCATTCTGCAAATCACTATCATTTTCATAAAATAGCTCAACATTTTCTTGATCAATTCTAGGATGAGCTTCTTCATATGTTTCATAATCAAGTATTCTTTCCTAAATTTTGAACTTTTCATCAATTTTATCATTTGCGCTCTCAATAATAGTCTTAGTTCTTTTATTGAAACATCTATATGCTTTATTTTTCGATGAATAGCCAAGAAATATACCTTCATCACTTCTGGGATCAAAATTTCCAATGCCATCATCTCTCTTAATATAACACTTACTTCCAAAAATACTAAAATACTTAACTAATGGCATATGTCCAAACCACAATTCATAAGGTGTCTTGTTTGTGTCTGCTCTAATTTGTACTCTATTCCTTGTATATACTATTGTATTCACTGCTTCTCTCTAGAAAGTCTTTGTCAAATCATTTTCAAATAACATATCTCTTGTTGCTTCAATTACTAATATGTTCCTTCTTTCTACATTACCATTTTGTTTAGTTGTTCTAAAGGTTGAAGGTTGTCTCTTAATACCATTCACTTCCCAAAAAATATTAAATTCCTTTGAAGTAAATTCTCCACCTCTATCTGACCTTAAAAATTTAATCTTCATCCCAGATTCATTCCAACTTTGTTCTTAATCAATTTAAACTTATCAAATGCTTCAAATTTTTCTTTAAGAAATGCAATCCACATCATTCTTGTAAAGTCATCAACAAAATCATAAAATACCTTTCACCATAGAATCCTCTAGTCCTTGTGGGACCGCTCAAATTTGTATGAACAATTTCTAACTTCTTTGCTAATGTGAACTTATTACTAGGAAATGAACTTCTCTTCTGCTTAACCATAACACATTCATTGCAAATCATGTTAGTAGGTTTCATAATCTTTGAAAAGTCTCTTATTGCAAGTGTAGTACTTACTTTTAAAATGTTATCAAAGTTTATGTGACAAAACCTATTGTGCCATAACCAACTGTCATCAATTCTAGTAATCAAACATGTCATCTCAGAAGGATTCAACTGAAATACATTACCTCTAGTTCTTGATCCAGTTCCAATCAAATTATCAAGCAAGGTGCATTGTTTCCAACTCTAACAATTCCTCCATCATAGTTATTAAACTTTATAAATTTCTTCATATCTCTAGTCATATGATGTGAACAACTATTGTCTATAATCCAATTAGATCTCTTTTCTACTTGGGAAACTAAATCTTTTTCTTCTCTAACTTCTGTTTTAGATTTTTCTTCTTTTATTGCTACAAATCATACATCATCATTTTCATTATCACTTTCACTTAAGAATTTCTCAACACTAGTCTCAATTTCTTCATAATTACCATAGTAACATTCTTTAGATCTTCTAGTTTTAAAGTTCTTCTTGTATTTATTTACTCTCTTAGGGCATTTAGATGCAAAATGACCATATTCTTGACAAGTCTAACATTTAAAGATTTTCTTACCTTCTAGTTCTTTTTTCACAAGCAAGGAAATTCCTTCCTCAATCTTTCTATCATCTTCAGTCTTAGATCTGCCGCAACTAGCATAATCTCCACTGACACTCATAATTCTTGGCAAAGTAGGGTGAATGCTAAGTGTGTTGAATGCTATCTCAATTCTAGGTAGATCTCCTGACTGTCTCAGGCCTATATATGTTGCTTCTAATCTTCCAAGAAGAGTTTCTCTAGTAAAGTTCTTAGTACAAGGTATAACTTGTTCAATCATCTCTGATGTATGCCTAAATACAAGAGTTAATGTCTTTAGAATCTCTCTCTCTCTCTCTCTCTCTCTCTCTCTCTCTCTCTCTCTCTCTCTCTCTCTCTCTCTCCTCTCTCTCTCTCTCTCTCTCTCTCTCTCTCTCTCTCTCTCTCTCTCTCTCTCCTCTCCCTCTCTCTCTCTCTCTCTCTCTCTCACACACACACACACACACACACACACACACACACACACACACCATCTCTCCATATTTCTCTATCCCTATAGCTCCCTTCTCTCTTTCTCTCTTTATATATCACTTCCTACCTCTATCTCTCTACCATCTGTAGCTACTGCTTGCTCCTCACTTTATCTTTCTTTTCTTCTCTATATTCCTCCCTTTTTTAATCCATTCATATGCTTAATCACCAAACATATGCATTAATTGTACATCCTGTTGTTACACCATAATATAGGAAGAATGGTAGTAGGAATCAACAAATATCAAACTGTAGGCAACTTTCATTTCTTGCGTATACCATTTTTGTTTCAAAAGAAAGTTGCATTAATAGCTCCATTAAATTTCCTCATTTTAGAAACCCAAGGAAATGGACCGTACTTGTATAAAAACTACCAATAGGATTCCTTCCCCTTATATGCTTTGGATCTATTGAAGTTACTTTACATTTAATATAGTGACCAGTATGTTAGTGTCATATTTTTGTGTAAAGATATAATTTTATATATATCCATGAAAGAACAAAAAGAATAGAAAGACCAAAACCCGTAATAGAAAATGGACATGCACCTTCCACAAAGAAGATTATTCTCACAACTATCAATATAGGATCAAACAAAATCAAAAGAGGTTTCAAAAGCACCATTCCACTATGAGCCCAGCCAAGATCAAAATTTTTTTACTAGCTATAAACAATGTTACAAAACCCTAAAGCTAAGTAGAGATGGGAGCATTCTCATTGATTCTTCCTATTACTCCTTGATGTCATTCAACCATTTTAAACCCTTCAACCACAAAAAGCCTAAAAACAAAAATATCCCTTACACAAACATAGCCAATATTTGTATATGCTTTGAACTAACGTAACTAAGAATAAGAACATTTTGTAATTGAAAACCCAAATTAAAATCTCTCTAGGTGTTGGATTAATGAATTATCTCAGAGATAAACAAATCCATACATGTTACTATGAATATATTGTTACATTTTTATGAGGGCCTGTAAAAGTGTAATGGGTACAAGCGTGGTGGGATGAGAAGAATGGAGTCCATGAAGAAGAACACATTATAAATCATTTGGTTAGGGACTTGAGATTGTATTTTATATACAATGATTTATGGACATCATGATTTCCCAAGAAAATGCATCTAGAACATCATAAACAAGTGGACAATCTCATCATGGTGAGCGTGTGCACAGATAAAGGGAAATAGATAGACTCGGTCATAGTGGATCTACTGAGTCGATGAGTCACTCCACTCTAGACAAGACAATACATGTCTTTTCTAGATCTCTTGTAACATTTCCATCTCAGTTTTGGGAATTAAAACCCTTGTCTTCTTCTTTAAATATTCTACAATTATGTAATTTTTGGATCATTTAAAAATTTACTATGTTGAGGACAAGATCACTTTTAAATTCACTTGTAGCCAACATCAAGACCTCTTTATAATTAGATGATTGTTGACTTGTTGAATTAAAAATCCATGTTTATGATTCTTGATCTTTTTTTAATATTGTATGGAATAGGTTATGATTTCCTTTTAAAACTTATTTTCCACATTAAGTGTAGTTGATTTTCTCATAGGTAATGATTGTTCTCATAGGTAATTAATAGTCAGCCTTGAAAACAAAATAACTTAAATGAATTATAAGTACTCACAAAGTGTAATGCCATTTTGATCTATCTTCCCCTCTCCTCGTTAAATCCTGAACATCCTCAGGCCATTTTCTAGCAAGTGTCGAATGCTTCACCGACACATGAAAAAATCCCAAAATGATAGAAATGTATGCAAATGAATGATTTCCAACACTTCAACACTTAGTAGCAGCAACATAAAATTAAGAGCAAAACAATAGATTTGTTGTAATAGTTTTTTACATTGAATTGCAATTTCTCCATGTTCTTCACAAACCTCTCCATGACAAATCTTGAGCTCCTCTCATCTAACAATAACAAATTCTTGTGCATTGAATTTCATAAATTATGCCAAAAGTTTGCACAATTTATCCTTTAAACTTAAAATAAATTCAAGTGCTCTATAATCAATTGATCTACATAGAACTTTCCCTATAATAATTAGGGAATTTCACTTGCTCTGCAATCAATCGATTCTAAATACATTTCTTGGTTATATATATCAAAGGGTTTGTACATGTCAGCAGGAGCCAACTAGGGTGGATTCAACTGAGAATATATATATATATATATATATATATATATATATATATATATATATATATATATATATATATATATATATATATATATATATATATATATATATATATATATATATATATATATATATATATATATATATATATATATATATATATATATATATATATATATATTTCATGTGTATATGTTAGGTTTGATCTATCCGTGCAGATCAATGGGTAAGCCGAAGAGGTGGGGAAGGTCAATTAGCAAAATATTTGATCTATTTTTTCATACAATTATGGAATACATGAGGCCAATTGCTATGTCATTTAGAAATGGTTTAATTTGCGCAACAAAGATCTCAATGAAAATGTGATATGTTCACATACTATAAATTTACTTATAATAATAAACTATTTTTACATAATTTAATTTTATAGCATCAGGAGAATAAACAATACATTTACTTCTAGGAATCCAAACATGTCTAAAACAAACTTTGAATTAGAAATATAATAAGGCTTCATTGCAAAAATAGTCATGTTATGTACAACTATATCAACTCTATTAAGTAGATAAAATAATTTTAACAATGATTTGATCATTTAGAATTCAAATGGAGAGGAGTGGGAAAGGGAGAGGTGTGTCTATAGTCTCAGGAGGCAAGAGAGAGGTTGTGGAGTCATCTGATGAAGGTTTTGATGACAATGATGATAGAGATAAAAATAGAGAAGATAGGGATTTATACAGATGGGGGGGGGGGGAGATAAGTATATAGAGAGGGAGAGACACAAAGATAAGTATAGAGATAGGAGATGATATATAAAGAGAGCTAGACAGATGAAGACATCAAAGGTAGGAAAATATGGAGACATAAAGAGATAGGTAGGTAGGTAGAGGGAGAGATGAAAGAAAAAATGTGAAGAGATGGAGATACAAAAGTAAAGAGAAATATATTTAGAGGTCTAGGAAGAGAGAAAGAGAGAGGAGACTAGGAAAGAAATGTATGTATAGAAAGATGGAGACGTGTTTAGAGATAGAGGGGGGAGTTTTTTATTTATATTTAATTTTTTATAGATAGAGGGGGGAGATTTTTATTTATATTTAATTTTTTATTATAAAATATAACATATAATAATTATATAATATAATTATATGATTTATTGTGTATTATTAAAAGTATATATTATATTACATTATGTCTATCTTTTTCTTACATAAAAATATATTAATTATCAATTTTTTATATTTAATCATTTTTATTATCAAATATAACAGATAGTAATTATATAATATAATTATATGATATATTTAAAACTACTAATAATATATATCATATATTAATTATGTCTATAATGAGTTCTAAACACATAAATTCCTCAAATCCATAACTAATACTTTTACCTAAAAGATACAAAACCCAAGATGAATTAAGATGTCGTTTTTAAGCTTTAAGAAAATTCTTGTAACTCGTGCCTACTTACGATTGTCCTAGACAAATTAAATTTGAACATGAATTGTTATAGTGAACATAAAACAGTGATAGCGGAAGAAAAAATTATGACTGATCGCAAAATCTAATGGTCCATAAATTTTTAATCGTCTTGCAAGCTTATTAAACATTGTGAGTTGTTGATCTAAGAAGCCAACTGATCTTGTTCAAATAAATAACGCAGAATATATTTTGTGTATATTTTTCTTGTGGACGATTTGACGTGGCACTTCCGTGATTGATGGCCTACTGTACCATAAGATATTTAATCAGAATATTGGATTATCTAACCAGCCTTTTCTCTCCCGGAAGGTAATTATTGAATGTCGAATCCGACGGCAAAAAAATAAAATTTCTATAGTCGTGCATGTTTGTGATGCGTTGTAAATTGTTGACAGCAACAATGAAAGGACATGTAAATTGGCAGTTCAAAAAGGTGAACGGAAGCCAGGGAACGGTGATGATCAATTTGATGGTTGTCTGAGGGCTCTCAGAAACACTACACCATTGATTCTAAAACTTAACCTGGCCTCATTCAAATGGGAAACGCCTATAGCGTAATTAAATTAAAAATCAGAAGAAATTAGGGTTCTAATTTTTAATTTAATTATTGATTATTAAAAATAGTCTTGTAAAAGTACTTATGATGTCTGTATAGCTATTTTGTGTATTTTTCCTGTCTTTGTGGAAACTGTGAAATAGGTAGTGGGTGGAGCGTCATTCAGTATTTATGATTTTTTTAATTTTTTTTATTCTTATTGTGGGGAGAAATTGGGCATGTGTTTCACAATTTCTTTTATTTTTCATTTTAAATTTGGTAAGGGTTAAATATTAAATTATTTAATAGTCATTACTAATTTCAACAATTTCATTACATGAAGATATTTTAAGCCATTATAGAATATTTGTCGATGTCATTATTATTATATTATATTTTATAATTATGTTGTTTATTGATTCCAATGCAGTTGGCTACTTTGATATATAAGAGGTAGTTTATTGTTGATTAATGTTTATGTTTTTTCAATATGATCTTCTTTCAACTTCTTCGTCACCATTTACATATAGCCATTATAAATTAAAAAAAAAAGGAAAAAGGGTTAGTATTTCTAGAAAAGAGTAAAATCATTAGAACAATAAGTGATTTTATGTATTTATGCATTGTTTATCACATATTCTCATGTTCATAGCACATGTTTCTAAAGATAAGTAATATATATATATTTTTTCAATTTTAATTTTTTATTGTTTAGTTATATTTATTAAAATTTATGCATTACTAATATCCAATTAGAATTTATTTATCAGTTAAAGTAATATTTTTACATGTTACAACTTTGACCTACTTACATATTTACTTTAGATAAATCTACATGAAATATTTGAGAGATATCATTTTATATACATTAATTATGGTTATAGAATCAAGCAATGGTTGTAGTCCATGAGACAACTAATTTTGTGGGTCATTTATTTAAAAATAATTAAGGACTCGTGAAGCAATCTAGTTTTGAATATCTTGTAATCTTGGCTTTCCATGAAAACACATTTGTATTGTTCATTATATCAAACAATTCACGTGTCCACTCTAGCATTTAACATTTTGCTTACATGTCTATTAGGGTGTTCAGAGAAATCATGCAGAACTCAAATTCACATCTAGTAATCTATCCATTGATTTACAATCAATGTTTTATAAATGATAAGTTAATGAATAGATAGATAATAGTGGAGAAAGTGAATTGACAACACAATTATTTGTTGCATTTGATAAATAATTATGAAGGTCATGCCTTATGTAATTTGTAACTATCATCTTCCACAAATAGACACTTGGTTGAAAGATGTCATAAAAATATTTTAAAAGAATTCACAAAAATTCCACACTTGTCATAGATGTGGATAAGTAGGGGAAGAGCACAAGTTACCATCCATGTTACAATTACCATTCACTCCTTGCATATCTAACACCCCAATTACTAACATTAAAGAAACCATAAAAATAAAAACCTAAAGCCCATAAATATATTTTGTATGTACCAATAGCCGACCACTTGTACCCCTAGTATATAGAACTTCAATTGGTGATTTGGACAACTTTACTGCTAACCTTCTGGTAACCATAGCACATGACTATTAGGGCATTTGTGGACAAGTATTGGTAATTTTTGAGGTAGTTGTAGTGCACGATTATTGGGGCTTCTTTAAGTATGTATCAAATGATCTTTCAAAGTGATAAATTTTTTACCCTTGTGTGCATACTGAATCTAACAAGGTGAGTTGTTACTAAATATAAACTATAATAATACGAATAATCAGTTAAGTCGCATATGAAGACAACAAAATATTTTGTCAAAATTTGACGTATTATTTGCAAAGAGTTAGCTACAATGATTACTAGTATGGTTCTCCTTTCTTAGGTAAGAGATATCCTTTGGTAGATATAAATCTCTCCAGTTGACGTGAGTCGATTTTATTACCCTTAAGACATTTGTAGCTATGTGAACATGTGAAATATGAATATATGTAGAAGAGAAAAGAAGATGATTTTGGATAGTGAATGAGATGGGTAATTAAAAACATGGAATGGACATATTTTCCTTCATTGTAGAACATACCTTAATAAGAGTAGTTACAAAATTTTAGCTTTGGCATATAAATTAATAAGAAAAGTTCAAAAGTTTAGCTTTTAAATATTCCTAACATCATTTTATAAATCTGCTTAACATTTTGTGGAATAAGTTGATTAAAAATGTTGTTCATACAATTGCAATTCCTATATTTTAAAGAAGATTAATATTTATCCATGAATTTTTTTAATATAGTTTTATGTCTATTTAAATATATTGTAAATTCAATTACAAATTATAGTAATTAGAATATTATGCATTTTTTTTTTTTTTTAAAGAAATCTCTATATATGATAGAGTTGGATTGGAAAGGTTAGTTTCAAAAATCCTAAAGGATTCTTCCAAGGTGAGATTAGTAGATGTCAATGAGGATGAGCTTGGACATTGGCTAAATAGCCTTCACTTGATTGTGTACATTTCATTTGGGATTTGGACCCTTTTACTAGAGCAACAAAAACTACCTTGGTGAGTGGATTGAATACTACTAAGCAACCCCTTGGGTGGGGTTCCCTAAGCACCAAAATAGTGATTTCATATCATGATAGAAAATATCTTCCTTAGGAATTCCTATTCCGTACCAAAAATATGGTAAGATTGTTGGAGGTTGTAATCAAAACCATCTCATTTATTATGTCAGTTGATCTTGTTATAACTATAATCTCTAGGGTTTTAGATAATCTACAACATAACACTCTAACACTCTTAGTAGATATTTCAAGAATTTCATCGTATCTCTCTATTATCACATCTAAAATCTCACACACTTTATGGGTAGTAAGAAAAACACTAGATGTTGATAAGTGGGGGAAGAGCACTAGTTACTAGTCATGTTCTAATTACCATTCACTCCTTCCTCATCTAAGCCCCCAATTACTAGATTTAAAGAAACTCAAAAAAGTGATAACTAAAAGCCTGTAAATATATTTTGTATGTACCAATAGCCACTCACTTGTACCAAAAATGTTTAGAGCTTCAAATGGAAGAGTTGTGCAACATTATTGGCAACCATAATACATAACTAGAGGCGGCATTCATGCATAAGTATTGGCAATTTTTGAGGTGGTTGTAGTGCACAATTATTGGCACATCAATAAGAAGGTACCAAATAATTTTTGAAATGAGCACTTATTGGTCCTTGTGTGCATAATGAATCCATAATTATAGCTATAATCAATTAAGTCACATACAAAGAAAAAAAAAATGTTTGTAAAATTCGATATACTATTTGCATGGAGTTTTCTATAACAACTATTGATACACTTCCTCTATATCGAGTAGGAGAATGTCTCTAGTAGATATAAATCTATGCAATTGATGTGAGTGGATTTTCTTCCCTTCAAGAATTTGTGGCTATACAATGGTGTAGTGAGAAGAGTGTATATTTTGACTGAGATGGGTAAGTAACGACATTGAATGAGCATGTTTCCCTTTATTGTAGCACATTAAACAATAAAAACTTGTATATATACCTCAATAAAGGTAGTTATAAAAGTTTAGCTTTTCCATATAACTTAATAAAAGAAGTTAAAAAGTTTAGTTTTGAAACCCTAAGATCATTTTATAAATCGACTTAACATTAAGTGGAAAAAGTTAATAAAAAAATGGTGTTCATAAAATTACAATTCATATGTATTAAAGAAGAATAAAATTGATACATCAAAAGGTTTAATGTACTTTTATATCTTATTTGAACATATTGTCACATCAACTACAAATTATAGTTTTAGAAGATTTTTAAGTTTTAATTTTTAAGCCGATAGGCTTATTTAGAGCAAGACTCCCACTGGATTGTTTTGATAATCCGACAGTGTGTTATGCCGTGAAAAAAGGAAATGGTGCTGAGATAAACAAAAATGGTGTAGAAACGGTGTCTGGGAGTGGTGGCTCTGACAAAATAGCATTAGGTGGATTGGGAAGATCGTAGCAAAGGCCTTATCATTGCCCAAAAATACAAATCAAAATTGATTGGTTTTGCTTTGGAATGTGGAACATGTTACCGTGTTTAATGTGCTCATCGTCTCTTCTTCTATCATTGAATCACAGGCCTACATACATATTACTAATGTATGAGATAAATGCCAATCAATGTTTATTTATGGATGTGCTACTTAGAAATCTATAATATCAAATGCTTATAAACATCAAACAATTAATAACATAGTCGAATCTAATAACCATTTCATTTATTTACTATTATTTTATTAAATTTTACAATAATTTTACTTTAAGTTAAAAAAAATTATGTTAGCTTATTAAATATAATATTTATGTTTGAAAGAAGGTAACGTATTAAACAAATATGCAGATATTAATATCAAATTTACAAGAAACAATTCAATCATGTCAGCTTTTTGATATTCTGCTACAGATCCGCTCGGTTTTGTAAATTGTGAAACGACATGTTCTTGTTGGATATGTAGGAGATATTGTGAAACGAATGTTCTTGATGGTTTATTGTTCACGGGAGTCATGGGCGATAAAATCAGAGCGAAGATAAACTCATCATGATGTCAGCAAAAAAAATCCATAAAAAAAAATGAAGCACCGCTACAAGTTTTGGCTAACGACAATAGCATTCATGTTCTACTCAGTACATTAAACAGTCTATTCTCTATTCTAGTCTGGCCGGCATCTGGCGGGCGCCTGTCGAGACGATCATCTGTTAATTTATAAGCTATTTATTTGTTTGTTGAGCATTGGATGAAGTAAAGCAGTCAGGAAAAATGAATAATCCCAAGAAACAGCTCTGCTAAAAGTCGGCTTATTTGCAAAATGCGGGAAAATCAGATGATTTTTCGGAAAAAAGACCATCTCCTCTCGTGATTTCTTTCAATGTTTCTGTCAGAAGAAGGAGTCGAAAGGATTCTGGTACGAGTAGATCGATGAAGGCCGTGCGGAAAAAGATGATCTGAGAGGATTTTCCGAGGGCCAGGTCGCAGGTTCGAACCACGGGAAGTATTGTAGAAATGGATGATGGAATATTATTGGCCCAGTTGAGCAGAGAAATCCAGCAGGGAATCGAACTGGAGATCGAAAAGCAGATTGTGAATCTTAGTCGTAAGCTGGAGGAGATTAAAGCAAGTGGGGCTTGTGGAAATAATGAAAGATCTTCGATTCCACAGAGGAATCGTTGTGTTTTAGCACAAGATTGGGTGAAGAATGGGTAGAAGCGGAGAGAAAAGAATAATATATCTAACAAGGGCGGTGTGGGTGATTTGGTGAACAAGACGTATGTTTCAGATAATGGATGTTGTTCTCGCAATACCTATGCCGCCATTGTTTTTGCAGCCAAGATCTTCAAGAGAAAACATGCCTGATTTTGGTAATCAAAGATTGAGAATACTCAACTTTGAATTCAGTGGGTTGAAGAGGGTAATTAAAGATCATTTGCTCAGGATCTCTGAATTGGTTTGTTGTTAAATGCAACCACCCGGCTTATAGATTTGGGATAGTTTTTAATCACAGCCTAAATGGAAATTCAAATCGAGTTTAGGTTATTTTATAAAGCTTTTTTTCAAACGAGCTGTACTTGATAGCTCAAAATTGAGCTATAAGATTTATCGATTAGTCTTTATTAATATTATATCTTCAACATCTTATTCAATTGATAAGTAGGAGATATTTTCTACAAGTAGTTAAATTTTGACATTTCTATTAGGATTCAACTATGTAGTTTTGTTGATCCAAACTCATTGATCCATATTTTGTGAGTAGTGGTTCACAAGATCCAATCTCTCATGAGAATAGATGGAACACTTAGCACTCATTCCATCCATGTGATGTTCATAGAGGTGAAGCACACAGATTAAATTTTCTGGACGAGTTCACATTTGGATTGTTGAAGATTTCTCATTATTTCCCATGATTTCTCCTATTTCTATCCATGAAAGCATTTATCACACAATCACAATAGACAAAGAAATAGTGGGATAGAGACAAAGGGATATATTGAAGAGGAAATATGGATAAATAGAGATAGAGATGTAAATAGATATACACATGCGCACGCACACACACACACACACAGTTTTAAGTTATTGATTCCAAAAAGATAGGTTGTCCATTTCATATAGAAAATGATAGTTAAAGGGATGGGAAAATATAAGGAGAGATAGGAGAAGAGAGAAGGTGGGGAGAGAGAATGAGTGAAATGAATAATAGAAAGAGAAAGGAGAGATAGAGAGGTGAAAAGATCGATAAAGATAAAATTTGGGATGACAACATAGGGAGAGATATAGAGAGAGTGTGTACATAGGTGGATCATAATCAAATATTAAAGTGGGGGATACTTATGAAGGGAGAGACAAAGAGGAAGGGAGTAGGAGGGAGAAAAATAGGAAGAGGAGAGGGCGGAGATAAAGAGGTAGAATGCTAAAGTTATATGAGGTGATAGATAGATAGATAGATAGATAAGATCAAAGAGAAATAGAGGAAATATGATATATAGCTAGAGAGAGGTGAAAGGTAAAGAGAAGGGTTTGATAAGATAGAGATAGCGAGAGAGAAAGGAGTGTTTATTTGTGTGAGTAATAAAGATATAAAGGTAGGGATAGGGAAGTAGATAGGGAGAGTTTCTGAGTTGGAGAGAGAGATAAGAATATAGAAATAGAGAGGGATATATATCCATAAATATATCACAATATAGCTAAAAAATTAATTTCAGTCAAACAATTATCAAATCAAAAAAAATGTGTTAGATGGAATTGTAAATAAAGGCTGAAAATTAGTGAGTCCAAAGGTGAAAATTTGATACATTGCACATATAAATTATACATTTAATTTACATATTCTCTACTAATTTATATAGTTTTAAAATATTTCAATCAGATTGGTGAATCCAGAAGGAAAAAGTTATAGAATGAGAAAGGAGCACATTACCAAATATAATGAATTAAAAAGGTCTCCATTCAAAAATAAATACTAGGTTAGAGTTTCAGTTAGTGTTAGGAGCTCAAATAGGGTTAGGTTAGGATTCAAGCATAAGATTACATTCTAGAATAAAGCTTTAATGTTTAAATTTAGTGGTTCTAGGTTGCAATGGGCTTTGATTCTATATAATTTCTCCATAAATATGTTTAGAGACCTTTGTTCAACATGTTGTTCTTCAGAGAGCCTGCAATTTATAGTTTCCTTTAAGAGAAAATTCCAAGCTTTCATTTTCTATTAATCTAATATCATTTCCTAAATTTTCTTGCTATGATGACATGCCGGTGAGAATCATGAAAGATTGTTCAATCAATTAGGACAAGAGAAAAATGTGTCGGAAGATAGGTTGAAAGAAAGTAGTGATGTAATAAATGAATTACAAGGGCTTAAAAATAAGCTTGATCAAACAAAACAATTGAGTGAGAACCTTGAAAAATTGTGCACTCGATTAGGACAAAAAAAATATGAACTAGAAAATAATTTGAAAAAATCCCATGATGTGATTAGGAAATTACAAGATAAGATGACTAAAGATAGGAGCTTGTAAGATGCTTCCAAAACAAAATTGGAAACAAAATTTTTAGAGGTACAAGCTAAGCTTTATTCTGTAGTTAAGGAAAGAAATGTATTAAGCCATACAAGATCTAGGTAAAGATTGTAGCCAGCCAAGATCAAGGCACTTGATGAAAGTACAAGAGATATTGGTTGTAAAATAATAATGTTATACTACCAAAGGATGTATATGCTAGAATACAATAGATTAAATGAGATTACATAAAAGATCTCATTGTTATATAAGCCAAGGTGAGAATACGATTGCATAAAATATTTATTTAGGGCCATCAATTTATTGTACATTTTTTCCATTTTCATTTATAGCCATGACAGATAAAAGAAATGATAAATGAATGAATAAAGAATTCACAGTCGAAATTCTCTAGCAGACGATTTCACAACAATAGCCGACCGTTGACAAAAAATAGTTTCGTTAGTCTAACTGTTCAAAGGAGAGAGCGGAGATCGGAGAGGAGTCAAATTTGGCCATCCCATCCAGTATTGACTAAGAAAATGAATCCTCCACAGCTTCTCTTTTCCAATTTTTCAAAGCTGCTAAACTCTATTCTTCCCTCATATCCGAATCTCAGCGCTCGCGTGGAGGAGTGGAAAGTTGAGCAGGGCTTTCGATCCCCGTATTCTAAAAGCAGCACGATCATATGCGAGTGCTGCGGCCTCCGTTATGTCAAAGGTGCCCAGCCATACTCAGGCTCCTTTCTTAGCAGGATCTCGTATTTCTACCACAAATTTCCCCCACAGCCGCTGCCTCACTCCCCTGTAATGCACGCTGTCGCCTTCCTCTCTGAAGCCGCCGTCTGCTTTTTGCATGGAGGTGTTGTTTCCCATGCAGGAATTTCTTGTTGCATGCGTGTGTGAATTCTAGACAGTGGAGGAACCGACGTAAGAAGATGATTATGAATTGCAGGCTGTGGTGTAAGTGGAAACCAGTCATTGTTGGCAGCTTCTTTGAGTAAGGTATAGAGCAACATATTGTCGGAGTCATTTTCATTGACAGGGAGTTTATCCCAATCCCAGCTGCTCAAAACGGGGCTCACAATAACGTTGCAACTACTTTTGCATGGAGGCGGTGCTTCCCATGCAAGACGAGCTTGCATTTCTATACAGACGTTATCATGTGGCGGAGGAACAGACAGAACAAAAGACGGACACCTTTTCTTGGGCTTCCTTTTTTCAAGATAATCCGTTCTCGTTTCGTCTGATGAATTCCCCTCTGTCTGAATAAACAAAGAGCTGCATATAATTTCATTCTCTACGTCTCTCCGATTACAATAACTGATTGTTCCTGTGGTTGTTTCTTGAATAGACATAGCCTTGAACTTGTAAGTAGGTGTTAGATATCTGAGAATCTTTGCAATAACTTCATCTTTATCATAAGTGCCTTCACAATTTCTGATTTTAGCTATATTTTTTGTAACCCTTTGAACATAGGCCCTAATGCTTTCATTTTCATTCATTTGCAACTTTTCCATCTTTGTCTTCTAGTTTTGCAACTTCGCTTATTTGGTATACTTGTCTCCTTCATAAAGTGTCTCTAGTATATTCTAAATTTCATGTGCCGAATCCAGATCTTTAATTTTAGTAAACTCACCCTCAGATAGTGCACTGATCAATGCTTCTCTTGCGACCATGTTGCATGAAAATAACTTCTTTTCATCATCAGTGGCTGACTTCAATTCATTCTCAGCCTTCAAAGATTCCTTCTTGTTTACAATCATCTAGTATTCTATGCCCAAACATAGCAAATGTGTTCGCATCTTGTTTTTCCAACTGTCGAAGTTTTCAAGATCAAACTTAGGACTATCTTTCCTATAGAATGCCATCTCCAAGATCACCTAAAACTATTAAGCTTTCTCTCTGAGGACCAGAAGCTCTGATACCAATTGTTAGGAATAACAGTTCACAATACATCTGAGAGGAGGGGTGAATCAGTCATATAACAGAATATTAAACTTTAATCTTTAAGCTCATCAATATCAAAAACAATGTGTTAGCATCTGCAAAAATTTTCATGGCTCTAACATTTTTCTTCTGGTCTCTGCAATTGTTTTTAGGTCTCTGACATAAACCCTTAGTTCAAATTTTTGAAAATGTAGCCGTTGGTAAGAAAAGCCCTGGCCTTGTTCTAATTACATGTTACTTTTTTCGGGCCACTTAAAACTCCTAAAACCCATGTGCTAAATTGTTGTGACCGCTTCGCATGTTATATGGTTTGTCGCATGTTCGCATAGGCTATTTTCATGCTATACGATCATGCGACTAAAGTTTGATGCTAGCCCCCTTTAATTATATTTCCCTATGCCTAAGTCTGTCGGGTTAATTTTTCTTAGGTTTGGAGCCCGGCGGTGTTTTAATTTTTCCTATGTCAGGTGGTGAAACATTTTTCCCTAAGTCCGGCATTTAATATTTCCTAATGTTTCAGCTTGTTTTATTTCCTCGGCCCAGTCTCTCTGACACCATCTTGATCTGACGGTTGTCATTAAAGCACAAAGGATGTGTCAGAGGTATGCGAAATCACGACGGCCATTGATTTTCCTTTTTGACATGGCATTTCAAACTATGGGTCCAAAGTGACACGTAGGTACAAATGGCGGTATGTGATTAGTCCATGTATAAATACATTGGCAGTTGTCAGTGGGACCTGGTTTTCAAGCTTGTTAGAGGGTCCTGACATTGTCAGAAAATCAATGATGGGCGTAAGATCTTATAGACTATGTTAGAGGTGTGTTGATTTGGTAGTACCTGATTGGTCAATGGGAGTATGAAGTGGATTGCTGTCAGTGGGACTAGTTTTCTTGGCATTCGGGCATGTTAAAGTTTGGGTCTCTTAAAGGAAAAAGTAGGCGGGTCCACCACCAGGTAAGCTCATGTGGCAATTTTCATTGGTTGATGTGGATCTGAGAAAGGTGATGTGTCAGTGGGCATGAATCTTTCAAGAGGATGATAGTGTGGCAAGATCTACAGTTTGTCGCTTGATCACATGGAATCTTTCCAAGTCATGCGATCATGCGACCACCGTCGGATTTACAGGCTTATAGAGAGTGGGTCCTTTATCAGTGATGACCCTGCAGCAGCGGTGAATGAGGTGGTGACAACTAGCATAAAGCAAGCCCAGGTGGGGTCTAGGAGTCTAGCGGTCTTGATAAAAGGGTTGGCGGCCCAACAAATTTTAAAGGGTTTCACTCATTTGCAAGGAAGATGGCAGTATTCTGAATGTTTTGGCAATTTGGCGAACAAGTGTTCACGTAGTAGCTAAATTAACTGGTGGTGAGATGAAACATTCTGTGAATAGGCAAAAGCTTTTGTCACTCAGTCGCCAAATGTAACCAGGATTCCTATAAAAGGTAAATCATAAAGCCCACAAAACATGAAGATCGAACAGTCACGATATAAAGTTGATTCAAGTTTGAATATTGACCGTTGATTCGTTACTAGAGCTTTGAAAATAACCGTTGCAGTTAAAATTCAAATTTTTTAGGGTTTCTCAGTGACAGAAAGGACCAAAATTGATTGTTTTAGCAGTCAAAGTTGGTGGAAAATGACTTTCAGACTATTACAGTGTGGTCCAGGGTGTTCCATGATCATTTTCAGGGGTCTGTACTGTGTTCTTTATGCTCGAGGCATGTTGCAGGTGGCCGAGTTGGTTGAAAAATTGGGCATTTTTATGGTTCTCAGTACTTTCTAAGTGAAATGTCATGATTGAGGATCTTTTCGAGATCTGTCTTCTCCTGATTTCCTGGGTTTCTTCCCCTGCAATAAATTTTTGACTATTTCTAGTTGGTCTAGTGGGTGAAACCCTAGCCCTAGTCATCTGTAGCTTGTTGCATCCTATTTTGGGATTTCAAGATGACTAGAGGGGTATATATTGCAGAAGTTTTTCTGTATTGGTTGTTGTTGATGGTATTATACTGAACAAGAAGAGCTCAGATTTTGTGTCTTGTTCCTAGCACTTGTTTTCTTGGTAATGTATTGATCCTGAAAGTTAATGAGAATACACTTGAATTCCTATCTCAAACTTTGATTGTCTTCTTGTTCTGATTGTGGATTCATATAGGTCACAAGTGGATTAGCATATGGTAAACAAAGAGTATTGTGAGATCATCTTGGAGTTCCTAACAAAGTTAGGATTAAATCTATTAGGGTGATTTCAGTGAGTTCATTACTAGATTGAAATTTGATGATCATGTTTGGGAGTGAGTGGGGTAATAGGAAAAGCACTTACCCTGAGTTCATGTGTGTTTGAGTTAAGGTTTTAGTTGATATATGTTATCAAGTGACTCTTTTCCCTGGGTTAAGGCACTGATCTATTATTTGGAAGTAGTCCATCATCATCAATCACACACACATTTAAATGATAATATCTTTCAGTCAGTTAGTATAGGACATAGTTGTATATTGTTTTGAGACTCCTTTGGAGAAGTGAGTCAAGGGTACACCCGCCTGAGCATTTAGGCTCAAAGTGTAGGAGGATCTCTTTGATCCTTGTTAATTGGCTCTCTTCCTTGTAGACTTTGGAGTGGTGATAGAGTCAAAGTATTATTAAAGTTATCCATCAAAGTATAAATCTACAAGTTGAAGATCAAAGGGAAGAACCAACACAATGAATACCAATAGAATAATAAAATATTTTGGTTTTAGGAAAATCTTGTTAAAGGTAAAAATCCCGATGGGAATTAGCACCCACAAATGATGTACTGAAAGTATAGTAATTTTTGTTAGAAGATATAGCCCTATTAGGAGCTTATTGAAACATTATAGTACATAGTCCTTGTAAGAGGATAGACCCTGTTAGGAATCAAGGAACAAAAGAGGGCTCACTACCCAAGGTGCACTTCCCAAAGAAGGTTGAATCCACCTTTAGAACTCACTACTTTGCAATAGGTGTATATGAAGAAATACACAATCTTTTGAACTGTTTGCCAACAACTGTCTTTGCTTGATTAGTTCCAATGAAGTCCACTAGTAATCCTCTACTCTACATACAACAGACATAAGCTCGCAGCTTTCAAAACCTTCTTATATCATATATATTCCATCCACGTCTTTTCCAAAGAAAATACCTTTCATTTATACCTTATTATAATTTACTAAGGTCAGGTCGGCCCATGAGGCTTTCCTAATTACAAATAATTATATAAACCCTTTCTAAGATACACACGGTATCTAAAACAAGTCTACAATGATTAAGGACTGGCATCCTTAATTTATGCTTGCCAAACAAAACACATGCTTCATTCCCTGAGTCAGCTTCAGAATAAACCATCGCTAGAACAAACGCCACAAATGACATCACCCATCATTCTATACCTTGCATTGGCCAATGAGCATTCTTTAATGTCCTTTCTATCATCCTTCAAGCTCACATACCTTGAATCTGAATCCTCTGAAAGATATACCAAAAGCCTAGAAGGTAACTCTGTGAATTCTCACTATCACAGTCCAATGACTAGTTTTTACAAAAATAGCTGTAACTTTCTTAATATGAAACATCCAATGATATGATCTCAGATATAGGATCAAAACATCCTCCTAAATTCTCATCTAACTTTTCAGCATCTAAAACATTTGTACACTAATCGTACATTGTGATTACCAGTCTGGTCCCTTCATAGAAGCATATGTTGACATTAGTGACAAAACATAAATGACAATAGTATGAGTGCCCATTTAGTAACATAGTGATTAAACATACTAAATTTCTCAATCACCACCCATGCATTAGCAATATCCAACAGATTTCTCCAAACTAGCTTCAAGTTCTTCATCATTAGCATAATAACATTGTTTAGATCTTCTAGGTATAAATTTATTTCTATACTTCTTAACTCTCTTAAGACATTTAGATGAAAAATGACCATATTCTTGACAAGTCAAACATTTAAATTTTTTTTTACCATCTGGTTCTCTTTTCACAAGCAAGGCAATACCTTCTTCAATCTTCCTGTGTTCTTCATTTTTAGATCTACTGCTCCTAGCATAATCTCCGTGTACACTGATGCTTCTTGACAAAGTAGGGTGAACACTAAGTGCACTGAATGTTGTCTCCATTCTAGGTCGATCTCCCAATTGTCTCAAGTTCATCTCATTTTCTTCTAATCTTCCAAGAAGAGTTTCTCTAGTGAAGTTCATAGTGCAAGGTATAACTTGTTCAATCATCTATGTTGTCTGCTTAAATGCAAGGGTGAACCCACAATAGTGGGTTACACTTTTTTGCCTGAACGGACACTGAACTCTACAATTTGAAAAAAAAACTTTCAGATTCAAATGCATATTGTCGTTAAATCGTTAGAAATCAAAAGATGAAGTAAATTAGAGTCTTTTAGGATTTTCAATCTAAATTCTAAATATATTTTTTATTTTTATTTTTGAATTGATTTGAATATTTTTTTCTTTCTCCCAAAAAAAATGGTATGTTGCTGAAAACATCATTTTCAAAGAGTTACATTATTTTCATAGAGCATAACTTTTTTTCTAAAATAGATATCAATGTGATTCTTTTGAAATTAGTTTTGTAACATCCATACAGAGGGCATGCTATTTTTTTTATGACAAATTATCATGATTATACCATATTTAATTAATGTTTGAAGTTGACTAAACCGTAATTTTGACATACCTTGACTACATAGCTTATAACTTGTCATGTATTTGTCCAATTTTATTTTTATTTTTTTTAATAGAAAGAGAACTTAAATACCTAGGGCATAGATATTTTTTAGAAATTTTATTCTCTCATTTACTATTTTTCGATAAGCATCGAACATAGAGGTAGACATACGGTGAAATATCTATGTTTAGTAAAACTAAAAATACAAAGTCATAATAAAATTAATATATATTAACATTATAATCATTAGAAATATTTTTCTCAATAGTACCTTACTACATATATAGGTTTGTCAAATGGATTCATTTGATCTCCCAAAAGATAAAGTCAAAGTGATTTTTTGTTAGCATTTTAATATATGCGAAGGAGACTCCATTGCAGGTATGAATGAGGAGTATAGATGTTATATCAATGTTTTTTTTAATCTAAGAGGCTTTGAGGTAACCATTTATAATTAACTCCTTCAAATGGAACCTCTCGAGTCTTAAATAATCATAGTTTATTAAAAAAGTGTTATTTTGGCAAAAATTGACATCTGGTGGGGTCACCTGCAAGAGTCAATGTCCTCAAAATTTTCCATGTCACTTCATTCTCTATCTTGATTCCTTCACAAGATTTTATACCTACAACAATCTCTGACATTCTACCAATATAGCTTCTAACAAATTCTTCCTCCATCATTCTTATATCTTAAAATGCACATATCCAATTATGTAATCTGACTTTCTTTGCATGTTCATCACCTTCACAAGTAGATTGTAAAGCTAACCAAATTTAATGAGATGTTTTTAGATATTTTACCTGACTGTACTCATTTTTTGGAAGGGTTGAAAAAAGTGCTTCTCTAGAAAGTATGTTAAACATAAATAGATCTCTTTCTGCATTAGAACATTCTTCAATTATGTCTTCTTCAATGATAGTCTTATGATTCTATGTGATTAACCAATATCCTGGTCCTAAAAAAAGTAAACATGTCTTCATCTTTTCTTTCCAGTTGTCAAAATTTACTCCATCAAACTTAGGGCTTTCTTTCCTGAAATGACTCTCCATGGATCTCCTTAAGTTGTTAAACTTTTCCTTTAAGGACCTGCTCCTATGATACCAATTTTTAGAAAGTAAAGTCCACAAGATAACTAAGAGAGGGGGTGAATCAGTTATCAGATAAATACAACTTTAATCAACTTTAATAGATTTTAACCATGTAAGCAATATAACCAACAACCATAGAAAGATTAAATACATAATAACATAATAACACAAGATATGTTGACTAGGGAACCTCTTGATCAAAGAGTAAGCCCCGGTGGGAATGATGCCCAAAAAAGATGCACTAATATGAAAAAAATTTGTGATAGGATGGACTCTGTTAGGAGTCTTATGAAATGCATTCAGTACATATGAGTCCCTATTAAGAGACTTTAAATCCCTGCTAAAAGATTCTAACTCTGTTAGGATTTTGGAAGACAAAAGGACCCACTCCCCAAATAGCTTCAATGGCAAGATCATTGAACACATTGTCCAAATGATGTCTATATTATTCAACAAAATAATATAAAACAATTACTAATCTCAACAACTTGTTCCTTTTCCTCCAACTGTGCCAAACCATGCCAACTACTTCATTAGATCTCAATACCAAATTTATGTACTTTGCATATCCTCTTTCAACAAGTATTGCACAATTCCACAATTCACTTTTACAATTCAATTCCACATTCCACATTACAATAAGGAAAATATTCCTTCCTTTATACCACACTCAAGTAATTAATAATGAGCTGGCATACACTTTACAAAATAAAAGTTTCCACATGTTACACAAAATTGTCAGCTTCCAATTAAGATAATTCTTCATTTGTGCTACCTCAAACCTTGCACTCATGTCCACATCACTATCACCATGTCTTCAACTATTTTTCAACTCCGCATAGCTAGATCTTCAATATCCCAAGTGCGCTAACTCAAACAATGTCTGCTTCTCTGCTAATCTTTAGTAGATCACTGTGTTGACATCAATGAAAATCACAGTCATGAATGCAACAAAAACTATTGTAGAATGGCTATGAATACTCCCCCATAAGATATATTCATCATTCACTCCTAACAAAATGCAACCGCCCAGCTTATAGATTTGGGATAGTTTTTAATCATGACCTAAATGGAAATTCAAATTGAGTTTAGGTTATTTGATAAAGCTCATTTTGAAATGAGCTGTACTTGATAGCTCAAAATTGACCTATAAGATTTATCCATTAGTTTTTATTAATATTATATCTTGAATATCTTATTCAATTGATAAGTAGGAGATATTTTCTACAAGTTAAATTTTGATATTTCTATCATGATTCAACTATGTATTTTTGTTGATCCAAACTCATTAACCCATATTTTGCGAGTAGTGGTTCACAAGATCCAATCTCTCATGAGAATAAATGGAACACTTAGCATGCATTCCATCCATGTGATGTTCATAGAGGTGAAGCACACAGATTAAAATTTTTGGACAAGTTCACATTTGGATTGTTGAAGATTTTCCATTAATTTCCATGATTTCTCCTATGAATAAATAGAGATAGAGATGCACACACACACACACACACACACACACACACACACAAAGAGAGAGAGAGAGAGAGAGAGAGAGAGAGAGAGAGAGAGTTAAATTATTGATTACAAAAAGATAGGTTGTACATTTCATATAGAAAATGATAGTTAAAGGGATAGGGAAATATAAGGATAAATAGGAGAAGAGAGAATGGGGAGAGAGAATGAGTGAAATAAATAATAGAAAGAGAAAGGAGAGATAGAGAGGTGAAAAGATCGATAAAGATAAAAATTGGGAGGGCAACATAGGGAGAGATAGTGAGAGAGTGTGTAGATAGGTGGATCAGAATCAAATATTAAAGTGGGGGATAGTAATGAAGGGAGAGACAAAGAGTAAGGGAGTGGGAGGGAGAGAAATAGGATGAAGAGAGGGTGGAGATGAAGAGGTAGAATGCTAAAGATATATGAGGTGACAGACAGACAGACAGATAGACAGACAGACAGATAGATAGATAGATAGATAGATAGATAGATAGATAGATAGATAGATAGATAGATAAGATAAGATAAGATCAAAGAGAAATAGAGGAAATATGATATATAGCTAGAGAGAGGTAAGACAAGATAGAGATATGGAGGGAGAAAAGAAGTGTTTATGTGTGTGAGAAAGAAAGATATAAATGTAGGGATAGGGAATTAGATTGGGATACTTTGTGAGTTGGAGAGAGAGATAAGAATATAGAAATAGAGAGGGATAGATATCCATAAATATATCACAATATAGCTAAAAAATTAATTTCAGTCAAACAATTATCAAATAAAAAAAAAAGTGTTAGATGGAATTGTAAATAAAGATTGAAAATTAGTAAGTCCAAAGGTGAAAAGTTGATACATGGTACATATAAATTATACATTTAATTTACATATCCTCTACTAATTTATTTAATTTTAAAAATTTCAATCGGATTGGTGAATCCAAAAGGAAAAAGTTGTAGAGTGAGAAAGAAGTACATTACCAAATATAATGAATTTAAAAGGTCTCCATTCAAAACTAAATATTGGGTTCGAGTTTAGGTTAGTGTTAGGGGCTCAAATAGGGTTAGGTTAGGATTCAAGCATACGATTACATTCTAGAATAAAGCTTTAATGTGTAAATTCAGTGGTTCTAGGCTGCAATGGGCTTTGATTCTATATAATTTCTCCATAAATATGTTTAGAGACCTTTGTTCAATGTGTTTTTCTTCAGTTAGCCTGCAATTTGTAATTTCCTTTATCAGAAAATTCCAAGATTTCATTTGCTATTAATCCGATACCATTTCCTAAATTTTCTTGCCATGATGACTTGCTTGTGACAATCATGAAAGATTGTTCAATCAATTAGGACAAGAGAAAAATGTGTTGGAAGATATGTTGAAAGAAAGTAGTGATGTAATCAATGAATTACAAGGGCTTAAAAAAAGCTTGATCAAACAAAACAATTGAGTGAGAACTTTGAAAAATTGTGCACTCGATTAGGACAAGAAAAATATGAACTGAAAAATAATTTGAAAAAATCCCATGATGTGATCAAGAAATTACAAGATAAGATGACTGAAGCTAGGAGCTTGTAAGATGCTTCCAAGACAAAATTGGAAACAAAAATTGTAGAGGTACAAGGTAAGATTTATTTTGTAGTTAAGGAAAGAAATGTATTAAGCCATACAAGATCTAGCTAAAGATTGTAGCTAGCCAAGATCAAGGCACTTGACGAAAGTGCAAGAGAGATTGGTTGTAAAATAATAATGTTATACTACCAAAGGATGTAGATGCTAGAATAAAATAGATTAAA
This sequence comes from Chamaecyparis obtusa, assembly GCA_027943335.1. Classification (NCBI taxonomy): domain Eukaryota; kingdom Viridiplantae; phylum Streptophyta; class Pinopsida; order Cupressales; family Cupressaceae; genus Chamaecyparis; species Chamaecyparis obtusa. The sequence goes on along the minus strand of BSBK01001899.1, from coordinate 894,305 downwards.
TGAGATTACATAAAAGAACTCATTCTTATATAAGCCAAGGTGAGAATACGATTGCATAAAATTAGAAAATGTGTCTTAACATTATGACTTGAGACTTAAAGTCATAACTATCTTATGTGTAAAGAGGACCTATATGAATATCTAAGTAGGTAAAAGATCACTACGAAAAGACCCTCAAGTACCTTTAGTCTTTGAACTTGTTCACTAGTGAGACCAAACTAATCAGATAAATTATTTAGTTCACAAAAGATATTGATGGTCTCCATATTCAACCTGCTTTTACCTTTGACGGGTACTCCAAAATGCAAAACTATCAATATACAATTATACGAAAAAATAGAGGAAGCTCACCTAAATCAACTGGTGATCGAAACAAAAAGTATTTATTTTGCAACATATAGAACAATAAAGTTTACGACCAAGCTTTCCACATCACTAACATAACAAATTTTAATATATATAACACTATCGATATGTAACCCTTGCACCCTTCAAAGATGCAAGTGCTAGTTTAATAGAAATTCATACTATTCACGGTCTCAGTGAAGTCCAGTCCAAATTTGTGAGTTTCTAAGAAGTTCAATTTCATCAGACTGCAATTAAGGCTCTAATGTCTCCAAGTTATTAGAGCAGCAGCTCAGAAAGCCAATGTAATGTTTCATGATGTTTAATATGATTTCTAGGTTTGTCTACGTCTCCCCCTTAATCGTTCGAATATCATCAGTCTATATATCATAGAAAAACTAGTTATAAATAGTTTTTCACCACACCATTATAGATAGACAGCAATTACTTTGTCAAATGGGCCAAGTAAGGCAGAGAACCAACTAATGGAGCATTGACATAGGTTGAAGATTCATGCTATTCATAATTTTTTCTGTCATCGGGATACTTATGCAATGTAATGTTTTCATTGAATTTATAAATCTTAATGTTTAATGTAGTTTCTAATATTTTATTTCTGCTCCCTTTCATTCCAACAAACATATGGTATTCCTCATTAGGCACTACGAGGAGAAGTCACTCAAAATCATAACTCACGGAGTTCCCTTTATAATGTGGCCCATATATGGAGATTGGTTTTTTAATGTTATTTGAGTCCAAGCTACGGATTTGAAACAAACAAAAAGTTGAGGGGGTTGTAAGAAAAGTGACTTGTGGCGATGAAAGCAAGATGAGAAAAATCATATACAAGCCTTAAGAGATGGCCAAAAATGATGTCGCAGACGTGAGATCTTCAAAATCTAATATACAAATTTCGTAAAGCAGTGGGCTTCGAAATGGGTCCACACGCCCTTTCACACTGTATTTATCATATATTGCAAATATTAGTTTATACCGAATTCTAACTGTTTCTATAATTATTTATTTATATATGAGAGTGGAAACACGCAACCTTACGTTACGGTCTTATCAGACGTTACGAAGAAATTGGTGACGTCAGGTAGGGGAAGAGATAGGTCGTCATGTACTAAGTGGGATGGTGGTAATGACACTGAAGTCTACGTGGCATGTATACAATAAATATGGACATGATAAATGAAACTTCCTACTCACCTTCCCGCCTTTAGGGCCGCTATGTTCTTGATAAAATGTACTTAAAACCTTTTTTTTAAAGATTTGTAAAAATAAATTGATTTTTTCCAAAAAATTTTGGTGTATTTGATTCAAAATATGCAAATGGTGAAGAACAGATACTGAAAATTTTACAAAAATCTGTTGTGTTTTCGAATTTTTCAAATTTGATCAATGATACATTATATCTGAAACATAGCTACATCCAAAATTATTTACACAAATATGACTTTTAAAAATAATTTACACTTTATTAAAAAATATTTGGCAAGAAATTACACCAAAATGAGCAAATTGAAGTATTATAAAAATTGGAACAAAATTTAAATATACAAAATGGTTGAAAAAAGCAAAACAAATTGAATATGATAAACTATTTTTTTTTTATCACGAGGAAAAAGTAAATTCATGGACTGTAAATCACTAAATATATATTTGCTTCTTATAAACTCTTATACAACAAAAAAATATTTCAACTCAAACAAAAACATTTGTCATTGATTACACAAATTTTTTTCAAAATAATTTATTTAGCGCCATCAATTTATTGTACTGTTTTTCCATTTTCATTTTTCCCGAGACAGATAAAAGAAATGATAAATGAATGAATAAAGAATTCACAGTCGGAATGTTCTAGCAGACAATTTCACAATAATAGCCGACCGTTGACAAAAAATAGTTTCGTTAGTTAATGAACTGTTCAAAGGAGAGAGCGGAGATTGGAGAGGAGTCAAATTTGTCCATCCCATCCAGTGTTGACTGAGAAAACAAATCCTCCACAGCTTCTCTTTTCCTCTTTCTCGAAGCTGCTAAACTCTTTTCTTCCCTCATGCCCGATTCTCCTTTCATCTCAGCGCTCGCGTGGAGGAGTGGAAAGTTCAGCAGGGCTTTCGAGCCCCGTATTCTGAATGCAGCACGGTCATATGCGAGCGCCGCGGCCTCCGCGGTGTCGAAGGTGCCCAGCCACACTCGGGCTCCTTTCTTAGCAGGATCTCGTATTTCTGCTGCAAATTTTCCCCACGGCCGCTGCCTCACTCCCCTGTAATGCGGCGCCGGCTTCCTCTCTGAAGCCGCCGTCTGCTTTTTGCATGGCGGTGTTATTTCCCATGCAGGAATATCTTGTCGTTGCGTACGTGCGTGAATACTAGGCTGCGGAGGAGCCGACGTAAGAAGATGATTATGAATTGCAGGCTGCGGTGTAAGGGGAAACCAGTCATTGTTGGCAGCTTCTTTAAGCAGGCTGTAGAGCAACATATCGTCGGAGTCATTTTCGTTGAGAGGGAGTTTATCCCAATCCCCGCTGCTCAAAACGGGGCTCACAATAACGTTGCGACTGCTTTTGCATGGTGGCGCCGCATCCCATGGAAGACGAGATTGCATTTCTATACAGACGTTATCGCGTGGCGGAGAAACCGACACAACAAGAGACGGACACCTTTTCTTGGGCTTCCTTTTTCCTGCAAAATTAGTACTGCTTTCGTCTGATGAACTCCCACCCATCTGTGTAACCAAAGAGCCGTATATCATTTCATTCTCTATGTCATTCCAGTTATAATAACTGGCCGTCCCTGAACCAAAATTGAGATCTACAATAGTAGGGAAATCTGTAAATAAAAGTTTATCGTGCGCATCAGAGGGCAGGTGTTGATGAATGCTCTTAACGCCCATGATTCACTTAACATCTGAGACGCAGGTTTTGGCTATGATTTTGTTTGTTGTGAAGATGGAGATTTTAAAGGCGTGGAGGCAAGCGGTCAAAACCGTTGAATGGCGGGAAGGGGTGTACGGTGACGATGTTCATTGCGCACGTTTTACGTAGGCGTGCGTGATCATCACATTAGACATCCACCTGCGCTTGTAGGGGATACACAATGCGGAAAACAACAGCAGGACTCGTGGCAGTGACGTCATAAGGTGTTTGTAACCAAATTAGACCATATCTCAAATAGTATGCAATTTTCAATTTTTGGGGTGTTTAATTGAACAAAGTTTGTAGGACTTGTGGCAGTGACGTCATAAGGTTTTTTGTAACCAAATTAGACCATATCTCAAATAGTAAGCAATTTTCAAATTTTAGGGTGTTTAATTGAACAAAGTTTGTATAATAGCTAATTTGACACTTTAAGTTTTTGGAGGGTACATCAGATTTCAACAATTTTTTCTTTGTATGTGATTTAATTGTGTATAGCTTTTGTTTTGGCTTTATGATAGTAAAAACAAACAGTGCACAATGATCAAAGAGATGTTCCTTACATATTTCATATTGCATGGTTAACCACCTAATCAATCATTTTGACCACTGTTAGTACCTGCAAAAAATTTCATGGCTTCATGTCCTTTCCTTTGGTCTCTACAATATTTTTCATGCCTCTAGCTTTAAACCCTAAGCAAAAATTCAAAAAACTAGTCGTTGCTAACAAAGCCCTTTGTTTTGCCTTGGCCTTGTTTTAATTTTGTGTTATTTTATTCAGGCCACTTAAAACTCTAAAACGCTCGCGCTAAATTGTTAACTGCTTTGTCGCATGATTGCATGAACCTTTTTCATGTTATGCGATCTTGCGACTAAAGATTTTATTTTCGAGCCCGACAGTGTTTTAATTTTTCCTAAGTCTCAAGCCTTTGTTTTGTGTGGTTGTCGCTTGTTCGCAAGACTGGAGGCAGTCAGAAGGTTCTGACATGCAATTACGCGACTTCACGACTCCTGTCTCGACGGGCCCTGTTGTTTTTCCTTGCTGGTGGTTAAAGAGTCTTTAAAATCTACGGTTGTCGCCATTTCACTGACGAGAGATGTGCGAGCTTTAACATCACGCTTTAACGATAGTCGTTGATGTGTTCTATGAAAGATTTTTGGGTGGGCCTCCCTGCCTGCGGATGCTGACATGTCATGATCTTATTGGTTGTCTGGGTTGTGATGTGGCATGCTATCGGTGTGACTGTGCGTAGTCAGGGATCTGGGCCCATTGTCAAAAAAGTGTCAAATGGCGGTCTCTTATCGGTCCATGTATTAATATGTTGGCAATTGTCAGTGGGACCTAGTTTCCAAGTTTGTCAAAGGGTCCTGACATTGTCAGAAAATCAACGACGGGCATATGATCTTATGGGATGTGTCAGAGGTTTAAGATCATGTGACAACCATCGATTCTACCTTTTTCAGAGGGGATAAAGTGCAGCAGGTCCACATGCCAGGTGTGCTTATTTGTCGTTATCTGATTGGTCCACGTTGTGTGATAGGACATGTTGTCAGTGGGGCTAGGTTTTTTGAGGATCACTGGGTTCTGACACTTGCACAGCATCAACGGTTGGCGTATAGTCTGATGGGTTTCTTCCAACACATGCGAACTTAAGATAGTCGTTGATTTCATTCGGTGTCAGAGGGTTGTCAGAGCAGGGAAAGATTCTTCATCCGACGGTTGTCTTATGATCTGGAGGAAACTTGGAGGTCTATGGGAAGATGAGACAACTGTTGATTTTCTTGATGCCGGCCCAGTAAAGTTTCTCGGTCTTTTTGGCAGTTTGGACAAGGTTTTGGCGGCTCGACAAAGTTCAAAGGGTTTCGTTCGTTCACGCAATAAAATAGAGGTGCTCCAAATTGGCTGGCGATTCAATGAACGAGTGTTCATGCAATCGCTAAAATATCTAGCGGTAACATAAAGTATTCTGCAAACTAAAAAAGCCTTTAGTCGCCAGTTTGCCAAATGTGACCGGGTTGAGTTAGGACAAAAGCCCGTGAAATATAAAGATCTAATGGTCAAGACTTAAGGTTGATCCAAATTTAATTGTCGACCGCCGATTTGTTGCTGGCACTTGGAAATGACCGTTGTAATTCAAATTCAAATTTCTTGGAGGGTTTCCAGTGACAAACAGGACCAAAATTGAATGCTTTCACAATCGGATCTAGTAGAATTGGTTTTGCCGACTGTTGCAGTGTGGTCCAAGGTGTTCCATGATCATTTGCAGGGGTCTGTACTGTGTTTTTTATGCTCGAGGTGTGTTTGCAGGTGGTCGATTTGACTGGTTTTCATGGCAATTCCTTGTTGTTTTGTAATGTTCTTGCAAATTTTGATGATGGCAGATCTGTCTGAGATTTGTTTTCTCCAGGTTGCCTATGTTTCTTCCCTTGCAATAACTTTTGTTGTATTTTGATTGGTTGGGTAGTTGAAACCCTAACCCTATTCACCCGAAGCTTGATGCATCCTCTTTGAGGATTCTAAGGTGACTAGGGGTATAAGTAGTTAGTTTTTTGATAGAGTAAGGGTTCGGTCCGGAGGTTCTGTTCTAAATTTCGGTCAGTTCCAATTGTTGTAATTGTATGAACATTTGAGCAAAGAGGAGGTAGATTTTGGGTCTTTTCCCTATCTTTGTGTTTCTTTAATTGTATATTGATCCTGAATATGTTAATGAGAATGCTATTGAGTTCCAATCTTATATTTGTGTATGTCTTCTTGTTTTGGTTATGAGCTCATATATGTTAGTGTCACAAAGTGTATTAGCATATGGTAAAAAAATAGTATTGTGAAGTCATCTCTGAGTTCCTAACAAAGTTAGGATTAAAGTCTTTTAGGTGAGTTCAGTGAGTTTACAACCAAATAAGAATCCGATGTCCTTGTGTTTGGAGGAGAGGGGTAATAGGCAAAGCACTTATCCTGAGCCCAAGAGTGTTTGATTTAAGATCTTCAGCTGATGTATGCAATTTGATGACTCTTTCCCCTAGGTTAAGGCACTAGTCCATCTTCTGGAGGCATTTCATTGTCGTCAACCACACAGACCCAAATTTAAATGATAATATCTTTCAGTTAGTTAGTAAAGGACATAGTTGTATATTGTTTTGAGACTCCTTTGGAGAAGTGAACCAAGGGTACACTCGCCTGAGCATTAAGGCTCAAAGTGTAGGAGGATCTGATTGTTGATCCTTGTTAATTGACCCTCTTCCTTGTAGACTTTGGAGTGGTGATAGAGTCAAAGTATCATTAGAGTTATCCTTCAAAGTATAAATCTACAAGTTGAAGATTAAAGGGAAAAACCAACAAAATGGCGACTCTACTGGAGAGAGTCTAAAGATAAAAGTTTTCAAAGTGCACTTTTATTTTCCTATTGTATTCAATTAAAGATTTTCCACTTTGGTGAGTGGTGACTCAAAAGGTTAGAAGCAGTGTTATAGATTGCAAATCATGGACAAAAGAAGGAATACTAAGTCCTTTGTCAGAAAAAATCTGGAGATCACTCTGGAACAATTACCTAGACAGGAGAAGAAGAGTTGGATCAGAAGAAATGGTGAGTCTACTAGTGCTCCCATAAGAGAACAAAGAAATACCAGAGGTAGAGCACCACATGTTTTCTCAAGTGAGGAAGGTTCACAAGACAAAGTTTCTAGATCAGATGGTGGTCGCTCTAAAGATAAATTTTATGATACCCCACAGGGTGTATTTCAAGATAACGATTCATTTCCTGCAGATCAGGATGAACAAGCTAGAGAAATAGGTTTTGAGATTGATTTAGATCTTGATGAAGATACTTTCAGAAGGGAGCCCATGGAACCAAGGCGAGTGCATTTCCCATTTCAACATCCTACTGATGTGGAAGTATCATCAAGCTCTGAAGACAACATGATAGATCTACATGACCTAAATGCACCTAGGTTACAGTTAGCAGAGCAGGATGCCATATACAAAAGGTTACAAGAGGAGAGAGAGGCTAAAAAAGTAAACGCTCTAATGGAGAGGCAGTCTCTTTTAAGAAAAATTAATGAAATGAACGAGAGAAACAAGATGCTTGCTTCTTCTCCTAGGGTGTTGCAGCATGATGTTTTTGGTGATCTTGAAGCTCTAAGAAGTGAGCAAGAACACTTGTTGCAAGACCATGAGTTTGATAAAGAGAGCCCTGTGATCAGACAAGTGCAAAGTTATGCTCCTTTTCCTAAGGGTAGGAATGAACATGAGATTACTAGGCCTACTGTGGTTATTAATGAAAAAGGAAATCAGAAGATGGTGGGTGTCCAAATAAGCAAACTAGTGACAATACCAGGGGTCCCACCACCTAAATCAAATAGGGAGACAGAGATAGAAAGAAAAAGAAAAGAGGATGAGGCTCTAGCTCAAGAGTTGGAAAGAGCTAAAGTTGATGCTGCTATTGCAGAGAAAAGAAGAAAGATCCAGTTCTTGAAGACTTCATTAGCTAATATTAATGGCCCTTCTGCTACTAAACTAGGTATGCCATCTATGAACACTATTGTTCCACTTAGCAATGCTACTACTAGTAATCTAATTCCTAATGTATCTACAAAATCATTTGTTGATCCTAATAGATAGTCAAATGTGCAAGTGGGTGGTAATGTAGATAAAAATAATAATTCTAGTGGGAACACTAGTTTAGGATTCCAAAGAAGACCTATGCAACTAGAAGGCTATAGGAAAATTAGTTTTGATGGGATATCAGGCTACCCAAATGCTTTTCCAAATGATATAAGAGATAAGGTACCTAAGTTTGTTGGTAATAATGCTATTAGTTGTGAGGAGCATCTTAGGTTATTTGTTGATATGCTTAATGATTATGAGTTAGAGCATGAGGATGTAGTCATGAAATTATTTGTTCAATCTCTAATGGAGGATGCTAGAGATTGGTTTAAGAGACTTTATGATAAATGTATTGATACTTGGGATTCTTTTGAGAGATGTTTTAAAGAGCAGTATGGTGATAGGCCTAATGCTAGTTTCATGTTAAATGAATTCAATATCATAAGGAAAAATTAGAATGAATCTGCAGTTGAATTCAATATGAGATTTCAGAAGGGTAAACAATAAGTTGTTTCAAGTTATGCGGTTAGATGACAATGTCTATCTGACCACATACTTCAATGCATTTGATGGAAAGATGGGATACTTATTGAGGGACAAGGAACCAAGAACTCTTAGAGATGCTTTTAGGATTGCTATCAATATTGAGAATAGTATGAAGATATCAGGGAAGTTGGGTGGGAAAAGAGATGATCCAAAGTTGTTTGGAAACAAGAAATACAAAAAAAAAAATGATAGGAATGTTGGAACTAGGAGGCAAGAAGAAGATAAATTGGATAAGGTGCTCAATGCATTGAAGAATTTAAGGGCACCTGCAAATAGGAACATCAGTGCTCCTATCAATGAAAGGCCTCAGTTCAACAAAAATTTCAATAAGGAGAATAGATTGCAGAATTACCCCTACAACACCCAATGGAAGGATGGCAAGCTTGTTGTCCCTACTACAAGAGGAAACAATGATAGAGGTGTCCCTGATCCTCTACAAAAAGCTTCAATAAATGTCATGGAGGACATACCTTGGTGTGTTGCATGCCAGTCCCCTCATTCTGCAGAGCATTGTGTGGTTGCACATTCTATGGCTGCAAATCAAGATTGTGGCAATGAGGAGATAGATCAAGAAGAGACTCATGATGATGTTGGATGCAACATGGCTACTTCATATCTAGGATATGAAGATGATTCTGATTTTGATAAGGAAGCAGATGTAAATGTGAAGAGACATACTTAGGCCCTTTTTCATCAAGAGGTTTTTTCTAATATTGAAGACATTGATAAGAAGACATGTAACATGAACTCTTCCTCTGAGCCAGTAAATTTAAGAAGACCTTCTAAAGAAGAGATGGATAGGATTACTGCTGAAATGATTTCCAAAGTGTAAAATAGAGGCATGGTAGAAAGAGATACAAATGGGAAAGCTTGAGGAATGTTTATAAAGAGTACCAACTCCGGAGAGCCTAATGAGAACAAATCAAAAGGTGATCACATGGTGGAATTCAAGAATGTAAAAGGTAAGAATTGTGAGCCTAAGGGAGTTGGAGTTGAAAGATTTTCTAGTGAGATTGAGAAGCCAGTTAACACAATGGCTAAGAATGAAAAAATGAGGGTGGCCAATACACCTGATGTATCAGATAAGCAAAAGGATACTAAAGCAGTGTACATTGAGTTTATCTGCTCCTATTGATATGTTATCTGTATTGTCCCAAATTATAGTTAAGGTTCCATTGTCAGAATTGTTGAGGATCCCTGAACACAAAGAATTGTTGAGGCATGTTTTTACATGGTCATATGATGACCTAAAGGTTTATAGATAAGACTTTTTTCACCATATCATTCCTTTGAAGGGAGATGCTAAACCTTTCTGGCAAAAACAAAGTCCTATTAATCCTACTTTGGCACCTAAGATGCAAGAAGAATTGATGAAGTTAAGAGATGCTAGCATTATCAAGCCTATTAGGCATTCTTCTTGGGTGTCAAATCTTGTCCTTGTCAGGAAGAAGAATGGTGACATCAAACTTTGTGTGGACTTTAGGAATTTGAACATTAGCTCATTAAAGGATAACTATTGTCTTCCCAATATGGAAACTATGTTGCAGAGAGTGACTGAATCAGAATTGATGTCTATGATGGATGGTTTCTCAGGTTACAATCAGGTAATTGTGAAAGAATCAGAACAGTTCAAGACAACTTTCACAACACCTTGGGGGACATGTGTTTATGTGAGAATGCCTTTTGGTCTCACAAATGCTGGTGCAAGTTTTCAGAGGGCAATGGATGTTGCCTTTTCATATTTTATTGATGATTTCCTTGTTGTTTATCAAGATGATTTAACTACCTATTCCAAGAAGGAAGAAGACCACTATACTCATCTAGAGAAAATATTTGTAAGGGCTTTGGAATATGGCATTTCATTAAACCCAAGGAAATGTGCATTTGGTGTCACTGAGGGTAAGTTGTTGGGCCACTTGGTTAGCAAGAAAGGAGTTAGAATTGATCCTGAGAGGGTGGCAGCCATTGATAAGATTCAAAGGCCAAAGAATATTAAAGGAATTCAGTCCTTCTTTGGTTAGGTAAATTTCTTGAGAAGATTTGTAACAAACTTTGCTGAGGTCACTAGACCTATATCCAAGATGTTGAAGAAAGGATCTACTATTACATGGGAGGGTGAGCCTGATGAAGCTTTCAAGAATATCAAGCAAGCCATTAAAGATGCACCTGTGCTTAAGGCATCTGATTATAGTATCCTAATGCATATATTCTATTTTGCATCTTTTCACACTATTGCTGTAGTGTTGTTGCAGAAAAATAAGGAAGGTTATGAATAGCCTATTACATTCTTTAGTAAATCTTTGCAGGTTGCTAAATTGAAATATGACATATAAATGAAAAAAAAGCATATGCACTGGTCAAGGCTGTAAAAGCTTTTAGATGTTATCTAATGGGAGCAATTGTGATTGCCTTTGTGCCAAGTGCAGTGGTAAAAGATATTTTCTCACAGCAAGAGGTGTCTGGGAGAAGATGCAAATGGATCAATAGGATCCAAGAATTCAACATTGATATCCAAATTACTAAACTGGTTAGAGGACAAGGATTGGAAAAGCTGATGGCTCAATCCAATCTTGATGCAAATCAAATAAATCAAGCTGAAATTGATTATACATGTGACATGGATGATTGTATCTGGTATCAAGATATCATCTATTACTTGAGGAACATGAGATGTCCAGCAGAAATGAATGATAATCAGAGCAGGACATTAAAATTACAGGCCATCAAGTATGTAATTGTGAAATGTAAATTGTATAGAAAGAATTTAGATTGCATACTTTTGAAATGTGTTGACGAGGATCAGCTAACAAGTTGTTAAAAGAAATGTATGAGGGAGTTTGTGGTGGGCATTATATGGGTAAAACAACTGCTCATAAAATCTTGAGAGCAGGATTCTGGTGGCCCATAATCTTCAAGGATATAGAATAGTTGGTAAGGAGGTGTGATGCTTGTCAAAGGTTCTTTGGTAAGCTTAAATTTTCAGGTAACATGTCATTAAAACTAGTAGAAGTATAATCTCCTTTCCAACAATGGGGAATTGATTTCATAGGGGAGATACCAAACACGTCAAGTGGAGGACACTCATGGATCTTAATTGCCATTGATTACTTTACTAAGTGGGTAGAGGCTATACCTACAAGAAATGAAACTAGTAAGGTGGTAATTGATTTTCTGTTGAATAATATTATTACAAGGTTTGGGTGCCCTAAGAGAATAGTATGTGACAATGCCATATGCTTCAGGTCTGCTAAATATAAAGAATTTTGCAAAGGTTTAGGAATTCAGATTTCTTATTCCTCACCTTATTCATCCACAAGGAAATGGACAGGAAAAATCTACTAATAAGAGTTTGATTAAGATCCTCAGGAGGATTCTTGAAAAGAATAAGAGAGCATGGAATTCAAAACTACCATTAGCTGTATGGGTTGATAGGGTAACTGTGAAGAGTGAAATTGGTTGTGCACCATTTGACCTAGTATATGGAATACATGCAAGAATGCCTCAAAATAATCTACTAGAAATGTATAAATTTGTGCAATTATATGATGATGACACAGATGATGAGATGTAGTTGAGAATTGAGGACCTCATTAGGCTAGATGAAACCAGAAGAGAACCAGTTGCAAGAAATACCAAATTGCAGTTACAAGTTAAGAATTTGTATGACAAGAAAACTACTGAAAGAAGGTTTGAGCCTGGTGATTTGGTGTTAATTTGGAATGACAGATTGGAGGATAAAGGAAAACATGGAAAATTTGACCCAATCTAGTTAGGGCCATATCTAATTCATGAGAAATGGGGCCAAGATTCATACATTGTGAAAGAACTAAATGGTGATATTCAAGAATTGGCAGTTCATGGACAATTCTTGAAAAAATACTTCAATTGAAGGTATTCTATTTTCCATGAATAGTAGTTAGGTCTATATATTCTATAAATTTTGTAAAGTTGCTTGCCCCTGTCCTGTTTTGTCCTGGTCTGTAGGGTTTTGGTCCCGTTGCTCTCTATTGTCAGTTTTTCTAGTGGGATGGTCTACTTTAACCAGTGATTCTAGATCCTTGCTATGCCTGCAGGAGGCATACATCCCCAGACAAAGCCACTGTTAGTACCTGCAAAAAATTTCATGGCTTCATGTCCTTTCCTTTGGTCTCTGCAGTATTTTTCATGCCTCTGGCTTTAAACCCTAAGCAAAAATTCAAAAAACTAGTCGTTGCTAACAAAACCCTTTGTTTTTCCCTGGCCTTGTTCTAATTTTGTGTTACTTTATTTAGGCCACCTAAAACTCTAAAATGCATGTGCTAAATTGTTAACCACTGTATTGCATGATTGCATGAACCTTTTTCATGTTATGCAATCTTGTGACTAAAGGTTTTATTTTCAAGCCCGGTGGTGTTTTAGTTTTTCCTAAGTCTCAAGCCTTTGTTTTGTGTGGCTGTCGCTTGTTCGCAAGACTGCAGGCTGTCAGAAGGTTTTGACATGCGATTACATGACTTCAAGACACCTATCCCGGTGAGCCCTATTGTCTTTCCTTGCTGGCAGTTAAAGACTCTTCAAAATCTATGGTTGTCACCATTTCACAGATGGGAGATGTGCGGGCTTTAACATTACGCCTTAACGATAGACATTGATGCATTCTATGAAATATTTTTGGGTGGGCCTCCCTACCTGTAGATGCTGACATGTCATGATCTTATTGGTCATTTGGGTTGTGATGTGGCGTGCTATCGGTGTGACTGTGCGTAGTCAGGGGTCTGGGCCTGTTGTCAGGAAAGTGTCAAATGGCAGTTTATGATTGGTCCATGTATTAATATGTTGGTAGTTGTTAGTGGGACCTAGTTTTTGAGTTTGTCAGAGGGTCCTGACATTGTTAGAAAATCAATGACGGGCATATGATCTTATGGGATGTGTCAGAGGTTTAAGATCATGCAAAAATTGTCAATTCTACCTTTTTCAGAGGGGATAAAGTGCAGTGGGTCCACATGCCAGGTGTGCTTATTTGTCATTATCTGATTGGTCCATGTTGTGTGACTAGACATGTTGTTAGTGGGGCTAGGTTTTTTGACGATCAATGGATTTTGACACTCGTAGAGCATCGACAGTTGGCGTATAGTCTGATGGGTTTTTTCTGACACATGCGAACTTAAGATAGCCGTTGATTTCATTTGGTGTCAGAGGGTTGTCAGAGTACGGAAAGATTCTTCATCCGATGGTTGTCTTATGATCTAGAGGAATCTTGGAGGTCTATGCAAAGATGAGACAACCGTCGATTTTCTTAATGCAGGCCCAATAAAGTTTCTCGGTCTTTTTGGCGGTTTGGACAAGGTTTTAGCTGCCTGACAAAGTTCAAAGGGTTTCGTTCATTCACACAATAAAATGGAGGTGCTCCAAATTGCCTGGTGATTCAGCGGAGTGTTCGCGCAATCGCTAAACTAACTGGTAGTAACATAAAGTATTCTATGAATTGAAAAAGCCTTCAGTCACTAGTTTGCCAAATGTGATTGGGTTGAGTTAGGACAAAAGCCCATGAAATATAAAGATCTAATGGTCAGGACTTAAAGTTGATCCAAATTTAATTGTCAACCGCCGATTTGCTGCTAGCACTTGGAAATGACCATTGTAATTCAAATTCAAATTTCTTGGAGGGTTTCCGATGACAGAAAGGACCAAAATTGAATGCTTTCACAGCCATATCTGGTAGAATTAGTTTTTTTGACTGTTGCAGTGTGGTCAAGGGTGTTCCATGATCATTTGCAAGGGTCTGTACTGTGTTTTTTTGTGCTCGAGGTGTGTTTGGAGGTGGTTGATTTGAGTGGTTTTCATGGTAATTCCTTGTTGTTCTGTACTGTTCTCACAGATTTTGATGATGGCAAATCTGTCTGGGATTTGTTTCCTTCGGGTTGCCTATGTTTCTTCCCCTGCAATAACTTTTTTTGTATTTTGATTGGTTGGGTAGTTGAAACCCTAACCCTAGTCACCCGAAGCTTGATGCATCCTCTTTGAGGATTTCAAGGTGACTAGGGGTATAAGTAGTTAGTTTTTTGATAAAGTAAGGGTCTGGTCCTGAGGTTTTGTTTTGAATTTTGGTCAATTCCAGTGGTTGTAATTGTATGAACATTTGAGGAAAGAGGAGTTGGGTTTTGGGTCTTTTTCCTATCTTTGTGTTACTTTAATTGTATATTGATCCTGAATATGTTAATGAGAATGCTATTGAGTTCCAATCTTATATTTGTGTATGTCTTCTTATTTTGGTTCTAAGCTCATATATGTTAGTGTCACAAAGTGTATTAGCATATGGTAAACAAAGAGTATTGTGAAGTCATTTTTGAGTTCCTAACAAAGTTAGGATTAAAGTCTTTTAGGTGATTTCAGTGAGTTTACAACCAAATAAGAATCTGATGTCCTTGTGTTTGAAGGAGAGGGGTGATAGGAAAAGCACTTATCCTGAGCCCAAGAGTATTTGATTTCAGATCTTCAGCTGATGTATGCAATTTGATGACTCTTTGCCCTAGGTTAAGGCACTAGTCCATCCTTTGGAGGCATTTCATTGTCGTCAACCACACACACCCAAATTTAAATGATAATATCTTTCAATGAGTTAGTAAAGGACATAGTTGTATATTGTTTTGAGACTCCTTTGGAGAAGTGAGTCAAGGGTACACCTGCATGAGCATTAAGGCTCAAAGTGTAGGAGGATCTGATTGTTGATCCTTGTTAATTGGCCCTCTTCCTTGTAGACTTTGGAGTGGTGATAGAGTCAAAGTATCATTAAAGTTATCCATCAAAGTATAAATCTACAAGTTGAAGATTAAAGGGAAAAACCAACAACCACCACAAAATTTGCATAGTGGATTTGATACTTACGCACAAGTTTGCCAATAACTGTTTAGTATTGGCACTAAGAAAGCTGCACAATTGATGTAATTACTAACTTGTTTACTATCAGTTATGTACACTAATGGATGACTATTGGTACACTAGATGATTTTTTAATGTAGCTTTAATTATTAAAATGTAATGAACGGTAATTGGAACATGGACCATAATTAGGTCCCTTCCCCTGGTAGGGAGTTTTATTTTGGGTGGCCCTTTTCTTTTCCTTCTTCCTAAAAGTTGAAAAATGTGAATAGGTACGTAGTGCATGGAGCAACCTTCATAAACAAATTCATATACGTGTTTAAGTGTTTTAAACTTTTTTATTGAAGTATTTTATTTATTTATTTTATTTTTAAATTTTTTTTACATTAATAATACATAAAATTTATATTTTCATATGTAATAAATAAAATATTTCTTAAATTTTAAGTAAATAAAATGATTTTTAATTAATATTGCTTGATATTATTTAGATAAATATATTTAAGATATCTATATTAGTTTTAAGTTTATAAATTAGTATAACTAGTAGTACATGCAACTTCTATTTTTGTAGAAAGTTGGTCATTTCATGATTTCTTTTAGTAATAATAAATATTAAAAATGTTTTTTTATTAATATTAAATATTAAAAATATTTTTTATTAATATTAAATATTAAAAATTATAGGTATAGTATTTGGAAAAAAATAAATTGTTCTAGTATAATTTTTATTTAGTTCCATTGCAAAAGCATCTTTTAGAAATTTCAGAACTAAAAAGTGAGATAAATTTCTAATGTTTCATGTAGCATATTTTTCCTTCTTGAAGCCACTTTTCACTTTATATAAGTGGCTCTTGAGGCCTTCTCTATAGAAATTGTTTTTTTGTGCTATTCTTTCAACAAATCAACCAATGCCATATAATGTGTATTTCTTTTTTGAATAAGTGAATACCTAATTCTAAATAGTATTTATGTCTAATTAAAAGGTTTGTATTAACTTGAATTACAATAATTTATTTGAAGTTTAGAAAAAATACATGGTTAAAAAGATAATAGAAAACATATCATGAGATAAGTCACACAAGTTTTTTAAAATTTACAAAAAATAAATTTATCAACAAAAATCCCAAGAAAACTTGACCAAAAAGAGCGGTTGAGGATGCATTATCAAAAAATAAATATAATTAAAATTAATTCAATTTCATTCTCCTTACTGCCTCCAACATTTAGTACATGTTTACTTCTAAACAATCTCCTTATGCCTCCCACCTATCTTTGTTCTTGTAGAGTAACTCTACATTCATTTATGCCTCATAAATTCTACATCCAAGGAGTTATTTATATAGAATAACAAGAGCTCCAAAAGTGCCAAAATGGTCCTTCAAAGAAGGTTCTTCATTCCAAACTTTGCCAACCCTTGAATTACTTCCATAACACTCAAAATGACACTCATTTTGGGTCCAATAATTTCCCTCCAACTTGGACACCCAAACAAGGATGATAAACATTACATTAAATACAATAATGATAAAGTACTACGAGACACATGTTGCCTCTTCCAAGTGCCCACTTATAGAATCCTAAAGGTCACTCATTTGTCTACTTCACATGCCATTAGTTGTTCCATTCTAGACATCCAAACGTGGGAAAAATAATATTAAATCATTGCATTCACAACTTGCATTAATTATTTCTTGTGTAACCCATAAGCTATTATAAACATATTACAAATAATAAAGTGAAAATAAATATTAGAAATTATTTTTCCCGTACACCATAAGTGCCTTAGGATCCTTTCCAAGGATGTTGCAACCATGTAATATGACATAAGATTTACAAGTTATATGCACCTTTACCCTTTTATGATTGTGATTTTGAATGCTTCAAAGTCCCCATTGCAATAAGATTATATTTTTCCCTAGTGGGTGACATAGTAGGATCATTAAAGAGGAAGGCATCTTATATTCATCTCTAAAAGTACTCTTTGTACAATAGAAATTTGTCACATATATTGAATAATTAGGTCCTATCTTAGAAAGAATACTTAATATCACTTATGAATAGATTTTTATAATTTGAAAACACTTTAATAATTCTCAAAATCACTTAGATTTGTTGAAGAGTTCTTTCAGGTTCTTAAAGTTTATGGTTAAGTGAAAGAATTTGAGTCCACTTATGGGGGAACTTCTACATATAGTCATTTTTTCTGAAAATCAGCTCTATGAAATAGGGTCACACAAAAATAGAAGAGGGTCACATTTAGATCTTGGGTCTTGAGCCTAAAAATTAGAATGAGGTCACATTCTACAAAAAAGGAACATGACACCATTCTAAAGAACCTTACCACATGATACAAAATATAACCCCATTCTACAAAACGTGATCCCATTCCACAAAATGTGTTCTTCTTCCATAAAACATATAAAATTTGAAAATGCACCATGACATCATTTTACAAAATGTGGCCTCATTCCATAAATGTGGTCATGCTTATAAAATTTAAATTAACACCTTAGGAATGACTTTAGGTTATGGTTCGAGATAAGTATTAGTTAACTAAACCATAGCCTTGGATTTGATTCGACTTGCATGTTGGAGGTTAGTTCTCAGGGTTTAAACAAAATACATACTTTGGACAAATATCTAAACACTTTTTCTTCAAAATATTTTGACGAAAAAAACCCATTACAAATGAGAATATATAGATTCCAAATATGCAATTTGTTTTTAAATTTGATTTTTTTAAAAATTACTTTCTATTGAAATATGTTTTGAATTTGGAAATAACATGTGTTCTACATTTTTTAATAGTTATTTTTGTTTCTACATTTTTTGAAAAAAAAAATTATATGACATCAAAATATAGACAATTCTATACACTTCAACAAAAAGAATTAAAAATTGAAAAGTTTAGCTCAAATTATGCTTGTCGTAAATGAGGGGTTTGAAAAACAAAAATTATGCCTCGTAAAAAACTAATCATTTAGAAAATTACAAAAAAATATTGTCATCAATCTTGACTGTGTTACATATCATTTACCAAAAGAATATAGAGAAATAATATTATTTAGGTCAAATTATGCTTGTTGCACATGGGGATGGTATGGTCTTGAAAAAGTAATTTAAATTTTATTTTTTTTAGTAATGCCTATTAAAAATTAATTTGTAACATTTAGTTTTCATATAAACTACATACTTGGAAAGTAGACTTTGAGTACTATAGTTTGTATAATTAACTTATTTCAAGATTCAATCTCTATGTGCTTGACACTTTTAGGTTGGAAATAGGTTGAATTTCAAACAATAGGAAAAATGTTTTGGCCAAAAAGTGGACTCAACTTTTTGTTCACAGCATTATATCGATTAGTACTTTTTAGTTTATTTTTCTAATAAATGTCCTTAGATAGGTCATCTAGGCACATATTCTAAAAAATCTAGCCAAAAGGAATTACACATAGGTGGACAGAGGCCCAACTGTTGTTTTCTAATTGTTAATGTATCCTTTGTACTCATTTGACACTTACAATTATCAGATCTACACTTACATAAAAACATGGAAAGATGGTTGTGCCATATAGGCATTTCGTAAAGCCAAACCTTCTATTTGTATTCCAACCTTAACAATAGTTGTGATTGAAGTAAATGGGAGCTTATCCCCATGAAGGAAAAATGAGACATCATAATTGAAATATTGAAATAAAAAAATTATGCCTTAAGATTGGAAATGGTGGTTATGTAATATTTTTTTACACAAGTTCATGAAGTTTTAATGCAATAAAATGACAATGTAAAATCACAAACATGAAATCATCCTTGGATTTAAAGTGTTATAGTTTTGTGTTCAATGTTGAATACTCGAAAATAAAAGAATTTCTTAATTATTTAGATGTTCATAGAATATCTTACGTCTTTTGAATAACAAAAGATATGATTTATAAGGTTTACAAGATTTTTTAGTTTACGTTGACATAAATTGGCCTCCAAAAATTGAGGCCAAAATTTTAATTTTTAAGAGCAATACTAACAATGGTTGTAATTTTGGGGAATTTGGGCAAGATATGGTGTTGGGCATGTTTGTCATACTAAAGTAGGGCCTCTAAAAGGGATTCAAGAGTGTTGGAGTTTGTGATGGTAATTTTAGTCCTAATTTAAGTATTTTTTGAGAGTTAAATTGTATGCTTCATAAGAAACTTTAAAGGTGGGATATAACCTAAATAGAATTAAATTGATATAGCAAAGAGCACACTAAATTAGGCAAATAAATAGGGTGTAAATATTTAAAGGAATGCAATTAAATATATTACATGTATTATATTCTTAATTTGAAGACTATTAAGGGTACCTTCCTTGAAGTGGATTAGGAGCTTTTCACCTCAATGTAGAATATTACTATTATAAATTATATATAATATATTAACTTTTTTTTTTGTAAATTACTTCATTAAAATAATCCTCTATTCCCTTATCAATCTATTTGTTCATCATGGTGGGTGAGGTTATAGGAAGGAATTTTTTGAGTTTGGTCAGTAATGGTAAGATTTAGGGAGTTAAAGTGGCAACTTCCCTACCCTTGGAGGTTTTGCAGTAGTTTGTTGATGATACATTTCTATTTGGTTCTTCCTCATTAATTGAGGCTAGGAAATAGAGGAAGCTTCTTTATGATAATGTGAGTTCTTTAGGGAGACAAATAAACTTTAACACAAGTAAGATCTATTCTTTCAATACTGATAATAGCCTTCAGACTAAGATCATTGTTTTGATTAGTTGTCATTCGGCTAGGTTTCTTGACACCTACCTTGGCCTCCCTCTGATTATGAAGGAAGTCACGTCATGATTTGGGAATTCAATTATGGAAAGGACCCAAAATAACCTTGTTGGCTAGAAGGGGAAAGTGTTGGGAAGTATTGGTAATCTACAACTCCTCCTTACCTCTATAGGGAATTCATGTTTATTTCCTATCCTTATTTAAAATATCTAAGTGTGTGGCTGAGAATTTGGAGAGAATCCAAAGAAACTTCCTTTGGACTGGTCTGGAGGAAAAGGATAGGATCAACTTGGTTAGCTAGGAGGTGGTTTGTAAACCAAATATTTAAGGTGGTCTAGGGATATGAAGGGTATGTGACCTCAACAAGGCTCTCATGGTCAAAATAGGATGACGTTTAGTTGTTGATTTGGCAGGGTGGTGTAAGATAATGAAAGCTAAATATTTTAATCACTCTTCTCTTTACTACCTACTTGTTGATCATGACCTTCCTTCGAGGTCAAGGATCTATAATAACATTTTAAAATGAAGAGAGATTCTAAGAGAGGGCCTTCGCTGGATGATTAAAAATGGATACAATATTAGGTTTTGAGAGGACAACTAGATGGGAGCTAAACCCCTAATAATGAGTTAGTTCATCCACCTCATGCAAGAGCTTAAGCACCACTTCATCTCTCTCTAGTGTGTGATTATATTTCCCTAGATAGGAAGTGGGTGAACCTCACAGATGGTTTTTCCCATTAGGCTCCTAGGCTAGTGGAGGAGTTCCAGAATCTCTTGACTAGGGTTAGGATTCCTTTATTTCCTATAGAGGACAAGTTTATCTGGGATATTATCCTTTTAGAAGGTTTCATTGTTAAGTCAGCTTATGTCCACCTAGTTTGATCTATGTAGACCTTGACCTACTAGAAATATATTTGAAATTCCCAACTTCCGCCAAAAATTAATTTCTTATGGTGGACTACTTTGCATGGTAAGATCCTGAAAATTGATAATCTAAAGGGGAAAGGCTTCCAATTGCCAATTTGGTGTGTTCTTTGCAAACAAGAGGAGGATAATATCAATCACATGTTTATTCATTGTCCCTTTGATGTTGAGGTTTGGTACAAAATTCTTTGTAAATTTGGGTTATCATGGACCTTTTTTGAGGATTTATAGTAGTTCATACTTAGCTAGGAATTCCCTTCATCCCATGCTCTTCTTAGATAGCTATGGAGGCTCATTCCATCCCATATATGTTGGAAACTTTGGAAAGGAAGGAATAATTGTATCTTTAGAGGAGTTGAGTGCTTAGAGGATACAATGGTGGATATTGTTGTGAAACTATTGTTGGAGAAAATTTTAGTCTGTAAATGGACGTACCCTCCCTCCCCTACTTCTACTAATAATTTCTAGATTTCTTTGCACTGGAACTTATTGATCACCATTCTTAACTATGACAATTCTAAGGTTATGGCAAGGAAGAATACTAAGTGGTTGCCTCCCCCCTCTTGGATCAGACTATATTTTTATGGGGAAACTCACAATGGAGTTTTTGTGGGGGAAGGTATTATGCAAGATGAAAAATATAATCTAATGTTGGTTTTTGTTGGTAATTTTTGGCTCTATTACAAGTAATAGGTGGAACCTTTAGGCCTTTAGTGAGATCTAAGTTTTTCCTGATCTACTGGTTATCGTAGGATTATTATTGAGGGAAACTCTCAACTTATTGTTGAAGTGATGAAAGGGGATATGAAGGCCAGTTGGAAAGTTCATAATGTTGTCAGGAATGTTTGGCCTCTTCTTTTTAGGGTATAGGGTTTTGTTATTCAATATACCTACAAAGAGGGAAATTTGGTTGCTGACTTGTTTTCTATGCTCAGCCTTGATTTGAACGGATTGAAATGTTGGAGGCATGTTCCATCCCTCCATGAGAACACACAATCCCTTATTTGGAGAGAGAAACTTCCCAGTCCCCCAAGATGAATTTGA
Organism: Chamaecyparis obtusa; assembly: GCA_027943335.1. Lineage (NCBI taxonomy): Eukaryota > Viridiplantae > Streptophyta > Pinopsida > Cupressales > Cupressaceae > Chamaecyparis > Chamaecyparis obtusa. Next base: position 872,306 of record BSBK01001899.1, on the reverse strand, counting down.
TTCATAGGAAGTGTTGGGATTCTCATTGCCCTGATAACCTCCATTTCTCCAATCTCCTTCATGGTGGGCCTGATAACGGATGGGCTAATTATGATTGTAAAAGGTTTTTTTGTTAATCCTTATATGATGTTTTTTAGTGAGATTTGGTGTGATTATATTAGTAGTGATGTGACTAATGTCATTTATTTTCATAATAATTTTGAATTCCCTCCTCTCTTGGTCAATATTCAAAGTATCTAGAGTCTACTCATTGTGAGGATTGGAAAAAATGTCCTCTCTCATGTGGCTCCCTGTTAGAGAGCTTGTGACTTGGAATTTAATCTTATCAACAACTATTACTTCAATAGGTAATGTTATGGGGGTAATGCCTTAATTATTTTAATATGTTCTTTCTTTTTCTCTTCCATTGTGATTAAACATTCTCTCTACAAATAGATTTATAAGTTGAATTTTACCATTATTTCCACACCAAAGAACTTGATGAGCTATGGGTTGGACTATGACATGGGAGGAAAAATGGTCTAGGTTGAACCTACTAAAATCGAGGACATTGTGTGGGATAGCCCTTCTGGTTTAAGTTGTTATTAATATGTTGTTTTTAATTTTACTATCATGATGACTTATGTGTGGACTAGTTAATATCTAACTATGTTGTTAGTTAGTTTTGGGGTGGGCTTTTCATGTTGAAGATTGGATGAGAATGTGTTGTGATAATTAATTTGTAGTTTTTTTTTTCTAAGGTTTTTCCTTTGTCTTTACTTTGGGTCAGGCCCCTAATTTTGGTTGCTTTAATATCAAAAATGTTTTTATAGAAATTAAATTATATTAAGATTTGAAGATGAAAATATATTCTTATTAAGGCCTTCTAAACAATTAAACCCATCCTTTGAATACTTTTCCCCTTTCCAAGTTTTTTTCATATTGATTCTTTGACATCTAATTCCAAGTGGGAGCAAGAGGAAATCATAGACACATCATCTAATTTTATATTTTTCTCTTAACTAAAACCACTTCTATCAGGTCCCATGTTTCAAACACTAGGAGCTCTGGGAATATTGTATGCCCATTTGTTGTCTAGTGATCAAAGCTTGAAAAAAACTTAGACATATAACACACTTATATTTCAGAGTATTATTTTTGTAATTTTATAATGTTTGATTTATTTTGTCCTTCTTGATTTTATGCTTTAGGAAAAATGGTCGCTACGACTAGATCCACAGCTAGAGGCCAAAGTGGAGGTCATAGCAGGGGATGTGGAAGGAGCAAACTTCCTAGCCCTCCTATTAGTCTGAGAGTTGAGGAGAGAAGGGAAGAAGATGGTAGAGAATAGAATGATGACTTAGGAGAAGGGTATGTGCAAGATCATGTTATGCCAAACTAGGCCCTTAAGTGGCAATGAAAATTCAAAAAATTAGGTTCAGGCATGTTGACATCAAAATTTGAATAAGTTATAAATATTATAGAAAAAATATGTAAGAAAAGAATCTATAGAAAATTGAATTTAGTTTCTAAGATACTGGGCCTTTTTTGAAAAACAATTATTCTACATGTTGAAAATTTCAAATTTCAATCTAGTAGTATGAAAAATTCAGGAAAAAAATAAGAGGAAGGTGTATGTCTGACCACCTTAAACAAAATCAAGTGATAAAAAAAATTTACAAGGTTCTAGATATAAGTAGTAGACTCATGTACGGATGTGACACATTTTTTTGTAATTTTTCTCCAAGTAAATAATTATTTATGATTTTTCTTCTACAACTTTTCCAAAATACACAAAATCATGTGTCTGACCACATTAACTTAGTCTAAACTTTATTAAATTGATTTTTTTTCATTTTTCTTATAGTAGGAAAATCAGAGATTGTGACCCATGTTTCGGATTTCAAAAATGTTATACAGTTTGAAAGTTATAGCTATTTTTTAATAAGTCTATCAATCAGGACTAGAAAGATAACAAGTAGGTGTATGTCTGACCACTTTAAACAAATTCAAATAATGATATATTTTTATAAAATTCTAGATAAAACTAGTAGACTCATGTCCAGATGTGATGTATATTTTTTTGGTATTTATTTTCTAAATAAATAATTAATTATGATTTTTCTACTACAAATTTTGCTGAATATAAAAACTCTCGTGTCTGACCACCTTAACTTAGTCTAAAATTTATGAAATGGAAAGAATTTTTAATTATTACTGTATTAGGTGATGCATAGAATGTGATGTATATTTCAAATTTCAAAAATGTTATATTGTTTGAAAGTTATAGTTGTTTTTCAAAGATTCTATCAATCAGGACTTCTTTTTCACATCGACACTTTTTGGCCCATACCATGATCCTACACATGCCCTGAACTTAATGCCTTGTAGATTATGTAGATCATTTTAGAGCACCTACATGTGCAGACCAGGTTCGAACAAGAAGTATCCCATCATTCTGATAATGAGTAGAGATAGAGATCTTGGAGTCCAAAAATGAAATACACTAATCTTGGTCAGGGAGAGGTAAAGGATAATCAAATTAGAGACCTTCTGAGAGAACAACCACCTCCTTTTAATGGTCTCAGCACCAATTTTGAGGCAGAGACTTGGCTTATTTCTTTGGATCATTGTTTCGCCATGCAACATTTTGGCACTAATGTTAAGGCAAGATGTGCCATTATGAGCATTGAGGGATTTGAAGCTTCATGGTGGAAATAGAGGAGCAGAAACTTGGACTTACTATAGAGACTATTACTTGGGAGATTTTCCTTGAAAACTTCCTTGAACAGTTTCTATCAAAGGAATGGTAGCGACAATTTGAATATGAGTTCCATAAACTGCAACATATGTCCATGACTATTCAAGAGTATGAGCGGTGTTTCTTTGAGCTTAAGTCCTATGCAAGATATAGTTATCAGTCACCACTCTTGTTACAACATTTTATCAGAGGATTTAATGGCTAAATTATTGGAGGAGTTTTGGTTTTCGAACCCAAGTCCCTCAAGAAAGTAGTAATTAAGACTACTTTGATTGAGGAAAATCTAGCCTCGGGACATGGTGGACAGATAGGGGTTGAAACAAAAGTTCCTTCATCTTCAAGATTTAAAGGGAATCAGAATCAAGGTGCAAGAAACTTCAAGAAACCGTCTCCCTCTTTTTGCAGTCAACAATAGAAGGGAACTAATCCTCCAACATAGAATGGTGGTTCTCATGCTAAGAACTCCTATAGATTTTTGCACAATAGGTGCCATCAGAATAGTCAGCCTGCATAGAGCACACATTCAGTTGTGAAAAGAGGCAACTATTAGTAGTCTACTGCACCCTCTACTGGGAGAGGTCATGCTAGAGGCACTGGTTGCTTCTCATGTGGGCAGTATGGTCACATTGCAGTTAATTTCCCTTAGTGTGCATCATAGTTTTCGGGACAGAGACATGAAACATTTGAGCCTACTATAGGAGATGCTGAGAGATCTTCTAGGGTTTTTGCAGAAATGTACCATCATCGGGAAGAGAATCAAGGTACTATGGTAGAGACTTCTAGAGCCACTATAGGTATTTCTATTTCTATTTTATTTGACTCAAGAGGTACAAATTCTTTTATATCTCCTTTTGCAGTAGAGAGATGAGCACTAGTGGCAGTAAAGAAAGATAGTGGTTGGCAAGTAGAGTTGGCCTCTGGGGCAAGGATTTCAATAGAATATCTAGTCCATAAGTGTGAATTAGACCTAATTCCATTATACACCATAGTTGACCTTCATGTGATTCCTTTATGATCATATGACATTGTTCTTGGGAAGGATTGGTTAAATTCTTGTAGAGCCAACATTGATTGTAGAAACAATTTAATCAGATGTAAAGATGATGTTGGTAATGATTGTGAGATGGTGGGAATTCAATGCCCTATATCTCTTTGTATGATATCCTCTATGCAACTCAAGAGGAACATGTGAAAGGTATGTCAGGTACATTTTCAGTAACTATGGATGAGATAGATGAATCGGAAATAGAGGAGAAGACTCTTGATCATTGTATATTGCAAGAATTCATTGATTTCTTTCCTAGTGAGATTTTGTGTATGCCACCCAAGTGTGACATACATTTTTGCATTGATCTTGTTCCAAGAAAACAACCTATATCTAGACCTCCTTACCAGATGACCACTCAAGAGTTGGGTGAGCTCAAGCTTCAGTTAGAGGATCTTTTGGAAAATAGAAACATTCATCTAAGTATTTCTCCTTAGGGAGCACCTGTACTCTTCGTTAAGAAGAAAGATAGAACTTTATGCTTGTGCATTGAATATTGAAAGATGAAAAAGGTAATGATCAAGAACATGTACCCTTTACCAAGAATCGATGATCTCTTTGATCAGATTAAAGGAGCTAAGGTATTCTCCAAGATTTATCTTAAATCAAGATAACATTAGTTGCACATTCATGATGCATAAATTCACAAGATAGCATTCCACACTCACTATGGACATTATGACTTCACAATTATTCCTTTTGGTTTGACAAATGGTCCATTTGTATTCATGTGCTTAATGAATGGAGTATTTCATTCTTACCTGGATCATTTTGTTCTTGTCTTCCTAGACAACATATTGATATGTTCTAAAAATATGGAAGAATATGAGGAACATCTACAACTAGTTTTGTAGTGTCTTCGTGATAATCAGTCATATGCTAATACAATGAGGTGTGACTTATTTTAGTAAGAGGTTTAGTATTTGGGGCATGTAATCTCAAGTGAGGGTATTTTAGTGGATTCTTCCAAGATTCAGGCTATACTTTATTGGCCAATCCCCACCAATGTATTTGAAGTCCGTATTTCCATGGGCTTGGTAGGATACTATCATAGGTTTGTCAAAGAATTCTCTAGAGTTGCTTATCAAATTAATTCTTTATAGAGGAAAGGGAAGAAGTATGTATGGATAAAGAAGTATGAAGAGGATTTCCAGAACCTCAAGAAGTGTCTGACCAGCGCACCTATTCTAGTGATTCCAAATCCTACAAGTGATTTTATAGTGTGTGTCGATTTTTCTTTGGAAGGTCTAGGAGTAGTCCTTATGCAGGAAGGGGAGATGATTGCTTATGAATCTCACAAACTCAAGGAGCACAAACTAAATTACCCTACACATGACCTTGAGTTGCAATGGTGGTCCATGCATTAGTTCAATGGAGACATTTTTTATTAGGACATCAATTTTAGCTTCATAGTGATCATCATAGTCTTCAATATATCTTTACTCAGCCTTATCTGAATGCTAGATAGAGGCAATGGATGGAATTTCTATGTGAATATGAATTTGAGGTCAAGTACATCTAGGGTAAGGAAAATGTGGTAGCCAATGCCTTGAGTCATAAGAGACATGAGATATCATCTTTGACTCTTCGTGTAGATTTGCGGAGTCATATACTATAGGTATTTCCTTCAGATACTTCATACAAGGAAGTGAGCATTGAGATTGAGTCGGAGAGACCTTTGGAGGGTAGATTTTCAAGGTATGTTTTGGATTCAGATGGCCTTTTATGATACATGAGTCAGATATATGTGCCCCCATTAGATGATCTTCATACCTTGATCTTATATGAGGCTCATTGTCAACCTTACTCGGCACACCTAAATGTCAAGAAGATGCATGCAAACCTTCAACGATTGTGCTATTGGTCTAGTATAAAGTGTGACATTGCATATTTTGTGGCTAGATGTCTATAGTATCAAAGGGTTAAGAAAGATCACTAGCACCTAGAAAATCTTTTACAATCCAATCTTTTTCCTTCATGGAAGTCAAATATCATTTCGATGGATTTCATCCTGGGTTTTCCTATGACACTCTGCATACATGATACTATTACAATTTCCATTGACTAGTTGAACAAGGTGGCACACTTCTCTCCTATGAGAGCATCCTACAAAGAAAATTTAGTAGCTAGGGTCTTTATGCAGGATATTGTGAGGTTACATGGTATTCCCCACATGATTATATTAGATAGAGATCCAATATTCACATCTACATTTTGGACCTTTAAGTGCAACATGATCTTGGAGCACAGTTGAATTTCAGTTCAACATATCACCTCAAGATTGATGGTCTGATAGAGCAGGTTAATTAAGTGCTTGAGGATATGCTTAGTCCATATTTTATGGCTAAACACACTCATTAGGAGGAATATTTGTATTTAGTTGAGTTTTCCTACAATAATGGTTATCACAACTCTATTAGCATGTCACCTTTCTAGGCTTTGTATGGTCATCCCTATCATACACCTTTGACTTGGGATAGGCTACATGATCGTATTCTGTTAGGTCTTGAGATGCTTCAAGATATGGAGAAATAGGTGGAGTGCATCTGTGACCATGTGACCACATCTCAAGATAGGCACAAGAAGTATAAAAATGTTCATATAGAGGACAAGCAGTTTGTTGTTCATATTAAGGTGTTCCTAAGAGTGTGTCCATGTAAGAGTCTGATCTCTTATGGAAATGGTTTGAAGTTGGCACCTCATTTTGTAGGACCTTTTGAGATTCTTGAGAGGATAGGACCAATTGCTTATCGTCTTTCTTTGTCACCTAGATTGTCTCACATCCATGATGTATTTCAAGTTTCATTTCTTAGATAGTATATACCAGATGTTGCACATGCACTTGATTGGAATGCTTTGTAGGTAGAGGATGGGAAGCTAGCTTTAGAGCCCGTTCACATTCTTTAGCGGTGATATCTGACCCTCGGGGATCGCACCAATGAGAAAGAAAGGGTCTAATGGGACCCTACTAATGAGTCATCAGCAACTTGGGAGGATGTAGTGAGATTATGGGATTTATATCCCTATTTTTTTGTAGGCTTCCAAGAGTAAGCCTAATTCTAGGGGGGTGGATGTAGTGTCCACCCATAGTTTTCTTTTCAATTTTACATTACCAAACTCTTTTAGGACACTTTTATGTGTGTGTTGATATTTTAGTTATATTAGGTTGTGATGTATGACACTACATGGTAAATTTTAATAAATGGATGATTATGGTTTTTATATTGATGCAATTAAATGATCTTAGTTATGAGGATGATTTACATGTTTTAAAATTATGCTTATGATTATGATTATACTTACCCTATACTTGCATGTGTATGGTGATCATGTATGGTTTTACTTTCATGTATGCTGTGTTTGATATGGTTGAGGGATGGAATCGTAGTTACTTGCATAGACCTCTCGCTCATAACTTTTGAACCTGATATTTTCTCTTGTACTAAGACTATATTTTCTGAGACAGTCACACATTCACCACCGACAAACTACTCTCTTACATTTGTAACTTGGCTCTGATACCATGTTAAAGTTTTATCATCATTAAAAATGTAATAGCACTATTTGATTGTATGTGTTTTTCAAATGCAACAATCTCTTTCATTTATATTGAGAACAAGCCAAGAAGAGACATGTTCCTTCATGGGACATGTCTATTCATTATTATGTAATTAATATAATAAAAAGTATGATATATATAGATATAGATATAGATATAGATCTAGATCTAGATATAGATATAGATATAGATCTAGATATAGATATAGATACAAGTTTGCAAGTACCAAGCATTGACTTCGCTAAATTGTCAGGATGAGCATGCCCTATCACTAGTCTCAATGGTAAAAGAGGGGAGATTGCATTCGGATCCAAATCCTAACCTAAGCCATACTATTGTCCTGAAATAGTGGACAAGATTATGATATTTTATAGTTTCCAAAATCATCCAAGAAATGTGAGTTTATAGCCCTTTCCTTTAGCATGGTTGTGGCTCTTTAAGTGTAGTTGCTTTTGGTTTTTCATGTGATTGCTATAGTTAGATAATTTATTTAGATTAATTTTGTTTAATTTAAATAACTTAGACTTTTCTATTTTTAAGTATTTAAATGTGGGAGTATTTAATTAATTGAAAATTAATTAAATGCAATTATTAAATTTAATGTTTTATTTAAAAGGCTTATTGTAAAATAAAACTATTTAGTTAATAAAAATTAATTAAATACATTCACTTTAGATTTATTTAATTGTAAATTTAGCTTTTTAAAATAAGAGGTATGTGTTAATTGAGAAGTTAAATTAGCATGTAGGAATTAAAGTAGACTAAATGCTATTATTTAAATTAATTTGAATTCATTAAATTGCACAATCAAAATTGAGTAAATTAAATTAAAAAAATTAGTCAATTTTGAGTTAAGTGTTTTCAACAAGAGTAATTAGAAAATTAGACTTGAGTCAGAATTGAAATTAGGAATTTATAAAAACAAGGCTCTCTGTGGAGTTGAGTTCCAACTATTGCATGTGGAATTAAATTTCCTATATGGTGAGGGTTTGGCCATTATTCTCAACACACAGGTTTTGGAGAATTTTTGGGTGAAGGTTTTGTTGGTATAGGAAAGATATAGTACTGAGAGGAGAGGGATGAATTAGTACCCTCAAATTTTTGTACTAAATCAACAATCTGCAATAGTAGTGTCTATCTAACCAACCAATTCCATTGTTTGCAACATACATTCAAATAACTTGTAAATGTAAAGTGCATGAAAAAAAAAACATTCATGAAATATAACACATGACACAAGTATTTTGGCTATGCAGAAACCCTTGTTAGAAGGTAAAAACTACAGTGGTGATGACACCCACAAATTCTTCACTACTGTTGTAAAAAGAGTATACCAGTTAAGGCTACAAGTGTGATCACTTATGATGATCTTACCTTGTTAGGAGTAACATAAGATCAATTAGATCTACCTTGTGTAACGATTTTAGAAACACCAAATAAGTGTGCACTCAGTTAGAAAATTTACAAGAAATGGTTAAGTCTACTATGTTAAGAGATTTATAATGCTACTATAATGGTTAAAAGATAACAGAAAATATCTGAAATTGACAACTTCAATTTTTCTAAATCAAATCTATGAAATACTAAATAGATTTCACCTTGATGTGTAGTATATTAATCTATGTTTTCCTTGTTAGCTTTGTATGTTTCTGATAAACTAAATACTATCTCTGATAACTCCTCATTCATGTAAACCCTTTCCTAAATTCTCATGTCCTGTATGTGGCTACTCCTTCATTAACTCTTTGTAATGTGATCTTATCTCAAAATGACATCAATTATAATTATATAACAAATTTATTTGACCTAATTAGGTTTACAACATCTTTGAAAACCTAAGATCTATAGTGTACAAAAATAACCTAGATCTAACTATTACATAGGAATCATCATAATATTTAATGATTACATCCATAATAAATGTTCCTCGATCTCCATAAAATGTTTATAGATCCATGTAAACCATTTGCATAGAGATATGTGCCTTTACTGATTACTATGTCATTTCCTAAACAACTCAATAAACACTACATTCTATGTTCAGTGAATTAACCGATGCTCAATGTGTAGAATCCTCGGTGTTCACTAACTCGGTGCTCGGTATACTCTAATACTCGGTAAGACTAATCAGTTAATCCTGTGTTCTTTTAGCTTTAGGTTCTACCTTGTAATTTATCAATATGAAGGCTTTGAAAGTTCAACCAACTATCTTGTATAGCTCCTTATTCCATTATCTACCAACTGATCAACTTAGATTACCGACTAATCTTATTAGATACTAATGACATCACTTAATGCTCAAATAGAGATAACTATCTCCCCCTTTGGAATTAGTATCAAAACCATAATGTATATGTACCAAATACAATTTAAAAAAAATGTTCTAATTCCATATATATATATATATATATATATATATATATATATATATATATATATATATATATATATATATATACACTAAAAAAGTTCTAACTCTTCTACAAAAACTCCCCCTCGGTCCATTCTCCCGGTATGTAGTGATGTGTACATTGGCATATACATGATTTCCCCCTTTTTGAAATTAATGCCAAAACAAAATGTACTTACAACTTATCAAAAATGTGCTTATGGATTTTCTGCAATGAAGCCAAGAGGTTTTCCCATTCCTCTTTCAAGTTGGTAAGAGCCATGTGCTGAAGATCGACTTGTGCGTGCATATCAAATATATTCTCCAAAACTAATATTTATGGGGTAGCTACTAACACTTTAACCTTTTCAATGTGTCTCTCCATGATTTTTAAGTGAGGAAGCAGCTCAAATTGTTGGTCTTCTCTCAACTGCCTCAATTCATGTACTTTAAGGAATGCTTATGGAAAACATTTGGCTCGGTTAGAGAAGCATTTGCACTGGCCAAGATATCTACATCTAGCTTCTTGATCTTTTCACTAAACTTGGTAGTGAACGTGTCCACAGTGCATAACTTAAACAAAATTTATATAATCTTTTGAGTTACTGATTGTATCTCAGTTATAACCTTAGAAAGCTTTACCTTATTGATAGCCACTTCTTGGCTGATTTTCTCTGCAAGTTTGAATTCTATTTTTTCTTCTACCCTCTCTTGTATCCTTTTCTCTACATCTATGTCTTGGGCATTGATATGACTTGCAAGAGATACAAGTTGGTCCAAATTGGAGTATCTTCATTTATTTGGACATTGGGAACAATGTGCTAAAGAATGTCTCTTACATCCTCTAAAATTTGCATGCTCTTACTCTCATTCCTGATTTTCTCTTATGTTGCCTTTCTTGTACACAACCCTCCATACTTTCTCAGTTCTTCAAGGTCCAAATTCCTTGGGTTACATTCTGAAATCTCTATTATATCATCCAAGGTGACTGGACCTTTTCTATGTTTCTTCTACTTCTTCTTGGTCTCTGATGGAGATAACTTAACAAATGGAACTAGAGCTTTTACCTCTAAGTTTGTCTTGCCTTTCTCAGTTGACACTATCTCATCCTTCTTCTACTATCTGGTGACTTGAGTCTTGGTTGATTGAGTGGAGGTTTCTGATGTAGTGTCAATGGTGATGGTTTTGGTAGTTTCTACAACATTAGTATCTTCTTGTGCCTGTGTGTCATCCTCTTTCTCTTTAGGCTCATTTGACTCTGTAGTGCCTTATGGTCTTGTTCCATTCTCTCCTATTGTATCCTTCTATTGCTCGAGGATTGATCCTTTGAGTTCCTTTTCTGATATGATTTTGACTATTTGAACTAGTATAGGAAGGTCACCTGGTATAATACTTACTATTGGCTCAGTGGGGGCTTGTTCGTTTATTTTTTCTCCAGCAATGGTGATGTCCTCAACATCCTTAATGTCATCAAGATCACCACTAGTGATGTTTTCAATTAGAACATCATTTGTACTTGTTATAATCACATGCTCAGGTGGATCCTGGTACACTTCCTGATAATAAGCCAAATAAAAGTCAATGGAAATGGTTGTATCAAGCACCTCGGTGTCTGATAGCTCTATGGGGTCATTTGGAGCTAGATTTGCATCATTAGGATGGATGCCTTTGCCTTTTCTCTTAGACATCCTCTTGGGTATTATGGCCAATGCCATCTTGTATGCTTCGGCTCAGGCTTGGAGAATAGAAGCCCATAGCAAATGACTATTCTCATCAACTTCCACTAGATTTGCATCAAGCATTTGTGGTGCTCTTCTTTTCACTAGAAATATCTTGGAATATGTCTTCATCAACTCTTAAATCTTGGGGACTATTAATGTTGGGATAGGAAAGATATAGTACTGATAGGGGAGGGGTTAATCAATACCCTCAAAAACTTTTACTTAATTAACAATCTTCTATAGTAGTGTCTATCTAGCTAGCTGATTCTATTGTTTTCAACATACATTCAAATAACTTGTAAATATAAAGTGCTTGAAAACAAACAATAAATCATTCATGAAATATAACACATGACACAAGTATTTTGGTTACGCAAAAATCCTTGTTAGAAGGTAAAAACCGCGGTGGGAACTACACCCACAAATTCTTCACTACTGTTGTAAACAAAGTATGCCAGTTAAGGCTACAAGTGTGATCACTTCTAATGGTCTTACCTTGTTAGGAGTAACCTAAGATCAATTAGATCTACCCTGTGTAAGTATTTTAGCAACACAAAATAAGTGTGCACTTGATTAGTAAATTTACAACAAATAGTTAAGTCTACTCTGTTAAGAGATTTATAATCCTTCTATAATGGTTAAAAGATAATAGAAAATATATGCAATTGAAAACTTCAACTTGTCTAAATCAGATCTATGAAATACTAAATAAATTTCACCTTGATGTGTAGTATAATACTCTCTATTCTACTTGGTAGCCTTGTATGTTTCTAACAAACTAAATATTATCTCTAATAACTACTCATTCATGTAAACCCTTGTCTAAATTTTGATGTCTTGTATGTGGCTACTCCTTCATGAACTCTTTGTCATGTCTTCTTATGTGAAAATAACATCAATTACAATTATATAGAAAATTGATTTGACCTAATTATGTTTACATCATCTAAGAAAACCTAAGATCTATGGTGTACAAAAATAACCTAGAACTAACTATTACATAGGAATCATCATAATATTTAATGATTATATCCATAATAAATGTGCCTCGATCTTGGTAAAATGTTTATAGATCCATGTAAACCATTTGCTTAGAGATATGTGCCTTTACTGATTACTATGTCATTTCCTGAACAACACGGTAAACATTGCATTCTCTATTTGGTGAATTAACTGATGCTCTGTGTTCATTGACTTGGTCCTTGATATATACTCTAATACTTGGTAAGCATACTCGGTTAAGCCTATGTTCTTTTAGCTTTAGGTTTTTCCTTGTAATTGCTTGGTATGAAGGCTTTGAAAGTTCAACCAACTATCTTGTATAGCTCCTTATTCCATCACTTACCGACTGATTAGCTTAGATTACTGAACAATCTTAGTTGATACTAATGACAACACTTAATGCTTAAATAGAGATAAAAGGTTTTCAATTTGGTACAACTTTTCTGAAAGTTTTAATTTGTCTTCATTTTTGGTCATCATCAGATTTATTCTTTTGGTGTTTGAGGTAGGATTTGATTATCTTTATGACTATATTTATGCAATTTTGAAAGAAGTGTATTCTTTGTACTTGTCAGATCTGGATGTTTGGAATCATTTCATGTGTTTTTCTATTCTTGTAAAATTCTAGAATTTGGGTTAAAGGAAATTTTAGTTTCATGCAATCCTTGTTTGAATTTCCATTGGGTTTTGAATTTATGAGTATTGGTAGAAATTAATGTTATTAGAAAATTATGTGAAAATTGATTTTTGATTAGAAAAACCTAGGATCAGATAATTATGGATTCAATTGAAATAAAATTAGATCTGACATTCGAAATTGGAAAGAAAATCTAAAACTAAAGCTTAGGAGACGCTTTGAAATACCTAGTTTAGGGATTTCAAATTGTTCATGTGAACTTATTTATTACCTGTCTTTATAAAAAATATAATTGCCCCTAGAAGAATTGTAAAATTTGATAAGCTTAAATTACCTTCATTTTAGTATTCAAAAATTAATGTTAAAAATATATATATTTACCTAGTTGTTGTTTTAGAACAATATTTATTGTTGGTATTTTTTTAAAAATATATATATAAATATATGTTACCTTTTAAAAGGACTATTTTAAAAAATTAATTATTTAAAAAAAATTATTTATAAAATTATAGGGGGCAGCCCCAAGGACTGTCATGTGGAGCCCAGGGCTGTTGCACGACACCCTAAGGTTTGTCGTGTGTAGCCCCTAGGCTGACACACGCAGACCCCATGGGGTTTGTCATGCGTAGCCTGAGGCTGCCGCATGGATCCCTAGTGGGAACTATCGTGCACAATCTAAGGACTCTCACACGGAGCTCTGTAGGGACTATCATGCACAGTACTTTAGGGTACTTCCACAGAAAGCCCCTGGGTTGCCGTGTGTAGCACCAGGGGGTGGGATAGTGCCCCCCATGCCAACATTTATGTTTTTTTTTTCTTTCTTAAAGTTTAAAAGAAAAAGGTTTTTATTTTATAATTTTAATTTCTAAGTTTGTTTAAATCTTTAAAAAATATATAAATTTATATTTAGCAAAATATAGTTTTTTGGAAGAAATAAATATGGATTTATATTGAGTTTAATTAATTATGAATTTGGTGAAATTACTATTATGGAATTATGCTGATTGAAGATAATTTTATTTTTATGCAAGCATATTTTTAATGGGAAAATTAACTTTGTTTTATTTTGCATGAAAATTTTAAGTGGACACTTTATGCAAAGTTATTTATTGTTTATTTAAATCTATTGGTTGAATTTTAGTGATTTTAATATTGTGATTGCTACTTATGAATTAAAACAATTTGGTGTATTTTTAGACTATAAAATTATAATGGGTTAGTAATTTTAATGCTTAGGATCAATTTGTTTTGTGTATATTATAAATTGATTTGTAGGCTTAGAATTTAATTATTTTAAATGTAATTATAGTCTATTAGTAATTATTGGATAAATTAATTTAGTGATGGAATTTACAAATTAGTGTATTAAATTAACTTCAATTATTTGTCTTTTAATTGCCATATGTGATTTGGGGTGTAGAGGGATTTAGTATGTCATCCCTATAGGACTGTTACCAGAGGGGGAATTATAAATTATTGTTTATGGTTGTTTTCTTTGCATACTTGAAGGAAACTGACCAAATAAAACCCAAACTTTATAAAGATTTATTTTATGATGGATTTTGTATAATGTGTTCCTATCACTTCTTGGAACTAACTTTTTACCATTATGAGACTATGTTGACTTAGAGTCATGATTTGAGATTGTTAAACCTAGGGTAGGTTATCTAGGTGTTAGAAGGGAAGTGGCTTACTTTGGAGGCATCAGAGCCCAGAAGTGCCTACTTGGATATCCTTAGTAGGTTACTTAATCAAGTGATAATTGTTACCCAAAATTTCCCATCTTTCAATTCTGGCCTCTGCAAATGTCTATTCCTGTTGCATCTTGTTTTGCTTGCGAAGCTGATCCACAGATTGTTACAGTTTGCACTCTTGGCCCCATGTTCTTTGATGTATTGTCAAACCCCAATTTAGATCGCACGTGCTAAATCACAAAGCCCTCAGAGATTTTCAAGTTTGAATGGTTGCAGGAAATACTCATGTCACAGGGGTTCCAAAAGTGTTCAGCGTTGAAAAATCTCTGTGTTTTCAACCTTCGGTCTGAAAACCCTCTATGTTTTCGACCTTCGCTCTAAAAGCCTAGGATGTTTTTGACCCCTCATGTTTCAGACTTCTTCCTCTAGCAACATTTTTTTTATAAGCGCGCAACTCTGACTAGTGGGGCCCAATTGGTTTTCAGCAAATGGTTATGCAGGTTGTCGCATGATCGCATAAGTCCTTTTCCCCTCATGCGATCATGCAACTAAAGGGTTCTTCTTATGCACCCTAGCTTTTAACATTACTGTGGGCCCAGTCAGGAAGGTATTTTTCATGTGAGTCACATGATCACATGCGGTCTCAAGATCGCATGCGACTATGCGACAAGCCGTCATGTGGTCATGGTGAGGTTCTAAACTGTCAATAGTTCACAGCCCGATGAGTTAACATCTTGTGGTTGGTCACATGATCGCATGAGACTTTCTAACCGCATGCGATCATGTGATGAGCTGTCAACGGTCTACCGAGCCTGCAGTTGTGGGTCCTTTATTTGCTACGGTGGTCATTGCTGATTGGCCAAGAGCTTGCGGTGATAGTGCGATTGTCAATGGGACCAGTGCCGGTGCACTTACGTATTCAAATGTGATTGGTTGTCGTGTGCTGATAAAGATCTAGTGGGCCCGTTTGTCAGATAATCATGGGATAGTAGAGATCTACGGCTATCGCATGATCTCATGGGATCTTCTGAGCCCATGAGATCACGTGCCTACCGTTAGATTAGAATCTCAGTTTGTAGATGGGGCCCAAGGTTGGAAAAAAGCTTTCAGCGAATGCGCGATTGTGTGGATAATGTTTTTGCGTGGTCGCTTGATAGAGCTGGGGTTAGAAGAAACATCAAGAAACTTGGCGACTAAGGAAAAGGTGAACCCAAGGTAAAGCCGGGGTTAAAGTTGTAGTCAAAATGAGCCCGAGGTATCTTGCATGTGGCATCTTGCAGTTGGTCGCATGATTGTGCGACCATGTGACAAGTGGTCTGTGGTTGACAGGTGGATTTTTTATGGGGCCAGGTGTCTTGCGCGACAGTAGGGGTAGATTTCAAATGCTTGTCACATGATCACATGAAGCCTTTTTGGCTCATGCGATCATGCGACCAGTGTTATTTCAAAGCAGTGCGGCCAGTTTTGGCAGACTTTCTTCTGTGAGAATGTTGCAGGTGTGGGTAGCTAGAAATTTATGACTTCTGAGGACATGTGCAGTTAAGGGAAAATGATGAAGAAGTCTGGGCAGCTGTCAGGGGTCGATTCTTTGTCCCAGCAAGGTACTAGTTTGCATTCATGGCAGGCTTGTTGTAGGAAAGGTTGTTGAATCCAGGGTGTTTATCTATAGGTGATGTAGTACAGGGATGGGCATGCAAACCTGAAGGTTGATCGGCCATGATGTTGCAGATTGATATTTATGATCAAACTTGGCCTTAGTTCTTAGTACCCTAGGGTTTATTATTAAATTGTAAATCTGTAACCCCAGATAGTTTTTTGGACTCCTGCCTGCGTGCAGTGAGGGATGTATATATTGTTTTTTGGGAGACTTTAGTGCTCAGAATTCACATTTTGTAAAGAAGAAAGACTATTTCTTGGGAAGCTATTTGTGGCATTTCTTCCTGCCCTCTGGTTTCTCACATTCTGTAAATTCCCATTGATAATACAAATATTGCAGAGGCACTTTGTGACAATCCTTCATGTCCATGTGCTTCCTTGTTTACATTATCTCTTATTGGATTAAGGTTTATGAATGCTTTCAGTGATATTTAGGGTTCTTGATCCCTCTTACTTCCAGCTTATATGTGTACTACTGTGTTTGATCTGATTTGAGTGAGTTTGTGGGTATTCTTCAGCCCCCTATCATTCTGTCTCATTCCTATGCCCTTTTGCTGAAGAGAATGTCTGCTTGCAGGTCATAGGTTGTGTCTAATGTTCAGGCCCTCTTATAAAATATTTATGCAAGCCTATTCAGTAAGTTGTGATCTACTAGACCTAGGTCTTTCACTGATTTCATCCCTCTATACTGAGATCCAAACCCTAGTTTTGGTGCATCACCTAGTAGGTAGTTTGCTTTCCTATTATTTCCATTTCATGCATTCCTTCTAACCCTTTCCCCTCAAGGATTTACTTTCCTATTTAAGAAGCAAACTAAGGTGATAATCCAAAACGAACCAGCTTAGAACCTGGAGGTCTCATCTCGGTTAGCAAAGGTCCCACAACCTTGAGATGATTCCCATGTTATACTGAGTTATCAAGACCAAGAGAGCTTGAACAAAGGTGCAAAACTCAGTGTATAACAATAATATTAAACTAAATGAGGATTAAAATAAATTAATAAGATAATGATTCCTCTCCCATTCCTTGAGTGCTAGTATAGGGTAAGGATGGGGGTGGGAGAAGAGGCTTGCCCATCCAGTGGAGATGATGAGTTTGGAATAGTTAGTTTTTCCTTGTCTACGTGAGAGGACTACTAATCCGCATGGAGTCACTAGGAGATGGAGTCTAGAGAGGCTACCGGGTGACCTTAGAGTTGGCTCATGTGATGACAATTCCTTGATTTCATTCTAGGTTTCCTACATGTGTTGGTTGCCTCTGGGAATATTACGTGTACCTTAGAATTATGAGTTGTACCTTGAGATTGGAGCTTATGGGATCCTTGTTTAGTTTACCTGATTGTTTGGTATTGTTATCCATTTTGGATTTGATGGTGTCTCCTCATCATGGTGGGACTGGAACCACATGTTTCTATTGTTGGTGTTCTTTTTCCCCAAAGGTCAGCTTGGCATCAGGATTGACAAGGCTAGTGTCACATTCACTCAACACTCCAAATTTGACAAGAAAAAGGGCCAACTAATAAGGATCAAAGAGAGATCCTTCTACACTTTGAGCTCCACATCACTCAGGTAGGTATACCTCATCTGCACACTCATACAACTTGTGTCACACTATAGGCCTATAGGTAACTGACTATGGAATGGTTCTCAAACTCCTAGGTATCCTGTACCTCAATGAAGCCAATATCTTATGCAATAGCCCTACTTGCATGGAGTGAGTATGAAAACCAGAGATCTATCCTAACAACATGAAAGGGAAAAGGTGGGACTGGATGGAAATGATTTTAAAATGATTGAAAGGTCCCCTGAGATGCCCTAAGTCTATGATAGACTAGTGCCTTATCCAATGGGCCATAGAGTCAAATACCCTACTACAAGAGACAGTTATGAAACAAGAACAATATGCTCAATGTGTTGATCCCTGACATCAATCACACACCATGACCAAACCTCAACTTAACACCCACCCGTGCATTCAAAAATGTTATTATCCATTCAAATGATTTTAACCCTCCCCTTAGAAGAGACCTATAAATCAGACAATACATTAACCAGCATCCATTGGAAGACAAGCATGATCTATCTTTGATATTTCAGCTCATACATGCATAAACGCTAACCCTGAATCAGTTACCTCTGTGAAGATAACTCCACTTAAGCAATGCAAATAGACAAATCAAACACCCTTGATGTATGATTAATGCATTCAGAATTCAAATGGAGATAGTTTAGTAACAGTAAGAACAAACTGAGTTCCCATGCATAAAATAAATCTGTTACAACATGTATTGTGTTCTTTGAACCAGCAATGGAAACAAAGCACCCTATATGTAGAGAGAAGGGGAAACCTGCAGAGCAGAAACCTTTTCACTGGAACTAACAAAATTTAGAACCCATACATAGTCAAAAAATTGACACTTTATACCACTAGCTGCCATGGGAACCCAAAATGGGTTGCAATAAGCTACAGACAGCTAGGGCATAGCCTTTACCAACCAAGCTAATTAGAAACGGTCAAAATTTATTGTAGGGGTAGGAAACTAAGCAACCTGCAAAATCCTTGAGCCAAGATTGTAATCATTCCTTACATGGTACAGATCCCTGCAGACAATCACCAAGCACCCTGGACCACACTGGAGCTACAAGCAAATCACTTTTTTCCAATCACTTCTACATTGAAATTCAGTCCTTTCTATCACTAGAAATCCTCAGACAATTCAAATTTGAATCTCAACGGCCACCATGAAATTCGTGGGCCTTAAGTTTCTTGACCGTTCACCCTTAGTCGCACAACTACACATTCACAATTTGACCACCACAGGAAATCGGGCCTCAAATTATGCTTGGTCGCATGATCACAAGGCACCAAACTAACCTTTGTGATCATGCAACCCCGGTCTCCTTAACCATGTAATGCCATCACAAACCTTCCAGAAAAGTCTTGCGCCGCACTACTTTCACAACTTCGTAACTCCGCAATGACAACATCCAGCAGTTAGTCGCATGATCGAATAGCCCAGAGATGGGCTATGCTAATCATGTGACAACTAGCAAACTATAACCGCTAACCAGCCTTGTCACCACCACGTCACCGCTCCCCACCAAAAAGGACACACACCACCAGCAACACAAGACAACGGGCCCACATCTCCAACTCTGCAACAGCGCAACTAGACCATTGTCGCATGATCGCAAGCTGTGGAAATGGCCCCTTGCGATCATGCGACAAGGCCCTTAGACCGCCACAGGAAAACTCGCTAGCCAATAGAACATTGCCACCTTAGCACCTTGGATGCCACATTACCACCTCTCACTGGGCCCCAGGGACACGCGTCGATCAGTCGCATGATCGCATAGCCAAAGACTAGGCTATGCGATCATGCGACAGCCAACCCCAGGCTACCACATCACTGCCTCAGGCCATAGAACTGCAACACCAACTACAAAGAGCTAGGACCCACGCAGACAGATGGCAAATGGCCGCATGATCGCATGTCAGAAAAGTCTGACATGTGGCCATACAATAGCCAATAAGATCATGTCATGTGCGACCCCTCTGACACCGGGCCCACATCACGCTCACATAAGAAAATCCGACGGCCATCGCAAAAACACTAAGGATAAACACCATGCAACTTCACTATGTGAACAAGCGATGTCCATAGATCTTGTCTGAGCTTTAACCATGCTGGAAGCATGAGAAGAGACAAACCACCAAGCACTCAGCAACTACGTGACTATGGAAAACTTAACCACCAGCCAAGTTGCCAGATGCTAGGGACTTAACCATCAGGATTCAGCGACAAGGAGAAAACCGCAAGTCACCAGGTCACCAGAAGTAGACTAACCACCAGACAGCTGAACACAATGAAGGGCTAGGACCACGCGGACAGGTGGCAGGCAGTCGCATGATCACATGTTAGAAAAGTCTGACATGCGGCCATGCGACAGCCAATCAGGAAGAGCTTTTGAAGGCCTGGGCCCACCTGTCATCACACTTGCGCACTTAAGGAAAGCCGACAGACAGGGAACTAGTGCGAGGTCGAAAACACACAATGTTTTTGATACGTCAATAGATAAGTGCACAAATCTAGAAGACAAAGGGTTGAAAACAACGCAGGTTATCGGTAAAGGATCAAAAACATCATGGACTTTTGAAAACATTGTGGGTTTTCGACACTGAGGAAAATTTTAAAAATGCTTCCCGCGAACCTTGAAACTCAAAAAACTTTCTGGGCTTTATGAATTAGCACGTGCAATTTGGACCAGGGCATGGTGACAACATGGAGAACACAGGGCAGGAGGCAATGAAAAAGCTTGCAGAGAAAATAGGCCATTTTCATAAGATTTTTCTATGACAGAAAAATGGCCTAACATCTGTGAGGTCAGGTCTTAGTGATTCTTTTACCATTTGAGACTTCAGTGTCCTTGTTCCAATGTTGGATGATCCTGGTGGTAGTTACTTCTTTTCCTATCTTCTTGGAGTTTTATTCTTGATCTTATACTTCTATTTTGTACTTGCAATTTATTATAATCACATAGCTTGCAACATGTTCAAATGATGTTGGTGAGTATATGTATTTTATCATTCAGTTGTATTTATGATGTAATATGTAATTCATGGTTGTAATTGCACTTCATAGTTTCTACATCAAGGAACCCTTGATATGTGTAATATACCTTTGGAAATTATATTTATGGTTTGTGTTTATCTTTTTATGGATTTTATGTTCTACTTCCACTTGTTTGTTCATCATTTTTTGTAAACACTTAAGAAAAAATTTATTCTGCAAACTTAGTTACATGTTTTAGGTTAACATCTCCTGGGTTCCCTAGCGGGGGCATTACAAATTCCCTACATGTGTGTGTGTGTGTTTGTGTGTGTGTGTGTATGTGTGTGTGTGTGTGTGTGTGTGTGTGTGAGAGAGAGAGAGAGAGAGAGAGAGAGAGAGCTACTTTTATGTAAAAATCAAACTCTAAGGAGTGTGGAATGCATATATGAAATCAATCTAGACATGTTGAAAGAATAGATTGAGCAAACAAAAGCTCTTAGAATAGAATAAGCCAAAATGAATTTAATAAAAATAATTAAAAATTATTTTGATCTTATTGTAATTATAATATATTCTATTAAAATATATCCATCCTAAGAATTTTTTCTAAATATATTTTTCCTAAACGATGAGCACACTAGAAAGATATCATGCAAGGTAAAAAAGTTTCATCTAAAACTATTTTGACCAAAATAATATTTATCAAATTATTTTCATTAAAACATCTAAGTTGGATTCAAAGGCACCAATATCTGAATATTTTACTAGATAAAATATTATTGTAGCATTTAACTTTTTCTTTGACTTACTAAACTATGTTTTGATTTCTTGTAGGTATATTACACTAGATGGAATGGAGTAAGGGTGTATGAGTGAATCCTTGACACTGGTAGTTACTAAGAAATGTTGATTGTATTATCATAGAAAGAAAGTTTGAGGAGGGTTTCCATGAATATACTTATTCCTCCAGCCAACATTATCTTCTAATAATGTTCTAACACTCAAGAATGTTGACTAGAACAATATCTGGTTCTCATAGGTACAAGAGAAGTAAGTTATTACTTGTTAATGTTAGAAGACATTACGAATGAAAATCATATTCCATAAAAAAAATTATTGATCTTAGATATCACAAGGAGGAAAATGGTAGTATTGTGATATTTGTGACAAGTTTAGAGATGATGACTAGTAAGAATTAGGGAGCCTAACTTCTTAGTACTATGAAAATATAAATTTTGACACATTTGAAGACCCTTTTATTAGCTTACCCCCAATGGTCATGGTATTTTCAATTGGGTACACAACCCTAAGTTATAGCTTGGTTTAGTGATTAATGATAAAACACCATCAAAACTATGTAGGTGGGATGATTCAATCACTTTAGAGTTAGTTTTTTAGAGGAGATTATTTGAATACATATGATACCACCATAAAGAAATAGGTAAACATGTGAGGTAGACTATATAAAGCACTCTAGACTTCCCCTTGACTAGAGAAGTGAGGGAAATAATATGAACAAGCCACTTAGGAGGGTTTCATGGTAGTTTAGATATCATTATGTTGTACATAATGACCCTCAATAAATGTTCTTCATGTTGAGGGTAGAAAGAGATTAGAGTTTCTTCCACTAGAGGAGAGTAGAATTTATTAAATCTTGTGCTCTACATGATACATGTCAAGAGAGGAGGGAAAAGTAATAATAAGGGCATAAGAATAGACTTGTATAGAAGGAAAATGAAAGCCTAAAATCTAGTATAGGTAGGATTATAGCCACTTCCTTCTCCTCCTCCATAGTAGATGTAAGTAGTGGCCATAAAGGAGAAACAAAGAGAGGAGGATGAACATTACAAGAAGAGGCTTAGATGGAGAGGATGCTAAGACTACATGAACTATAGTTGACCCCAATGGAGCACCCTTGTTTTTACTTATTTTGTAAGCCATTTTTTGGCATGTTTTGATTTCCCTAAGGTCATTTTGACCAAGTTGTGGAATTCAATAGGGATTTGGAGTCTATCTAGGTCCTAGGTTCTCATTGCGAGACTATAGCATGATGGTCTCTTACTTAGTAAATGGAGGTAGATGATGTCAGGATGATGTCATAAGGTTTAGAGTGTGTGAGGAATCCATTTTGAAGTTAAGATGGGGTCTAGAACTCCATGGGACCTTACTAAGGTCTCTAGGAAGCAAGATTTGAAACCATTGCTTAGCAACTTTTGCAAGTTTGGAAAGTTGCTCAATGCAAAGTTGTCCTAAATCCCTAATCATCTTAAGAGGACTCTAAACCTTCCCTATACCTATCTTTGGGATATATAAGTGAACTTTGGACCAAATCGAGTTTGGTCATTCTACTATACAGAAAACAATTTTTGGAAGTGTGCACAATGCTTAGATTTGTAAGAAGTTCAGTAAATAGTGAATTCAAGAGAGTTTCCATGAGTTAGATTTTGATCAATGGTGATAGTAGATGTTAGTGTGTGTGTTTGGTTTCAAGTTCTGCAAAGAGTTTAATCTTTCTTGTTCATTTCTTTTTTGTAGTTTAAATATTTGTATTAGCATTGCTCACTAGTTCATACCAGGAGAGTTGTAGTCATGGGGATCTAACTCACTCTCCCACCGTTCATTTTGTATGGCCTTTTGGGGATAGTGAGTAGACTCCATGAGTGTATCATATGAATAAGGAGGGGCCCTAGAAATCATGCTAAGTAATTTTATAGTCAAGCCCTAGGCGAGCCATGGTGAGCCCAGCTAGGAAGGACTGAGCCAAGAAGGAAGATATGTTGCAGAGATGGAGATGGAAATGTGAACTAGTGGTTGGAGACCTTAGATAAGGTCATTAGCAAGATCTATATGCAAGGAGAAGGTGTGATCAATCCATTTGGTCACCCAAAGACAATCAACACTTCATGCAATTAGTGAAAGCCATAAACCCTACCAAAATCACCTATTTCTGGTTAGGGGATTGTATGGCCTAGAGAAACCCTAGAACCTCCAAAATCCTTGAGAGGTTGGATAACATTGCAATAATCCAAAATTAGTTTGCAAGGTCATTTGGAGGCAAATAGGTGTAAGACCCTATTTTCTCAGAGAAGGAGGTCTAATTGGGGCTCTGCCTTGTAGCCCTAAATAAGGAAGGAAGTGTAAGATTGGTAAGTAAGATTGATGAAGTGAGAGTTGAAGCACATCAAATGGGACCACATAAGACATTTTCCAACACCTCCTCATCTCTGCAAGTTCATATGTCCAATTGGAGGTGATGATCCCTTATCCTAGCTTTATGGGTCAGTGTATGCATGGAAGGAGTAAGCACCAAGAATCTTGCTTTGTGTTGGTTTTAGTGAATTGGTAGCTAGGTTAGGGTTGAAGACTAGGGGATTGAACCTTTGAAGGGGTCCTATAGGTCATTTGTGTCTGTTGAGACACTAAGGGTCACTAGGTGGACCTAGGCAAGGGCTAGTGATTAGCTCTCCCAACCTCCCTATCACCGAAGTTAGCCTGTATTTTTTTTCTTTTAATCTTATTATTTTTGTTTCTTAACAACTCATAGCTTATGGATTTAGTGTATTTAATTATGTTTTTATGCTTTTATGTTTGTGTAAGGACTATGAGCATGTGGTGAATGTTGATCCATAATAGATTCTTAGATATTCTAGCTCAAGAGATAGAGAGTACTAGAAATGAGCTTATTGTGAACCCTTTATTTTCCATATGTGTTGGATAAGACATGAATACATCAAGGTGGCATGGGATGAAAGATTTATTTTTTGCTGCAGTCCAATATCATCTAGCTTAGAGGATATCATAGACACAATTGATCCCCTATCCAATGGCTACATTTCAAATTTGAAATTCTCTTTGTTGTTCAATTCTCCTTATTTTCTTTAGGGATCTCACGTCTCATTTAATGTTTATTTTGTGAGTCTTGAGATGATCGTTTTTAGTAGCGTGGCAATGATGTCACTTTCTATCTGGATCGCACTGCTACTTCCTTCTTCTTGCATCCTCTTATTGCTCCTGGTCTGATTTCATCAGTGTAGAGAGACGATGTTGAGGCTCCTGACCAAGCTCCTCTAGTGGCTCGTGAAGATAAGGGAAAAGAGCCTATGTATGAGCAAGTTGCAGAATTTCACGTCTCTCGTGTGAAATCAAAGGCTCCATTTTAAATAGTAAAATCATTAATTTTTCCGCTTTATTTGACTGACTGCTTTCGAGACGTAGCATGCCTGGATAGATTGAGATCAAGTAAAACCAAAAGCCATGATGATGGCTTTCTGAACAGTAGAACAATGAATCTCTCCAATTCCTTTTCAAAGCAGAATTTTTAATGCTGTGTATGCCATCAATATTCAACAAATTTGTAACCTCAGATAATGAAGAGATAGTTGACTAAAACTTTTGAGAGTATCCATCTTTTGAACAAAACGTGCCTGATGTCGTCATCATCCACTATACCCACTGCCCGAAGACAAAGCAATAAATGATTATAAAAAGAGCAAGTTGAGTACCTGAGAATCTTTTAAAGATGTTGTATTTTGTTATACGAAAGCTACTTTGCCACATTCAATATGGATTTGGACATTCAGTGATCAATGGAAAAAATTCCTGTCAAGCTGCCCCCGAAACCTCCATTTTCACAAGACTGGAAGTTTGAATTGGGAGGGGAGGCCAATGCCTTAATTTAGATTGTTAAAAGGTTACAAATTATCCCTTAAACGATCTATTTTTGGAAATGGAATAAAAGAGAGAAGCAAGCATGGACGTTGAAAGCATTCGCCAATATTTGCTGGAGACGCTCAGGATACTTTCTCATTGACTGATTTCTGTCATCTTGCGGATACCAGTTTTGGTTCAGAGACGGTCATTAATTATAATTGGAATGAGAAAGATAATGAAATAATATACAGCTGCTCCATGCTTGGAGTTCAGGAGGGGAATTCATTGGACGAAGAAAAGTTTCTGTGTCTTGTTACGTCGGTTCCTGCATGGGAAACAACACGATTTTCCTGCATGTGAAACAACACTTCCTTGCAATTTTGGCTAGATTTCATATTGCACCTTTAATCATTTAATTGTTCATGTTGATCATCACAAAATTTGTACAATAGATTTGATACTTATGCACAAGTTCACCAATAACCATTTACTATTGGCATGTATAAAACTGCAAAATTGACGTAAGTGCTAACTTTTTTCTGATCAATTATGTATACTAGTGGATGACTGTTGTTACACTAGATGATTTTGCAATGGAGCTTTAGTTAACGAAATTTAATGCATTGTAATTGGAACAAGGACCGTAATTGGGCCCCTCCCTTGGTAGAGAATTTTATTTGAGTGGTCCTTTTCTTTTCCTTCTCCTTAAAATCTGATAAATGTGAATAGGTACGTAGTGTATGGAGCAACCATCGTAAACAAATTCATATGTGTGTTTAAGAGTTTTCAACTTTTTTTTTTGACAAAAGGTGGCAGTGCCGCTTTATATATTATATTTAATATGATTTACATATACTGGCTCTAAAATATGGAGCTCCCAGAGAAAAGAGCCAGAAGAAAAACTTCGTTCGTTACCCTATTACGAAAGAAAATTTTACATTGAGATGCTGTGGCTGAGAGAAAAAAAAGAGTCCTCATAGATTGATCCCATTACATACAATATAAGGAATGCATTAGAATAGTAAAAGCTTAGCCTACATAAGCTAATTACCAAAATAAGCCCAATGGGCAAGTACAAAATGCCATGTCACATAGGAAAATAAAACATGTGGCATCCAAGTTGGGAAAGTAGGAGACCAAAACTGAAGGCACCAACTTGAAATGCTAATATCAGAGAAAGTGCCCACCAAAAGGAAGACAAGAAACCGAAGCTGAAGACACCAAGTTGAAATTCTGACTTCTGAGAGAATCTCCACCAAAAAGCATTCTTTTACAAAGCGGAACCACCGAAGCAAAATACACTTTGACATCAAAATGACAAGGGTGAACAAGACACACAATGCTGGTAGTGAATCCTTGAAAACTTGCACACATAAACGAGTAGCCAAAACCACAAGGCGAGCGGAGCTTGCGGCATAATATACTACAAATTAACTCTCCATAAAACTAGAGGGAATATCTGTTGAACCCAATTTGAGATTGAGGTCAAGTAGGGGATGAGAAGAGATTGGGAATGAGGGATGCTGTGATGGAACAACAATTGAAGAATCCTGCTCCAACAAGTCAAGCATTGCAAAAACAATTTGATGCACATTGTTTATGCACTCCTTTGACAAAAAATTTCCAAACTGTACAGGGCAAGCTTAACCGGGTGAAATGATTGTTTTTCAAGACCCTTTTTAATGCTCTCTAGAACCATGAACACACCATGATTACGAAGAACTACATGATGGTGAAAAAGACCACTGATTAATGTAGCCCCTCCCCATAAATCATATTTATGGAGAGCTCTAGACATTTTACTACCCTGCAGGAACATAGGTCTAACATATCTATCGCATATCAATTCAAGATGGAATGGAGATTGAAGCAAATCTATCAAATTAGAGAGAAATATTGACAAAATCTACGATAGATAAATGATACGGGTATGTGCAGGATCATGGTATACCAAAAAGTGGCGATGTAAAAAAGAAGTCCTGATTGATAAACTCTTTGAAAAACAACTATAACTTTCAAACAATATAACCTTTTTAAAATTTGAAATATACATCACATTCTATGCTAGATGTAGTACAATAATAATAAATAATTCTTTCAATTTGATGAAATTTAGACTAAGTTAAGGTGGTCAGACACGAGAGTTTTTATATTCAAGAAAATTTGTAGCAGAAAAATAATAATTAATTATTTACTAAGAAAAAAAATACAAAAAAATATACATCACATCTGAACATGAGTCTACTACTTTTATCTAGAATCTTATAAAAAAATATTATCTTTTGATTTCCTTTAATGTGGTCAAACATGCGCCTACTTGTTATCTTTCTAGTCATGATTGGTAGACTTATTAAAATATAGCTATCACTTTCAAACTGAATAACATTTTTGAAATCCAAAACATGTGTCACATTCTATGATTTTCCTACTACAAGAAAAATAAAAAAAATTTTCAATTTGATAAAGTTTAGACTAAGTTAACATGGTCAGACACAAGAGTTTTTGTACTCTGGAAAAGTTATAGAAGAAAAATCATAATTAATTATTTACTTGGAAATAAATTACAAAGAAATATGTGTCACATCTAGACATGAGTCTACTACTTATATCTAGAATCTTGCCAAAAAAAATTATCATTTGATTGTGTTTAAGGTGGTCAAACATACACCTACTTATTTTTTCCTAAAATTTTCATACTACCACATTGAAATATGAAATTTTCAACATATAGAATAATTGTTTTTCAAAAAAAGCCTAGTATCTTAGAAACTAAATTCAATTTTCTACAGATTCTCTTCTTACATATTTTTGATATAATATTTATAACTTGTTCAATTATTTATGTCAACTTCCCTAGACCCAATTTTTTGTATTTTCATTGCCACAGAAGAGCCTAGTTTGGCATACCATGATCCTGCACATACCCATACGTCTTCCTGAAGGGAAGAAAGCCTCACACCCAATAATTATCTTGATAGCTAGGTGAATGTATGGGTGGTCACAAATAAAAATGGTGGCCAACATGTCATCTTTAATGAAACCAAGGAATGGCTTCTCCCAATCCTCCACCTCTAGCAGCAACCTAAAGTTTTTAGGGTAATAGTCCATATGCAGAGACGAGCAAGTAGAGCATAGTTATACAGAAGAGCTAACACCAACCATGAAACTATGATGATTCATCATTAAGGCCAAACAAGACACAGGAGCCAAGTTGTAGCAGAGCAGGGGAGATGAAGTGCAGATGGAAACAAGACTCATAAATAAGTAGAATGCAGATAAATGAGGACATTAATAAGCATTAATTTCATTCGATGTAAAAGATATAAGAGATCCCATATGTTAGCCAAAGGACATAGGCGACATGTGGGAGATGTCACACATAAGAGTTAGTGCAAAGGCTCGCATACTAAGAGGGATGCCAAATAAACACATGGAGAATGATTGAATGATAATAAATCCAATTACCATATTGATTAATGATCACTAGTCAAGGACAACCAACTACTGATATTTGCTTGGAAGAGAAGTACTCATCATAAAAGGTGGCCCAACTACAAAGAGCCCATCAATAAGAGATGATATGAAGGCCCCCTTCAATCAGTGAAGCTGATTAGAAATGACAATTCAAATGAAATTAGAGGATACCTCATATAAAATATGCACATGTTACACATGAAGTACCACAAAAACTCCTACTAAAATCCCTTGGGATCAGAAGTATCAACAGAATGTACTTACTTTCAACCATAACTAATTAAAATTTTGAAACCATATGTCCACCACTGTGGATGCCAAGGAGAGTTTAAGTCACAAAAATAAGTAGCAGAGGATACAAATAACATGAGATGAGCTGATGGGGCCAATATTAAAGTAGGACCTCATAAAGAAAAAACAAAGCAATGAAGACAGGATAAGACATATAAACTAAAAAGAAAAAGACCAGCTCGACTTGAACATAGTGCGCATGTGCCAAAGGAAGGAAACATAATAATCTTTCTCACACCCACAACTAACTAGTCATTTCAACCAATGAATAAGCAACTGCGAGAGCATAAGAAAGCATTATGTGTCAATCATAATAGAGAGAGTATAATAACAACATGGTGATCTTTCTTATACCCATAGCTAACTAGGAATTTTAATTAGAGAGTCGCCAGATGTGAGAACATAAGAAAGCTTTGTATGCCACACATAAACTTTAAAGAGCATGAGAATCTTTCTTACACTCATAGCTAGCTAAACTTTTACAACAAATGAGTAGGCAACTATGAGATTATAGAAAAGCCTAAGATGAAACAGAAAATACCACTACCAAGGAAAAAAAAAAAGAATCCATTAACAAGAGGACTCATTGTGAATAATTTCCATGATGGAAGGAAAATGACCTAACCCATTAATTGAAGAAGAGGAGTCCAAGATAACTTTATTGCAACCGTAATTAGCTAAAATATATGCTAGCTTATTTCCTTCTCTAAAAATATGGGACATAAGGAATATATCTAGAGAGTCAATGAGACCCCAGATTTGCTAGAAAACATATTTCAGCTACCAATTGTCAATCGACTTGTGGATGTACGCATTAATAATAACCGTCGAGTCACCTTCAATATGCATATTAGAGAAAGATAATTTCTTAGCAAGGATTAACCCTTCAAGCAATGCAATAGCTTTTGCCATATTATTGGTACCAGAGTTGATAGGGGATTCCAAATAGGATAAGACTCTACCTTCATGATTTCTTAGACAAACCCCGATACCAAACTCCCCGAGATTCCCTTTAGAGGATCCGTCAAAATTAAGCTTGATTATAGGAGAGTCAGGAGGGCTCCATTTAATTGAAGCTCTCAATATAGAAACTTTCTTAATACGGGGAAATACAGGGCACAACAGGAGAGAAATAAGCTTCCAGGAGCTTGTCACCTGACTATCCCATGAAGAGAAGGTTGCATTAGGGTTAAAATGGCTAGAAGACCTACTATTAACTATTTTATTTTAGTGTTTTATTTATTTTAAATTTAAATTTTTTAAATAAATAATACATAAAATTTATATTTTCATATACAATAAATAAAATATTTCTTAAATTTTTAAGTAAATAAAATGATTTTTAATTAACATTTCTTGATATATTTTAGACAAATATATTTAAGATATCTATATTAGTTTTAAGTTTATAAATTTGTATAACTAGTAGTATGCAAATTCTATTTTTTTAGAACATTGGTCATTTCATGATTTCTTTTAGTAACGATAAATATTAACAATATTTTTTATTAATATTAAATGTTAAACATTATAGATGTATGATATGTGGTAAACAAAAAAAATTACTTTAGTAGAATTTTATTTAGCTCCACTCCAAAAGTATCTTTTAAAAAGTGAGACAAATTTCTAATTGAGGCCTTCTCTATAATATAAATTGTTTATTTGTTTTATTCTTTCAATAATCAATCAATACCATATAACGTGTATTTTGTTTTATAAGTGAATACCTAATTTTAAGAAGTAATTATGTCTAATTACAAGGTTTGTGTTAACTTGAATTACAATAATATATTTAAAGTTTAAAAAAAATACATAGGTAAACAAATAATAGAAAACATATCATGTGATAAGCCACACAATTTTTGTAAAGTTTACAAAAAATAAATTTATCAACAAATATGCCAAGAAAATTTGACAAAAAAGAGAGGTTGTGTATGCATTATCAACAAATACTATAATTAAAATGCATTCACTTTCATTCTCCTTGCTACCTCTAACATTGTAGTACATGTGTACTTCTAAATAACCTCCTTATACCTCCCGCCTATCTTTATTTTTATAGAGTAACTCTACATTCATTTATGCCTTATAAATTCTATATCTAGGGAGCTGTTTATAAAAATTAAAAGAGCTCCAAAACTGCTTAAAAAGTCATTCAAAGAAGGCTCTTCATTCCAAACTTCTCCAACCCTTGAATTAATTCCATAAAACTCGAAGAACACTCATTTTCAATAATTTTCTTCCAACTTTGGCACCAAAACATGAATGATAAACATGATATTAAATACAATAATGATAAAATATCATGATACACATGTTACCTCTTCCAAGCGCCCACTTGGAGAATCCTAAAGGTCACTCATTTGTCTACTTCCCATACCATCAATTATTCCATTCTATAATCCAAATGTGGGAAAAATATATTAAATCGTTGTATTCACAACTTGCATTAACTATTGCTTGTGGAACCCATAATCTATTATAAATATATTACAAATAATATAGTGAAAATAAATATTACAATTTATTTTTCCAGTACACCATAAGTGTCTTAGGATCCTATCTAAGGATGTTCAAACCATGTAATATGACATAGGATTTACAAGTTATATGCACCTTTATCCTAGTAGGATAGTGATTTTGAATACTTCAAAGTGCCCACTGGAATAAGATTATATTCACCTTAGTGGGTGACATAGTAGAATCATTAAAGATGAAGGCATCTTATATTCATCTCCAAAAGTACTCTTTGTACAATAGAAATTTGAAACATATGTTGAATAATTAGGTGGACTATCTTAGAAAGAACACTTAATATCACTTATGAATCTATTTTTATAATCTAAAAATACTTCAATAATTCTCATATTGACTTAAAATTGATGATGAATTCTTCCATGTTCTTAAAGTTTATGGTTAAGTGCAAGAAGTTGAGTTCACTTATGGGGGAACTTTTAACTTGGTCATTTTTTTTTCTGAAAAATAACTTTACAAAATAGGGTCACACAAAATAGGAAAAGGTCATATTTAGGTTTTGGGACTTGAGCCTAAAAATTGGAATAAGGTCACATTCTACAAAAATGGAACATGACACCATTCTAAAAACCATTACCACATTCTACAAAACATGACCCTATTCTGCAAAATGTGATCCCATTCCACAAAATATGATCTTGTTCCATAAAACATTATAAATTTTTTTAAAAGGTACATGACACCATTCAACAAAACGTGGCATCATTCCATAAATGGGACCTTATTTTATAAAATTTGAATTGTCGCCTCAAGAATAGCTTTGGGTTTTAGTTTAAGAAAAGTCTTGGTTAACTGAACCATAGCCTTGGATTTGGTTTGACTCACATATTGGAGGCCATCTCAGTATTTAGACAAAATACACACTTTAGAAAAATATCTGAATATATTTTCTAGAAAATATTTGGACAAAAAAAGCTCCATTACAAATGAGACTATGTAGATTCTAAATGTGCTATTTGTTTTCAAATTTGATTAATTTTTTTCTCAACTAATCTCTATTCAAATTGGTTTTGAATCTTGAAATAACATGCTTCCTTTATTTTTTAATAACATTTGTATTTCTACGTTATATGACATAAAAATATAGACAATGTTATACATTTAAAAAAAGGAATAAAAAACTGATAAGTTTAGCTCAAACAATGCTTGTCGTAAATGATGGGTTTTAATAAACAACAATTATATTGAATAAAAAATTAATCATTAAAAAAAGTTTTGAAAAAAATTATAAAAATATATTTCTAATCAATCTTGAATGTGTTACATACCATTTTCCATAAGGATATAGAAAAAAAAAAATTATTTAGGTCAAATTATGCTTTTTGTACATGGGCATGGTATGGATGTGAAAAAAGTAACTTTTAAAATGTGGTTTTCAGTAACCTATTGAAAATTGAATATCCTTTTGTTTTCAAATAAATTACATATTTGGAAAGTAAACTTCAAGTATTGCATTTACTATAACTGACCTATTTTGAGTTTCAATCTCTATGTGCTTCAAATTTTTAGGTCAAATAGGGCAAATTTAAAAAAATAGGAAAAATATTTCCACTTCTTGACCAAAAAGTGGACTCAACTTCTTGTTGGCACCCTTATATTAATTAGTACTTTTTAGTTTACCTTTGTAGTAAATATCCTTAGATATGTCATCTAGGCATATATTTTAAAAATATAGCCAAAAAGAATTAGACATAGGTGGAGGGAGGCCTATTCATTGATTTCTACCTATTAAAAGTTTAGGACTAATTGTTAATGTCTCCTGTGCACTCATTTAATACTTATAATTTTCATATCTACACTTGCACACATAAAAACATGGAAAGATGGTTGTGCCATATAGGTGATTTCCAAAGCCAAACCCTCTATTTGTGCTCCCACCTCAACAATATCTATGATTGATGTAAATGAGATATTATCCCCATGAATGAAAAATGAGACAATGTAATTGAAATGTTGAACTGACAAGATTATGCTTTAGGATTGGAAACGGTGGCATGATTTAATGGTTTTTAGACAATTCCTTAAACTTTTAATACAAGAACATGACAATGTAAAATCACAAACATGAAATCATCCTTGGATTTAAAGCATTGTAGTTTTGTGTTCAATGTTGAATTTTTGAAATTCAAATATTTTCTTGATTATTCAGATGTTCATAAAATACCTTGGACCTTTTGAAGGATAAAAGATATGTTTTATAAGGTTTACAAGAGTTTTCATTTTAGGTTAACATCAAATGGCCTACAAAAATTGAGACCAAAATTAAAAAATTTAAGGCCAATACAAATAATGGTTGCAATTTCGGGGAACTTGGGCAAGATACGGGTGTCAAGCATGTTGGTTGTACTAAAATAGGGCCTCTAAAAGGGATCCAGGAGTGTTTGGGTTTGTGATAGTAATTTTGGCCCTAATTTAAGTATATGTTGATATTTAAATCATAGGATTAACAATAAACTAAGGGTAGGATAGAACCAAAATAGAATTAAATTGATATAGGAAAGATAAAACTAAATTAGGCACATAAATAGGGTGTAAATATTTAAATAAATGCAATTCAATATATTACATGTATTACATTCTTAATGAATAATATTAAAGGTACCCCCCTTAAAGTGGATTAGGAGCTTTTCACCTCAAATTAGAATATTATTATTATAAATTATATATAATCTATTAACTATTTATTCCTTTTCTGTAATTTACTTCATTACAATAATTATCCGTTCTCTCAAAAAATTTATATAAATAAAATTATAGTAAAATTTGAAGACGAGTATCTAGCCTTATCAAGGCCTTCTGAACAATTAAACCTGTCCTTTGAGTAGTTATCCCCTTTCCAAATTTGTGTCATATTGATGCTTTGGCATCTAATTCCAAGTGGGAGTAGGAGGAAAATATAGACACACCATCTACCTCTATATTTTAATAAACTATATTTTTCTCTTAACTAAAGCCACATTCCTACAGGTGTGTGTGTGTGTGTGTGTGTGTGTGTGAGAGAGAGAGAGAGAGAGAGAGAGAGAGAGTAATTTAATGTCAAATTCATAAAAAATTCTAAGAAGCACAGGCCATATATGTGAATTCAATCTGGACATGTTGAAAGGACAAATTGAGTGCACCAAAGAACTTAGAATAGGATAAGCCAAAAGGAATTTAATAAAAATAATTAAAAAAATATTTTCTTATTGTAATTCTAATATATTCTATTAAAATATCTCCAACCTAAGAAATCTTATTATTTATATATTTTCCCTAAAACTATGAACACACTACAAAGGTTCCATGCAAGGTACAAACGTTTGAACTAAAATTCTTTTGACCAAAATAAAATTTGTGAAATTGTTTTCATTAAAACATTTAAGTTGGATTAAAAGCCACCAGTATTTGAATCTTTTACTAGCTAAAATATTTTTTCTTAGTGTTGTAGCATTCAAATTTTTTTTTGACTTATTAAACTATTTTTTAATTTCTTGTAGGTATATTACACTAGATGTAATGGGGTAAGGGTGTATGAGTGACTCCTTGACATCATTTACTAAGAAATGTAGATTGGATAATCATAGAAAGAAAGTATGAGAAGGGTTTCTATGAACACACTTATTCCTCCATCCAACATTGCCCTCTATAATGTTCCAGCACTCAAGAATGTCGAATATAACAATTTTTGGTTCTCATAGGTACAAGGGAAGTAAACAATTACTTGTTCATGTTACAAAATTTTATGAGTGATAATCATATTCCATAAATATTTTTTAGTGATCTTAGATATCGCAAGGAGGCAAATGGTGGTGTTGTGATTTTATTAACAAGCTTACGCATGATGACTCTTGTATGAATTAGGGAATCTAACTTCTTAGTACTATGAAAGAAGACATTTTGACACATTTTAAGACCATTATATTCTATCATTTTCTTTGAGTTTATTAGTGTTGTGTCATCTATCTCTACAAAATTAAGTTATTGGTCAACTTGATTACATCTACAACCAAGACATAAATAGTCTTGTGCATGCCTACAAATATTCTCATAGGATTGAACAATTTGGGCAAAAATTTATTAGCTTACCCTCAATGTCATGGTATTTCTAATTAGGTATATAACCACAAGTTATAGAGGTTTAGTGATTAACAATAAAAAAACATCAATAGTATGTTGGTCGGGATGGATCAATCACTTTAAAGTCATTATTTTTAGAGAGGATTACTTCAATACAAATGATACCACCGTAAAGAAACATGTGAGGAGAATATATTAAGCACTCTAGACTACCCCTTGCTAGATAAATGAGGGAATGAATATGAGAAACAACTTTGGAGGGACTTATGGTGGTTTAGATAGCATTATGTTGTACACAATAACCCGAGCAATAAATGTTCTTTAAGTTGAGGGTAGAGAGGGATTAAAGTTTGTTCCACTAAAAGAGTAGAATTGATTAAATCTTATGCTCTACATGATACATGTCAAGAGAGAGGGGGGGATAGTAAGGGCATAAGAATAGACTCGTATAGAAGGAAAATCCTAGAATCTAGTGTAGGTAGGATTCTGGTCACTTCCTTCTCCTCCTCCATAGTAGATTCAGGTAGTCGCCATAAAGGAGAAACAAAGAGAGGAGGATAAGGATGAAAATTGCAAGAAGAAGCTTAAATGGAGAGGAAGCTAAGACTACATGAACTATAGTTGACCTCGAGGTAGTTACATGTAAATTACTCCTTTTAATCTTGTTATATTTTATTTCTTAACAACTCATAGTTTATTGATTTGTTGTATTTAATTATGCTTTTATGTTTGTATGTGTGTGTAAGGACTGTGGACATGTGGTGAATGTTCATCCAAAATAGATTCTTAGATATTATAGCTCGAGAGTTAGAGACTAAGAGACATGGGCTTATTGTGAACCCTCAGTTATCCATACATGAATATGTTCTCATCAATGTGGCATGGGATGACTGAAATTTTTAGCTACATTCCAATATCATCTAGCTTAGAGGAAGACATAGACACAATCGATCCCCTATCCAATGGCTACATTTCAAATTTAAAATTCTCTTTGTTTTTTAATTCTCCATATTTTTTGCAGGGATCTCGCGTCTCATTTAATGTTTGTTTTGTGAGTCCCATTGTGGCCATTTTTGAGTAATGTGGCAATGATATCACATTCTATCTAGATTGCACTGCTACTTCCTTCGTCTTGCATCCTCCTAGTGCTCCTGGTCCGATTTCATCAGTGTCGAGAGACGATGTTGGGGCTGCTGACCAAGTTCCTCCAATGGCTCGTGAAGATAAGGGCAAAGCGCCTATGTATGAGGAGGTTGCAGAATCTGCTTGAGTCTCTGGTCGCAACTAGCACTCTGCTCTCCTGGTTTTTTGTTATATATGGTTTCTTGTAAGATCTGGGATGTTTAGAGCTTCTCTAATACGATGCATTTTGCAATTTTGGCTAGCTTTGCTAGTGCTATCTATGGCCTGGTTCTTCATCCTATAATGTCTCTTTGGTCCTTCATTCAGTGTTGTGTAAATTTCTTCTCCCATCCATATACTCTTTTATATATTAATATATATATTCAGGTCTCGTACCTTTTACTATAAATAAGTAAATAATTTTTTTATATAATTATACTTTTATGTAACCTTTATAAATAAATTTTATTTTTATTATCTATATTATCATTCGTATTTCTTTCAAGCATAAATCTCTCTGAACTTCTTAGCTGCTCATTAAATTGTGAATAGTTTTGATCAACACCCAACAGAACAAAACAAAATTCGTAAATTTTAGATGGCGATCCTGCGTTGGAGACTTCCATGAACAGTCCAGAATTTCACCCCTCTCATGTGAAACCAAAGTCTCCATTTCAAATAGTAAAATCGTTAAGTTTCCGCTTTATTTGACTGACTGATTTTGACACGCAGCACGCGTGGATAGTTTGAGATCAAGTAAAACCAAAAGCCATGAAGATGGCTTTCTGAACTGTACAACATTGAATCTCTCCAATTCCTTTTCAAAGCAGAATAGTTAATGCTGTGTATGCCATCAATATTCAACAAATTTGTCGCCTCAGATAATGGAGAGATAATTGACGTAAACTTTTGACACGCCCATCTTTTGAGCAAAACGTGCATGATGCCCTCATCATCCACTCGACCCGCTACCCAAAGACAAAGCAATAAATGATTATAAAAAGAGCAAGTTGAGTGCCTGAGAATCTTTTAAAGATGTCGTATTCTATTATAGGAAAGCTTCTTTGCCACGTTCAGAATGGATTTGGACATTCAGTGATAATGGAAAAAATTCCAGTCAAGCTGCCCCCGAAACCTCCATTTTAGTTTTTGACCAGACGGGAAGTTTGAATCGGGAGGGGAGGCCAATGCCTTGATTCAGATTGTTAAAAGGTTATAAATGTTAGAAGCGAAGGCTAACAGGTATCTATTTTATTATGTATTTTATTATGTCTGTTAGGTTCTACAAACCTTTCATTGTATTCATCTGGAGTCTTTATATATTGGCTGCTTCTGTTCATTTGTAATCAACTTTTGAGATATAATACAATACTCTGCAGTCTGGACTTAGCCACAATTTGTGGTGAACCAAGATAAATTGTGTCTTTGTGTTTACTATTTAATTTTTAAATCTACTGTATAATTTTCTTGTTTTTCAATCCTTTCAATAAATTGGCCCTTAAACAATCTATTTTTGGAAATCGAGATTAGAGAGAAGCAAGCATGGACGTTGAAAGCATTCGCCAATATTTGCTGGGAGACGCTCAAGATACTTTCTCAGTCTCCCAAGATACTTTCTCATTTACTGATTTCTGTCATATTGTGGATACCAGTTTTGGTTCAGAGGCGGTCAGTAATTATAATTGGAATGAGAAAGATAATGAAATAATATACAGCTGGTCCATGCTTGGAGTTCAGGAGGGGAATTCATTGGACGAAGGGAAGTTTCCATGTCTTGTTACGTCGGTTCCTCCGCCGGCTTGTACTAACGTACGTACGCAACAACAAGATTTTCCTGCATGGGAAACAACACCTCAGTGCAAAGAGACGGCGGCGGCTTCAGAGAGGAGGCTGACGCCGCACTACAGGGGAGTGAGGCACCGACCGTGGAGGAAATTTGCGGCAGAAATACGAGATCCTGCTAAGAAAGGAGCCCGAGTATGGCTGGGCACCTTTGACACTGCGGAGGCGGCGGCGCTCGCATATGACCACGCTGCTTTCAGAATTCGGGGCTCCAAAGCACTGCTGAACTTTCCACTCCTCGACCACCCGGGCACTGATGATAATCTGGCAGTGCCTGCACAGACGACAAAGAAGAGGAGAAAGGTGGCACCTCTGAAGTGAAGGAGCGTTAATGTCCCAATGCTATACTATGATCTTTGTGTATTGACACCATTTTCTCTCAGTCTCTGAAATTGTAAATTCATAGCAGTAATAAAGTATATATATGAAAGAGTTCGGGGGTGTTTTTGCTGCACAAGAGCGGGAGTTCTATGTGGGGTGCAATTTGGTGGTATCTCATTTACGATATCATCCATTCTATGCAGATTGCTTGTTATATTGTCATCTTATCCATCCGCAAGTAATTTTACTTAGTTTTAGCATTCTACAACTTAGAATAGTAGGGGCGAGACTTTTTTCTATGGCCACTACCCCGCCCATATGCAGTTCCACCAGCATTTTGAGTGACAGATCCAATTGATTGAGTTTCTCTAGTGTCGGTTGACCCTATTTTGAAAAAAGTTAAAAGGGAGCTTACAATGATTAGATGAAGTACAAAAGCATCCAAGTCAGCACTTGAGCAAGCAGGGGGCTACGCCAGCTTAACTGTATCATCTCCTTCATAAGTATTCTCTAACTTATTTCAAACATCGTGAACCGATTCTATAGATATAACTTTTGTTAACCCAGATTTAGAAAGAGCACTGAAAATAGCATACATTCTCAATAGAAGTATTCAACGCAATCCTTGGTTTCACATATTTTTTCTCAATAACTTTCCAAACTTCATAACCAATAGAAATCGACTAACCTTGAATCTTCACCTTACATTAAGCATAGTTAGATCTATCAAACATAGGAATAGTCAGTTTGTGTACCATCATGATCTCTTTAGGCGGTTAATCTATTCTCCAAGGAACTAAAACTTGATATCTATTGTTAAATGCACAAGACAACTCAGGCGGTGGTGAACCCGTTGTCAATAAAACCTATAAAACTTTCCTTCAATCAGATCCACAAAATTTAATCTTTAATCATAGAAAGATGTAAACATAAAAGACAATAGAAACCACCGTGCATACTGAAACACCAGATTTATGTGGAAAATCCTGTTAAGGGAAAAACCATAAAGAAGATTAATTGTTAAATATATAAACACCTATTAAGGTGACAACAATTAAGATGATTTTTACAAACAAAGTCTTGCTACAAGAGGGCTCATTACCGGAGGGCTCACTATTTGAATGAAGAAGAATAAAAGAGAATAAATCCACCACTAATGCACTTCTGCAACTCAACCAAAAGAAATGTTAATACCTTTTTCTTAC
This sequence comes from Chamaecyparis obtusa, assembly GCA_027943335.1. Classification (NCBI taxonomy): domain Eukaryota; kingdom Viridiplantae; phylum Streptophyta; class Pinopsida; order Cupressales; family Cupressaceae; genus Chamaecyparis; species Chamaecyparis obtusa. The sequence goes on along the minus strand of BSBK01001899.1, from coordinate 831,815 downwards.
TACTTTTGGTATCTCACACATGAAAGTCCACACTACACATCATTGTGCACTTCACATCAACTCATACATGTAGGGAGATAAATCATCTTTCACACATCATCATCGCATATGCACATAGTTGCACAACACTCGCATAAGTATACACATCCCACATTCTTTCCTCAATCATTGTCCTTTACTAATATCATCCTCACACTAACAAAATATTTAAAGGTTAGTAAGAAGCTTAACTGAACATAATTAAAATTAGTCGACAGCTAAACCTTCTCATAGTGGAAAGGAATACAAAGTGAACTAAAACATGCCTTAAATGGGACCAAAAGAAACATCATATGTGTTACTCTTCATCATGCAATCAACGCGGCTTTTAATTAAAGTGTAAACATCTGAGGTGAACCAAACCTAGAGTAAGAACACCATTGAACTTTGACTCTATGCCTCCAAACCCCAAAAACTTGTACCATCTGAACTAAATGAAGCTAATGACATTAAAACCTTTGTTTCAAAACAACAACATGAAAAACCAACACACAAAAAAATGAAGAGCATGCATTTGATGCATGAAACTCTGTTAATTACTATAATACTAAGATACACACTAAATCTTCTAAGCTATAATCCAAAAAACAAAAAATCTAAACACTAAATAAAAACTCATTCAAGCCACATGTTGGAGCTCAAAACTATGACTGTCATTTGACTCTAAGAATAGGACAAGTTCTATGTTCAAGCCTAACAACTAGTTATGGCCAATGAGTGAAACGAGCCTAAATTTGATTTCTTTTCCCTATACTTTAAGCCATGTTAATACCTAGGTCAGTTTACCTTCTATTAGAATAGAGAAGATTATTGAAACCTAGAAATTTGGTTTCTTGTGTGCGTGTGCAATATATGTATGTATGTGTGTGTGTGTCCTTCTAATTATTCTACCAATCTCTAATCCCACAATAAAATTCCAAAGTTAAATATAAGGTATCTATATGGGATTGATGCCTTATTTCTATTGGGTACATAGTCAAATAATGTTTTATCTTGGTTTTATAATAATTTTCAAAACAATGTTTAAATTCACATTGAATGTAAATCTATCAATTACCTTTTTTTTAGTTCAAAATACTATGCTATTATTTCTATGATTAAATGTAAATATCTTTCCTTGAAAGAATTACTCGCACGACTAAATAAAGATCAATTCGATTCACCCTTGATGAACAAATTAATCAAAATAGAGCATAGAAATGAACATAAAAGATTTAAAATAATTATGGTTGCATCAACCAAATAGAAAGTAAAACACATATAAAAGAATGCTATAATATTTCTCGCACAACAACAACAAGGTTTTTGTATTAACTAAAATAAATTAGTATAGAGGATATGAAAGCTATAAAAAGGGTCTTTCTTATAGTAAAAAGTTCATATGTTGTAACACTGATAAGTGATGATGATAGTAATAATGTCTTTTAAAACTAATAAATATTTCCTTATATATAAGGAAGAAAAATCCTGATTTTGAAACTACACATCCTTTGGTGAAGAGACAAAATTTAATTACACTGATGTTTTTTAACAAGAAATTTAAATTCCTTAATGGGAATTGGTTAACATCTTTAATTTGTTCTATGTAGTCTTTCTCCTTAAAAGTGTTGATATTGGTGATGAGGTGCATCATCACATATATCCTTCCCTCTAGAACTTATCCATATTCACCTTCACATTGTGTAGAACATGTACCTCATCATTATGTCAACCAACGCTTGAGGTAGATCCTTCACTAGTGTACTCCTCTACTACTCTAAGAAAATCAATGATCCATCAACATTTCTTAGCATATTAGGAAGCTCACATGTGTCTTTATTCAAATGGTCCATGTCCTATACCAGTTATTTATGAAATTCTTGACATTTCTTATCTTTTTAAGAGTCATCTAGGTATAAAGAATTATTTTTCCTCATAGCATCAATCCTATTGTCCATTTTTTCTCTCAATTGAGTGTTTTCTCCAAGGGCTTTAAATGGCCCTACATATGTACTCCATAAGATATCAAAATATTCCATCATTACATTGAATCTTTAGGTGATCAGATCAAACATCAAATTATACAACACCTCTTTAGTATGTTCGCTCTTCTCTTCTAACTTCTTCTTAAACTTTTGAGCTCTCAATCTCTAGTAAGTAGTGATCTACAAAGACACCACTACTCATTACGCATGCTCATATGATATTTCTCCTCCCTCAAAGATATATTTTTCCTTTTCCTACATTTTTCACTTCTCCTATTCTGATCTCTCATACTGAGCCTTATAGACATCTCCTTCTCTAATGAGTTTCTCCACCTATGCCTTATTGAATTTTTTAACATTTATTTTCAAATCTATATTATCTAAGGGATTAGTTTCTCCTACTCTTTACACCATAATATTGTAACAAAAAATATCATTATTTATAAGAGTGGGCCTCTTATCTTTAGGTTATAGTTCCCACTGCAACAAGATTTTATTCATAGGATCATAACCTGAGCCAATGGAGATCCTACCTACATCTTCTAGCAGTAATTTCTTTTTTCTAGCTTTCCTCTTTACAAAACCATCAAATACAATTGTTGATCTCATGTTCCAACTAGGAAATATTACTCTACTTGCATCTTGTAGCCCAGTAGCCTCCCTCTTTCAGGAGTCATGATGTTCATCTCTCTTTCTAGTTCTATTTCGAGTTCCTGTGGAAAATCTTTTTTGAATTTACTTGGGTGATATCATTCATCCTTTGTCTCAATAATCTTCCTTTATACTTATACAAAATAGTTTTAAAATTATTAGTGTGAACAAATTCATTATAACAAATAATTTTTTTGCAAGTCGATTTCCTCACATCATCTATTTTATCCATTGGGGATGGTTCCACTATGATTTATCTATCCTTATCAAGATCGGGACCTACTTCTGAGGTCTGGTCAAATTAAGTAGCCACTTCCTCTAGCACATAAGCCTCTTCACTATCATATCCTATTTTTGGTTGTGGTGAGTAATATATAATGGGAGTTACAACTTGAAAATCTCTTCTTTTTGGACCTTGAGACACCCTTATGAATATATAGAGGGAACACTAGTGACCACTTATTCTATGTGAGAAATTATTTCATTAGCCCTTTCTATAGGATCTTTTATATTTACAATTTTTTTTTTCAAATTATACAAGTTATGATTTATCTTCCATTTCTCAACTTTGTTGACTCTATCATAAGAATCCAATTTTTTAGTAGCCTTTGGCTCTTCTAAATTTCTTATGACATCATCTTGCACTAATGGAACATGCTCATATGAGAGCATTCTTTGGGAGGCCTTGGCATGATTGATAAATTCCTCTAGATCAAAATTCTTCCAAATCTCATTGCATGACATATTATAATGGGAAAATTTAGCATTAACAAGGTCATAACCTTTTATACTCAGTACAAAAAACTCCCCAAAACATAGAGACATTGGTATAAGTGATTTCTTCCCATATGAACTAATATGTATAGTGTTTGATGCAACCAATTATCTAATGATATCCAAATAATCAATCATGTTGGGTACTATTTTAGGAAGGACATAAAGGGTACCCTCAAATACGTACACCCAAATATTTGTGAAGTTTGTGTAAGCATACCAGTCTCCCTAATTGTGATACACTATATTTTCTAACATCATTACTCCTTTTTCCTCAAGAATAATTTGATTTCTAGGATTAGGATATGAACATATGAGTGGCCAATAAATTTAATCAAAGCCTTGACAAAATTATCTTCAATATTCACATACCGGGATCAGGGAAACCTACTATCCCAGAGAGGACTCCATAATTGTACTAGTTTAATAAATCCATATTTTTCATATTCCATGAACCTTAGGTCATTATTCCATAAACCAATCTTTTAACCAACAAATTAAAATGTATGAAAAGAAAAAGAATGATATTTAAAATACACATTGTTTTGATTATTATTCATTGCCTCCAATTCATGGTTAATTTAATCTACTAAATAAAGAGCATAATCAAAAGGCCTAGGATATTGAGTTTGGATATATACAACTAATACCATTGCTGCAATATCCATTAGAGGGGGAGCCTCTGTGTCCAATACATAGCCTTCAAAGTAGTATGTAAACTTAAGGTAATCCTCAAAAAGGTTGACATCATATAGGGGCTTATCTTCTATTGGCAAGTTGGATGTGTTGGCATTATTGTCAATATTTATGTTATGTAGTTTTTCTAGAGGAACAATATGTTTAAAGGATTGGAAAGGAGAGGATACTGAAGATGAGGAGTCGTACACCTCAAGAAATGATGTAGAATTTGTTTACTAGGTCCATGTCAAAGCACAAGTGTTGAAATTATGATCTAAGTTATGTACTCACAAATGGTGACTGACGACTTTACTATTAGCCAGTGTAATAGAGTTTAAAACATTAGTTTCAAGTGCATGTGTTATAGATGAGATCTTTGGTTATCTGGCTAGGAATATATTTTGGATGTATGGAGATGTGTCTTCAGTTCAAAGGGCTAGTGATTCTAAAGGTCTGCAAGGCATTTACAAGTTTTTTAGATGAAGATGTCAATACTATTGATGAGTGAAAAGTAATGCTAATAGAAGCTGGTGATGTGGAAGGGTCAAATGCTTATTTTGTTCTTCATGATGCCTAAGGATATTCTTGAATTATGTTCCTATTGAGTTGGTGATTCACATAGATCAAGGTGATGAGAGTTGAAGTATTTTCCTAGTTATATGACATGTTCTTGTGTTCTTGGCTGACATATCAATAAAATTGGTAAAATATTTTATGGGCAATTGATAAAGTATATTATGGTGGTGATTATGATATCGACAAGAGTATGAAGGATCTAAGGTATGTTTGGGGGACATACTTAGATTGGGATCATTGATTTTGATGCTATGAGATCAAATTTGAAAGTTAGGTTTTTCTTACTTTAGTTGATGATTTATTTAAGGATTGAGGGAACATTTCTAAGTGTGGATGTGGTTGTGCAAGAGAAGAATTAATTGAAGATTTTATGGATTTCTTGTAAAGTAGTTGTACAAATATAGTGAAGTTTGAATTTATCATCTGAAGGAGTGAGATAATTGCAACAAAGATCTAATTGTACTTCAATGGAACTAACTAAGGCATAATTAGATGCTACTATATAGTTTAAAAATTCTTTAGATTGTAGTATGATTTGTGTTTAAGGAAAAATTATTCCTTAGGTTAGTAGCCCAAGGATTTTTTAGCACTGAACTCTAGGAAGTGTTCTTGAATGCATGTGCATTCCATATTTGTAATAATCTTGTACTTCTAACAAGGTATCAATCTTATTGTGGGTTCCAGCCCCACTATGGTTTTCACCATAATTTAGGCTTCCACAATAAAATATATTTGTGTTATGATTTTTTATATTTTCTAACTTGTGCATACATGCTTTATTCATCATAAATCATATATAAGGGTATTTGGGATAAGGTTTTTAAGGTTTAGAGGTTTTAAAGTGTTAGAGTTTATGGAGAAACTGATTCATTCCCTCTTTCAATTGATTGTTTCCTTATTTCCTACAATTGGTATCATGTAGCATGGTGTCTTGAAGGAAGACTAATAGCTTGAGGGAGATCAGAATATGGTAGCATACATGAAGGAAAATCCTAGATTTTATAGAAACAATTACACTTTTTAGAAGAGTTGCATGATAGTGCATCTTAGATGCATTGATAAAGATTGTTAGAAGGTTACTAAGAAATCCTAAAATCCTCCTACAAACCTTACAACTCCATAAGAGATCAATGATGCCAAAGCCAATATTAGGGAAAATGAATATTTATTGAGTGCATTTCATGATGCATAAATGACCACTGTTATGGAAATAAAAATAACTAATGTGACATGGGAGAAGTTATAGATCTTGCATGAAGGAGACAAGGAAGTGATGGTTTCAAAGTTGTATAGTTTGAAAGGTCAGTATGAAGCCCTAAAAATCAGCAAATATGAAAGGATTTCCCCTTACATGATTAGGAAAAATGAGATTTTAACTTCTATCATATGTGCTAGAGGTACAGTGGAAGGAGATCAAATTATGAAAAAGGTGCTAAGATCACTAAACCCTCCCTATGGTCACAAAGTTATATCCATTATGGAGATTAGTATAGTGACCAACATTGTTAGAGATAAACTAGTTGGTAAGATTACTACCTTTGAGTTATGTATATTTGGTGAGACACTACCTAAGGTTGAGACTGCATTGAAAGATGGTATATCTGTGAAGGACATGGAGAGATCATAACCAAGTAAAAGACTAGCAAATAAATGGATGTCTAGATATGAGAAGGAGATGAAGCAAATGGAAGAAGAAGATAGAGGTCTTGAAGATTTGGAGGTAATGACTGCAAGGAGAGTACCTAGAGCTTATGGAGGTAAGTACAAAGGAAATTTACCTATAAAATGTCTTTTATGTAGCAAGATAGGAAACTTTCCTTCTAGATGTCCAAAGAGAGCTAAGAGATGGAAAAGTAAAAGACCTACTATAGTGAAAAGAAAAGTTAATGTTACTTTTCTCGTAGTGACGATGAAGGAGTTATAGATGATGAGTCTAAGAAGAATGATGAAGAGTTAACATTTATTGTTGTCAAAGATGAGGATACTAAATCTGAAGATGAGGATACTAATTTTGATGATGAGGATATTGAGCCTATAGATTCTATGCCTACCAGTTCATCCATTGCTAAGAAAGAAGAAGGTATTAATTTTGATGATCTCAAGTCTACTAGTTCATTCATTTATATTAAAGAATATGATTCCAAGTGTAAAGATTCTATGCATTCTAGTTTTACTGATTATAATGTTGAACAAAAATCCTTAGCTTCACAAGTTAGAAAAGATGAATGGATTATAGATAGTGGTTGCTCTCAATACACATTAATGGTGATAAGAGTAAATTTGTGAGCCTTGATAAGTATGATGGTGGTATGGTAAGATGGGGAGATAATGTTGGTGGTATGATTAGAGGTAGAGATTAGATTTCCCTAGATGTGAAGAATAATGTAGGTGATGTTTTCTATTTTGAAGGTTTGAAACATAATCTTCTAAGTTTTGGAAAACTAATGAAAAAAGGTTACAACCTACTCTTCAAGATTAATGCATGTACAATATATTAAATAATTTTGTAATGGAGATAGCTACAAGTGCAAAGACAAGAAGTAACTTATTCTAATTGAATACTATTCTAAGAAGTCATTTGATTACACAAGTAGATGAAAGCTAGTTATGAAATAAGAGGTTATGTCATGTGAATTTTGATAATATTGTGGTTATACACTCTTCTTATGATGTTAGAGATATTCCTAGAGTGAAGAATCCTATCAATTCTACTTGCAAGGAATGCCAATTTGGAAACTTGAAAAAAGAGTTTCTTTTCATTCCAAATCTAAAAACTATAATTATTTTCTAGATCTTGTTCATACTAATTTATGTGTTCTTTCTAAAACATGAAGTTTGCAAGGTGATAGGTACTTTATGTTTCTTATTGATGACTACTCAAGGATGGTATGGGTGACATTTTTTAAGGGTAAGTTAAAATATTTTCATAAGTTTAAGATTTTCAAGTCCATGGTAGAGACTAAGATAGGACTAAAGATGAAACACTTGAGATTAGATAGAGGAGGTGAATTCCCATCAGCTAAGTTTAATTCATTTTACAAGAAGAATTGAATAAGAAAATTATTTTCTACTTCGTGGACGCCATAGTAGAATGTTGTGGTAGAGAGGAAGAATGGGTCAATTCTAAAAATTTCTAGAACCATTATTATTATAGAGAATGTTCTTAAAATGTTTTGGAGAGAAGTGATTAGTATTGTGGTGAGATAAACTGAGTATAGATGAAAGGAAACATTGATAAGACACCTTATCAACTTAGGTAGGGAAATATTTCCATTGTCAATTATTTTAGATTTTTTAGTAGTAAATGCTACATTAATAGAGATGAGGACATAGGCAAGTTGTATAAAAGGAGAGATGAATGTATATTCCTTTCTTATCCTACCAAGAGAAAGACATTTAGGTGTTACAAAAAGGGGTTAAAGAACCTAGTTGAGAGCACCAATATGATTCTAATGATTAGAGTTCCAGTGTTAATCAAACAAGGCAACAACCAGTTAAGACTTAAGGGTAAAAGAGAAATTTTTGTGAGCATTAGATCGTAAGTTACTTGATTTTCTCAGTGGAGAACTAATAGTTTCTGATGTACACAATAATGCTTTTGGAAGTTTTCTATGTATAATCCTTTAAATTTATGATGGGTACATCTTAAGATAATTTTTTCTCTTTGGGTCATATGAGATGAAGTATATATCCAGTGGACCTTAGGTGGGCATTTGTTCGGGACCTAAAAGAAACCAAGGGTAGCTATTGTGCCTAATGACTCCAAGTTTATCATGAATTTGATCCTAAGCCTGGCCAAAACCCACTCCAGCCTATTATGTATTATGTGGTGGAAAGAAAATGAATCCTAATTTTTAAAGAAAAATGTTAGTCCTGATTCTTAATGCACACAAATATAAGTTAGTAATAGATGCTGAGAATTAGCAAAGTTCTTTCCTATTCAAAATTTTAATGTAGTATATAAATTACAATACCTTCAAGATACCCTGTACAATAAAACATTAAATTCAACAATATTATTTCATATTATTATGCTACAGTGGTTGAAATATATAGATGATGTCTAAAATCTTTATGTCAGCATTTTTCCTTGATGATCTAAAAGCATCTAGCCAGTTGTTGGATGTGATATTTGTAGAAAAACTGAAAAACCTTATGTAGTTGCTGACTTGAGTTGGGAAATGCAATAAAAAATTAGATAATAGAGTGATGAACTATGGATCAAGGTGCTACAAAAACCTTTATAACAATTTCTAAGCTACTCTAAATATTATGACTTGTTAGTCCATTCCTGTTCATGCAAAATTCTTTGAAAATGGCCTCTTCCTTATAAATGTTTTGTAATGCTGTCCTACCATGCCTACAATCACAGTTTTGTTTTGCGAAGAAAATCTACAAGGTTCTATGGTGTACACTCTTGGCCCCATGTTCTATAATGTGTTACCTAGCTCTAGTCCAAATCGCATATCCTAATATGCAGAAAATCCAAGTGAATTGCCTTGCCCTTGTTTTGACACAGTTTCAATTGGCGAGCTGGATTTATGAATTTTCATGGTTTGCGCTCTTAGCATACAATAGTTCTGTTAGTTTCCAAGGTCAAGTTAAGAGCACATACCCTAAAGTGTCGAAACAGGAGAGATACTTAAGTTTTAAGGTCTACAGGAAATAATTTCATAATATGACTAAGTGTCAAAAACCCACAATGTTTTTGGCTTCCCATGATGTTTTCAGTTTCCCTGCTACCTTTTGGTTTGCATGAAAACCCATGATGTTTTTGCATCCTTGTTTACCTTTATGTCAATGTCGAAAACCCTGGATGTTTTTGATCCTTCGCATTTCTTCCCTCTTGTTGGCATTCCTTGTTCATTGGTCTTAACTACGCAGGTCCGACTAGATGGTGGGCTTGGGTCTTCAAAGGTTTTAAAATGATTGGTTGTCACATGATCGCATGTCAGAAATTTCTAACATGCGACCATGCGACCAGTTACTTCTTGTGCTGGGGCCCATTGGTGGGGAGGGTAGTGGTCCCACTGGTGGTTATGTGGCATCCTGTGGTTGGCTATTGCATGATCGCATGTCAAAGTTTTCTGATATGCGATCATGCAACCGGTTGACACCTATTCCTAGGCCCGATGGCAGGTGGTGATGTGGTGTCTTCCAGATACTGAGGTGGCAAAGTTCTATTGGATGCAGTGTAGAGATGTGGTAGTGACTTGGTAGATGGTTAGTGGGGCCAAGACATAATGCTAACAGTTTGTCACATGTTCTCATAGCCTTTTTCAAGGCTATGAGATCATGTGACTAACCGCCAGACTTAGTGGCAGAGTTTAAAACCAAAAGGTGGGTTCGTGTGTTGGGTCTTGCTGACATGTCCCTTTTTGATTGGTCGGTGTGGCACTGAGGTGGATACATGTCATGGGTCTGATAACCATGAGCAAGTAATGGTGGTGAATGTTAACGGTTTATCGCATGTTCTCATGAGCTAGTTTCATGCTATGAGAACATGCGACAAACACTTTGTGTTAGCAGCAGTGGTGGTTATGCGGAGGTAGAGGATTACAGTGTGTTGCATGTTCACATAGCTTGTCTCCTGGCTATGCGATCATGCGACAACTATTGTGGATGTCATGGCTATGGAGTTGTGTAGTGGGTCTTGCCGACATGCTTGTTTTTGGTTGGATGCTAAGTGGTGATGTGGTTGAGGACTTCTCAAAAGTGTTTGTGATCACAACTGCGCAGCTAGGAGATTGCGATTGCAGGATTGCAAGAGTGAGCAGGATGTCTTGCGATCATGCGACCAAGCATAAATGTAGACCAGGTTTCCTATGGTGGTTAAGTTGATGACCGCATGACTTCATGGCTAAAGATGAACAATAAAGAGGCGTAACCTGCAAAATGAAGTGACCATTGAAATTCAATTTTAAATCTATAGAGGGTTTTTCAGCGATAGGAAGTACCAAAATTTATGTTTTTGTGACAGTTTTTGATTTGGTTGGTGGCGCCAGTGGTTGCAGATTGATCTAGAGGCTTGCTACTTGATTGCAGAGACTTTTGTGCCATATGAAGGACTATGTTATTGCTTGAGGTGTGCTTGCAGGTGGCTGATTAGACTAGTTCTCATGGTAATTCCTTGATGTCCTGTACTACTCACAAATTTTCATGATTACAGATCATTCTTGGATCTGATTATCAGGTTGTTTGGTTTTTCATCTAGTGCATTAACTTTTGATTGATTCAGTTGGTGGGTGAAACTTTTACCCTAGTCATCCATAGCTTGTTGCAACCTATTTTGGGTTTCCAAGGTGACTAGTGGGTATAAATAGTTAGTTTTTCAACTTAGAGGGGGTTCCAAGATTTCTTTTGGTCCCTGGTTGTTGTTGATGGTTTTATACTGAGTAAAGAGAGCCTAGATTTTGGGTCTGTCTCTTTGGTATTCTGTTGTTTAACAATGTATTGATTCTGTAAATTCTAATGAGAATACATTCATATTCTAATTGCATATTTGTGTATGTCTTCTTGTCTTGTTCTTGAGCTCATATATGTTAATTTCACAAAGTGGGTTAGCATATGGTGAACAAAGAGCATTTTGAAATTATCTTTGAGTTCCTAACAAAGTTAGGATTAAATTCTTTCAGGTAGTTTCAGTGAGTTCATAGCTAGATAAGAATTTGATCTCATGGTATGTGAGGGAGAGGGATAATAGGAAAATCACTTATCTTGAATCCAAGTGTATTTGAACTAGTTCTTGCAGTTGATATATATTGTTAAGTGACTCTATGCCCTGGTTAAGGCACTGGTCTACTCTCTGGAGGTAGTCCATCATCATCAGTCACACACAAATTTAAATGATAATATATTTCAATCAGTCAATAATGGGTATAGGTGTATATTACATTGGATTCCTTTTCAGAAGTGAATCAAGGGTACACCCGCCTGAGCATTGAGGCTCAAAGTGTAGGAGGATCTCTTTTGATCCTTGTTAATTGGCCCTCTTCCTTGTAGGCTTTGGAGTGGTGATAGAGTGAAAGTTATAATAGGTTATCCATCAAAGTCTAAATCTACAAGTTGAAGATCAAAGGGAACAACCAACATGACTCCCGAGCTCTTCAAATTGGGACTTCAATCTCTATAGTCATTTTGTCATGATCCAATCCTTATTCTATTCCTCTGTCAAATATGAGCCTCTTTCTAAATCACTATGAAACATCATAGCTATTTTACAATCTTCAAGAACATTGAAATAGATTTGGTAAATACAAAATGAGTCCAAGAAAAATAAAATTTAGGTGTTGTGTTCTGGACAAAATTCTAACTCTAATCTTTAGAATAAAATTAGTCTATGAAGGACTTCTAATTTTTTTTGTTCATTGTGTTTCATTTAGTATATATGTAAGTGTAACATGAGGTGATCATTTTTTACCCCATTACCAAATCACTGAAATAATGAAAAATATTATGATAAATAGAGGTGAAATAGAATGAGCTATCCTAAAAATATTTTTTATGCCAATGGTAAGCCAAAATGTTTCGAACATGATTGTTTGCATGTATAGTAATAAATAATTTCTCAAAAAAGTTGTACAATTAATGCTTCTTGAAGACACTCTCCAATGAAAATCCATAACATGACTTTAGGCTTGAAATTTATTGTCGAATTCATTTAACAATTTAAAATTTTATTTGGAAGATCAAAGTTGGAAATCTTAGGTGTTGATTTGTATGTTTAGTGTGTTATACCATCAAATCGAGGCATGCATAATAATTTAATTCAAGCAATCTGAAATAAACTATTGATATGCAACAAATACTTCAGATTTATTTCAAAATGGAACTTAAAATTCAAAAGTGAATTGTTTAAGAAATAGGAATATAAGCGCGAGAAAGACACATAATGCTATAGGGACATTTAAAATAATAAGATAGTTCTAGAAGAGTTATTCAAAAATTTAAACATATAAATAATTTCACATAATGATTAAAATGACAATCACACAATAAGAATTCTATGATCATAACTTAATAAAGAATAAACATGATGAAGAAATTTGCATTATAAGATAAAGATTTGATAAATATAAAATCATGTATGAATTTTTATGATAAGATCATGTGATATGTAATCATAAGGTCAAAATGTGTAAACATAATAATCGTTACCAGATTATAGAATAAGAAATGATAAGAAGCACAAACATGTAATCATAGTAAAGATAAACACAACATATCATGGTAGTAGCATCATAATCATGAAATATATGAAACACAGAAACATCATAAATAATGTAGAATTGTAAAATAATAATGAACTTGTGCAAAACCAAGTAGATGAGAGGAGCTAGTATTTGAGCACCCTAACTTCATGTTTTTCAAAATAAATATGTGGAAATTTCAAATTGCTCCTAATTTTTTGTAGCAACTTAAATGTCAATTCCACTATGAATAGATAATAATTACGTGTCATATCATCAAAGATGATGCCATATCATCATTTCTTTTGTCAAGGTGTCCACAATGACCCCCAAAAATAAGATTGATACTTGTGCACTTAGATATTTTATTTGTACACTAATGTGACATCAAATAATTTGTTTCTTGATAGATCTAAGAAATCAATTTCATTAAATTATGTGTAATAATCATCAATACTAAAACCTATAAAGTCATAACTATTGGTGCAATATTATTAAAAATATCCAACATTCTAAAAAAATGTGCTATATAAGAATGTTGCAACATGCTCACCTACTAGTCCTTTCCCTTTTAATGTGGAATATAAAAGTAGAGGAACCTTAAAGTACATATAGTCAAGGGATTAATATGAAAAAAAATTACAATCATAGAGCACAAAGGCTAGAGTTGACTTGCTTTTATTTTATCTTAAGGTTACACAAAACCCAATGAAAAAGATAAAGACTCAAGTTCTGATATGGGATAAATCATTTAGCTCAAATTTGTCAAAATTATGTACCATTAATATAGATTGAGTTTATGCTTTCAACATTTAATCTTAATTATTTAAATTGTTAGGAATGCACCTATTAATTTGTCCTACAAAGTAATCCTCTCCAAAAGTGTTAGAAATATTTCACACTAATTAATTCAAGAAACTAGGGATGTTGTTCGATCCCCTTGTATTCTATGAAATAATTATTAGTTTTTAAAGTTATATAGATGAGAATAAATATACTTAAAAGTCCCCAACTCTACAAATTTCCTAGCCATCAATTTTTTTTTATCTTGATCATTCTTTCACCCATATTAAGTGGCCTCTCTAGGTCTACCTTTTTGAGTTTCTTTTACCATAATCATAGAGTGGGTAGATCTCTAAAAATAATTCTACAATCCTAACCTCCTTTTGGTTGCTGAGCATGAATAACTAGGATTAAATCTACTCACATCTCCTCTATCCTTACTAGTTCCAAAAAACCCAAAGCCTCATGATATTCTAGGTTTGAGTAGAATGAGTAGTTGATTGTGTTATTGATGTTGTCATTGATGTCAATGTGTTTTTGTTGTCATTAGTGACCATTTGTTGCATATTTTATTGAGTTTCATGTGTAGTGGTGCTAAGAGTTTTATTCTGCATATCTTCTACATTGCAAATCTATTAGTATTATACAAATGTATTTTTTGTTTAGACATTTTTAGATTCATTTTTTGGTGTTTTAGATTGTAATTTAGATGATTTGGTGCATATATGAGTTTTATAGTGATTAATAAAGTTTCCTACATGAAATACATGCTTCACATTTCTCTGCATGTTTTTTTTTCATGTTGTGGATTTAGAACTGAGGTTTTAATATCATTATCTTCACTTGGTTTAAAGCTAGTACAATTTTTTGGGCTTTAGAGGCATAGCTTCAAAGTATGATGGTGTTCTTACTCTAGGTTTAGATAATCTTAGATGTTTACACTTTAATTAAATGCCTTGTTGATAAAATGATAATAGTTACACATATGATATTTATTTTGGTCCTAGTTAAGGTGTTTTGTGGTCCACTTTATATTCCTTTCCATCGCAAGAATATTAAGGTGCAAATGTAATTTAAATTATGTTAGGTTAAGCTACTTATTTGACCTTGAGAGACTTGTTTAGTGTGGGGATGATATAAGTAAAGGAAAATTATTGAGGAAAGAATGTAGCATGTGTTTATTCTTGTGTAAGTTTTGTGCCAGTGTGTGCATCGATAAAAATTACTTTATATCAAAAGTACTTTCTATCGAAAGTCCTTGTCTAAGATGTTGCCCCAAAAGGAAAGCAAATTTTGTACTTTTTTGGCTTTCAGAGCTCAATTTGAGGGTTCAATACTAGAAAACATATAGGTTTCTTACCAAACATCAATGTCTATGTTCAATTCTTATGAAAAAATAGTAAACAAGAGATATAAATTCTAAAAAATATCTATGCACTAGGTATTGAAGTCATCTTTCTATAAAAAAAATAATTAAAATTGGACAAATAGACAACAAGTTACAAGTTATGAAATGAATGTGTGTCAAAATTACAGTTAAGTCAACTTCAAACATTAATAAAATATGAAATACTGATGATAAAGTCATGAAACCAAGTGCAAACATTAAATATTGATGTTAGAAAACTAAATTTGAAAGAATCACATTGATATCTATTTTAGAAGTAAAGTTATGTTTTATGAAGTGAGTGTCACTCTTTAAAAATATTTTTTACAAAACCTACTAGTTTTTGAGGGAGATAGAAAAATAATTTCAAATCAATTCCAAAAACAATTATATTTATAATCTAGACAAAAATCTTAAAAGACTCTAATTTACTTCATCTCCAAATTTTTAATGGTTTAACAATAATATATGCTTGAAAGTGAAGTTTATTTTTAGAATGTACATTTCAATGTCAAAGTAAGCAAAAGAGTGTAACCCACTATTGTGGGTTCACCTTGAAAATGTGTGAAAGAGAATCTATCGGCCCGCATGTAAGAGTTGATGTGAAGTGCATTGTGATGTGCAGTGTAGAATTTCATGCATTAGCTATGAGAAGTATTGAGCAGAAGGTATTTACAAATATTTTGGTTGAGTTGTAGAAGTGCATCAGTGGTGGATCTATTCTTGTTTATTATTCTTCATTTGGGTAGTGATCCCTATATTATCAAGCCCTCTTTTAGGGAGACTTTCTTTGTAAAATCACCTTAACCATTGTCACCCTAACAAGTATTTATATATTTAAGAATTAATCTTCTCAGTGGCTTTTCCCTTAACAGGGTTATCCACATTAATCTGGTGTTTCATTATGCATGGTGGTTTCTATTGTTCTTTTATATTTACATATTTCTATGATTAAAAATTAAAGATGAGTTTTTATGGATCTAATTCTAGGAAATTTATATAAGTTGTATTGACAATGGATTCACCACCCTCTTAGTTGTCTTGTGCACTTAACTATTGGTATCAATGCTTTAGTTCCTTCGAGAAGAGCTTAATTGCTTAAGAAGATCTTGATGGCTCTCAAATTGACTATTCTTCAAAGTTCTCTACTCTTTTGGCCTCAACCTTTGTTGTGAGAATTCATAAGAAGAAATTCCTACATATTTGTGTCCCCAACTAATATTAGAGATTTTTGTTTATCAATATTAGGAGATTTACAGTTGGGTACATTGGATGAAAACCATACATAGTTAAATTTTTTATATTTTCTTTGTAAATGCCTATATTCATAATATTATTGGCATTTGAATAGAAGATCTCCATAATTCAATTATTGCACCCAAGAAGTATATATAAATTAAATTTCAATAAAATCTTAAAAAGCTTGATTTAAATTTATCTCAAAACAAACACTGACATAAGTATTAACCATTTATCTAATATTTATTTTGAAGGACATTCATCTTTCATAGCAACAAAGCTATCATATGCAAAATGCTATTCATCAAGAAATCTTGTGAGAGCCAAGTGATCAAAACTAACCCTCGAGGTAAGCTCCTCTATTAGATTAAACCTTCCATATCATAGCTTGATGTAAAGTCCAACTGATTATAAATATAATATCCTATTTTAAATTTTGTTTTACAATCATACATGTATGAAAATACTACCGTGTAAAATAATTTTATCTTACATCGCTTCCATATCCCCTCTAGATTCCACATCCTTCAATCCCAACATTCTAGGAAGGAGAGATATATCTGAATGCCCACAAGTTGTCAAATCAACAAATGATTCGACAAATAGGAGACTAGTTCAGCAACGAAACCTGGTTGGAGCATTAAAAATTGTCGATCTCGGCATTGCCCTAGAGACCCATTTATCTCTGGAAGTCAACGTTCGCTAAACTAGAAAGGAGCATCCTCAAGCAAAGAATTGTATAAATAATCAACCACAACCACATGAAACAAAGAATAGAGATACCTCCCAACACAATATCATGAAAAGAATTCATCGAAATCCTTGAAATCCCCTACCAAGTTCAACTCACCACTAGAAGAATAGAGAAACTCTTCACACATACAAACTATCACCCCAAGCTATACACGGGTGTTTCACACAACAACAAAATAAACCCCACTACTGCCCTTGTGCAGCGAAGACACCTCCGAACTCTTTTATATATATACTTTATTACTGTTATGAATTTATAATTACAGAGATTGAGAGAAATTGGTGTCAATACACAGAGGCCATAGTACAGCATTGGGGCCTCCTGAACTCAGAAGGACACTAACGCTCCTTCACTTCAGAGGTGCCACCTTGCTCCTCTTCTTTGTCGTCTGTGCAGGCACTGCCAGATTATCATCAGTGCCCGGGGGATCGAGGAGTGGAAAGTTAAGCAGTGCTTTGGATCCCCGAATTTTGAAAGCAGCGCGGTCATATGCGAGCGCCGCCGCCTCTGCAGTGTCAAAGGTGCCCAGCCATACTCGGGCTCCTTTCTTAGCAGGATCTCGTATTTCTGCCGCAAATTTCCCCCACGGTCGGTGCCTCACTCCCCTGTAGTGCGGCGTCAGCCTCCTCTCTGAAGCGGCCGCCGTCTCTTTGCAAGGAGGTGTTGGTTCCCATGCAGGAAAATCTTGTTGTTGCGTACGTACGTTAGCACAAGTCGGCGGAAGAACCGACGTAACAAGACATGGAAACTTCCCTTCGTCCAATGAATTCCCCTCCTGAACTCCAAGCATGGACCAGCTGTATATTATTTCATTATCTTTCTCATTCCAATTATTATTACTGGCCGTCTCTGAACAAAAACTGGTATCCGCAAGATGACAGATATCAGTAAATGAGAAAGTATCTTGAGCGTCTCCCAGCAAATATTGGCGAATGCTTTCAACGTCCATGCTTGCTTCTCTCTATTCTCGATTTCCAAAAATGGATTGTTGAAGGAGAAATTATAACCTTTTAACAACCTAAACCAAGGCATTGCCATGTCCTCCACATTCAAACTTCCAATCTGGTCAAAATGGAGGTTTCGAGGGCAGCTTGACTCGAATTATTTCTATTATCGCTAAATGTCCAAATTCATTTTGAACGTGGCAAAGTAGATTTCCGTAGAAACGACATCTTCAAAATATTCCAGGCACTCAACTTGCTCTTTTAATATTCATTTATTGCTTTGTCTTTGGGTACAGGGTCGAGTGGATGATGAGGGCATCTTGCACGTTTTGTTCAAAAGAAGGGTAGTGTCAAAAGTTTACGTCAACTATCTCTTCATTATCTGAGGTGACAAATTTGTTTAATATTGATGGCATACACAGCATTAACTATTCTGCTTTGAAAAGGAATTGGAAAGATTCAATGTTCTACAGTTGAGAAGGCCATCTTCATGCCTTTTGGTTTTACTTGATCTCAATCTATCCAGGCGTG
This sequence comes from Chamaecyparis obtusa, assembly GCA_027943335.1. Taxonomy (NCBI): domain Eukaryota; kingdom Viridiplantae; phylum Streptophyta; class Pinopsida; order Cupressales; family Cupressaceae; genus Chamaecyparis; species Chamaecyparis obtusa. The sequence goes on along the minus strand of BSBK01001899.1, from coordinate 813,306 downwards.
CTACGTCTCAAAAGCTGTCGGTCAAATAAAGCGGAAAAATTAACTATTTCACTATTTGAAATGGAGCCTTTGATTTCACAAGAGAAAGGCGAAATTCTGGACTGTTCATGGAAGTAGCTAACGCATGATCAGCATCTAAAATTTACGAACTTTGTTTTGTTCTGTTGGGTATTGATCAAAACAATTTACAATTTAATGAGCAGCTAACAAGTTTAGAGAAAGATTTATGCTTGAAAGAAATACGAATGATAATATAGATAATTAAAATAAAATTTATTTATAAATGTTACATAAAAGTATAATTATATAAGTTATTTATCTATTTATTTATAACAAAAGGTACGGGATATATATATATATATATATAAGAGTATATGGATGCAAGAAGAAATTCACATGACACCGAGTGAAAGATCCAAGAGACATTACATGATGACGAATCAGGTCATAGATAGTACTACCAAAGCTAGCTAAAATTGCAAAATGCATCGTATTAAAGAAGCCCTAAGAATCACATATGTTACAAGAAACCATATATAACAAAAAAACCGTGAGAGTAGAGTGCTAGTTGCAGCTAGAGACTCGAGTGGATTCCACAACCTCCTCATACATAGGCGCTTTGCCCTTATCTTCACTAGCCATTGGAGGAGCTTGCTTAGGAGCCCCAACATCATCTCCCTACACAGATGAAATCGAAATAGGAGCACGATGAGGATGCAAGACAAAGGAAGTAGCAGTGCAATCCATATAGAAAGTGACATCATTGTCACATTACTAAAAATTGGCCTCCCCCGAACTCACAAAACAAACATTAAATGAGATGTGAGATCCTTGCAAAATAAAAAGGAGAATTTAAAAATAAAGAGAATTTCAAATTTGTAATGTAGCCATTGGATAGGGGATCAATTGTGTCTATTTCTTCCTCTAAGCTAGATGATATTGGAATGTAGCTAAAAGTATCATTCATCCCATGCCACATTAATGAAAACATATTCAGGTTTTATCCAACACATATGGATAACTAAGGGTTTACAATAAGCTTGTCTCTTGTACTCTCTAACTCTCGAGCTACAATATCTAAGAATGTATTGTGGATGAAAATTTACAACATATCCACAATCCTTACACACACATACAAGATTTAAAAAAATAATTAAATACACAGAATAAATAAATTATGAGTTGTTAAGAAATAAAATATAATAAGATTAAAAGTAGTAAATTACATGTAACTACCTTGGGGTCAACTATAGTTCATGTAGTCTTAGCTTCCTCTCCATTTAAGCCTCTTCTTGCAATGTTCGTCCTCCTCTCTTTGTTTCTCCTTTATGGCCACTACCTACATCTACTATGGACGAGAAGAAAATGACCAGAATCCTACCTACAATAGATTCTAGGCTTTTCCTTCTATATGAGTCTATCCTTATGCCCTTATTATTTTTTCTCCATCTCTTTACATGTATCATGTAGAGCATAAGATTTAATTAATTATACTCTCTTTTAGTAGAAGAAACTCTAATCTCTCTCTACCCTCAACTTAAAGAAGATATATAGGTCAGGTTATTACATACAACATACTGCTATCTAAACTACCATGAAACCCTTCAAAGTTCTTGCTCATATTCTTTCCCTCATTTATCTAGTCAAGGGTTAGTCTAGAGTGCTTAATATACTCTCCCTCACATGTTTGCATATTTCTTTATGGTGGTATCATTTGTATTCAAGTAATCCTCTCTAAAAATATGACTCTAAAGTGATTGATTCATCCCCACCTACATGCTATTGATGGTTATTTTTATCGTTAATCACTACACCTGTATAATTTGTGATTATATACCTAATTAGAAATACCATGACCATTGAGGGTAAGCTAATAAAATTTTCCCCAAGTTGTTCAATCCTATGAGAATATTTGTAGGTGTGCACAAGACTATTTATGTCCTAGTTGTAGAAATAATCAAGTTGACAAATAACTTAATTTTGTAGAGATCGATGACACAACACTAGTAATCTCAAACAAAATGATAGAATATAATGGTCTTAAAATCTGTCAAAATGTCTTCTTTCATAGTACTAAGAATTTAGATTCCCTAATTCACACTAGAGTCATCATGTGTAAGGTATTTACTAAAATCACAACACTACCATTTGCATCCTTGTGATATCTAGGATCAATAAAAATTAATTATGGAATATGATTATCACTCCTGAAATATTCTAACATCAACAAGTAATGATTTACTTCCCTTGTACCTATGAGAACAAAAATTTGTTCTATTCAACATTCTTGAGTGTTGGAACATTATAAATGATAATTTTGGATGGAGGAATAAGTATGTTCATGGAAACCCTTCTCATAATTTCTTTCTATGATTATCCAATCTATATTTCTTTGTAAATGATTTCAAGGAGCCACTCCTACATCCTTACCCCATTACATCTAGTGTAATATACCTACAAGAAATCAAAAAATAGTTTAATAAGTAGAATAAACAATCAAATGCTACAACACTATGAATAAAATAAACTCATAAAATAGTTTAGATGTAATATTTTATTTAATGGAAAATTAAATAAACTCATAATTATCTATGCACAAATCATAAAAGTAGTTAAACACAAAATCAACTATTGAATTCAATATGTTTAATTTTTTAAACTCAACATGTGATTGTGAGTTGGAAAGCAGATTGAAGTGATCTCAACTTCTAATTCGAGTTAAAAAGCTGATTTTGTATGATTTTGTGAGATAACTATTTCTAATTTCCTAATAACTCAACAATCAATTCAAGTTTATCAGGAAGAGATTTTTGGCTTTCCATGAGTTTTCAAAACCCTAGATTTCTATATAAATAGGTCTCAGTCCTTTACAAACCATCGTGAATTTGGAGAATCTTTGCATGTACAATCTGGAGAATTTGGAGATTGTGAAATCTTTGAGATTCTTTGCTAGCTATTGTTTTATTGATTTCATTGCATTCATAGCATTGATAGCTTAGATCTCAATTCACCTTTCAAGTTTTACATCATTTTTAAATAGTTTTCATCATTATTGCATAGAAAATACTAAAAATATAGATTAAATCTGCATTCATCTTCATAGATTTCATCATTCAAATCCTTCATTTAGATGTTGAATTGTTACTGATCTTGGTCAATTTCTAAGAATACCATACTCGCATCTACTAGAAGGCAGTAAATCACTTAGTTAATGATATACTCATTTATTGCTTATTTTTTGATTATTAACCAATAATATTTTACTAATGTGTTTTGTCTCTTAAACAGGTACAATTTTCACAAACACATTTTTGGCACCCACCATGGGGCTCGATAGTGGGTTTCCATTCACAATTTTCATCATTTTTCTGACATTTTCAATTCAAGATTCAATTTTCATTTTTTCCATACAATCTCATACGACATCTGCAGATTGTTGTACTAGAAGCCTCTAACTATCATACAATAGATGAAATTTTTGCATTGTCATATTAGTTGTTACGTATTGTCATATTGATCTTGGATTATCATGTGGGTAGGTACCCAGAGTCGTATTGTGCCTAAAGTGTTGTATGGGAGCAGGTATATTATCATGCGTGTTTTGAGGCCAGTTTTCAATTTTCATATGATATTTTTGAGCAATTTTTGAGATTCAGATTTTAGAATTTGATTGATACCTAACCCTAACGATTACTATTTTCTGGTTAGAGACTATTTGAGACAGCCTAACATATCTTTGCAGGACCAAAGATGAAGACTTGAGCAAAAAAACCTATTCTTTTGACCTCTTCTTGTCTTTTCTTCTAAGCTATTCTTTTGTAGGAAACACTTTCCAGAAAATCACTAGACAAAGACGCTCATTCAATAAGATTTATGACAGGTCATTTTGCAGGTTGCCAAATCTTCTGCGAGAAAATATTCTTTTTGCTTAGTATTTGATTTTTTATAGGCACCTAGTTAATTAGGTACATTCATTTATTTCCATTGAGGTAGATATTGAGGGGATTATGCTACTCTTCTTCTTAGGAGAATTAGAAACCCAGAAGGTATCTTCCCTAGTGCCAGTTTATGTATTGTCTCTAGATAGATTCTGCTTGGCGTATTTTGGATAGGGATAAGGACAAGGTTAGGGGATAATGCTCTTCTCTTTTAGAGAGTTGGGAACCCAGATCCTATGGTCCCCAACCTCACATTTTCTTTAATCCTTTAGAGGGCCTGCTAGAGAGGTAAAAATCTCCTGGGAATGACCCAAGTGGGGACAAGTCTTAAGCTAACTCTTCCACCCCACTATAAAGTTTGACACTTCCTTGAGGTTAAAGCCTCAGAATACATAGTTGCACATGTTCCTTAGATTCATTCAATGAACATGCTTTGATTTTGTGTAGAGCGAAGCCGCTTAAATCTTGCTTGTGAAACTACACGGATCAAACAACTCATAGGGCTATACGCCTCAATCCTGCTTGTAGGACTATGGGAGATAGTTGTGAATGGATGCCCTAATTAAAAGCCTAAGCTAGTTTTCTACTGATCTTCCTCTGAAGGATTCATAGTTCTTGTGTGAGGTGAATAGTAATCATCCCAAGCCACTCACCATATGAAGCCCTATTTGACACTTGAACTCGGCTAATATGGGCTTCAACATCTATTGTGTTTTGTCAAATTTGTATATTCTGAGAAATCTCTGAGTGTGTTCCTAAGTCAATGAGAAAGTAATACATCTATTCTCCTAGCTAGGGTAAGATAGGTGTGATTGATTCATTGAGTTAGTTCCCTCATGTTTTCTATGATTGTGAGCCTATTGCTATGATAAACAACCTCAGAAAATGCAATACACAGATCTTTAAAAATTGGACAGTGAAATTTCCAAAACATTGAAACCCAAAAATACCAAAAAGCTTGGACAAACTAGAAAATTTTAAGTGAAATCCTTTTTTGGTGTGAACTATCATCCTCAGCCTGCAATTGTTGTACAATAATTTCTTCAAACCCCAACTGTCATATCCAAACCCCCCAAGTGTCATGCAGGAAGTCATACTGTGTCGTACGAGAGTTGTTAAAAATCCCCAGCAAAAGTGAACCATGGTATTAGTTGTCATACGAGATTTTACAATTTTTGTGCCAAACCTCATTCCATGTCATATGAGCCTGGATACTATCATACGATAGTTTATCCATAATTGCCAAAAAGTCCAAATTTTGTTAGAAATTCAATCAACTTGTAGTTATTATCCAAATTCTATCAGAATATTTACTATATCAAGAACAAAGAAAATAAATAGAGAATTCCTCTTATTTTCCCAAAGTGATCTATTTAGCTTGATTCATCAACCGATTGATCAATCTAAACCACATCTCATCTTGTGTCAAAAACCCTTGTCATAATAAACCTCAATTTATCATCTTGAAATGGCTAAGTTTTGTGAATTTGTGTCCACCATCTTTTAGGCATCTACCCATACATCTTGGGCACAATATCCCTCATTTATGTCCAATCAATCTTTTTTCTAGATCAATCTTGACAAGGTTGCGTCACATGATAATTCCTAATTCAGATTATCTGTCAGTTCTCTTATCATGCTCTCTAGACTCAACTAAGGTTAATGGTGGAAACTAGAGCCTCTTCACATGGAAAAACTAGAGAAGAGCCCAAAGTATCACCTTCATCTTCTCTTATTGTTTAGACATTACATCAACCTTACGACACAAACCTTTACGAAGAAGACTCCCTTGGCAATTTATGCTTAAAAGGAGGTCACACAACCCCTCTCGTATCAACACTAGATTTAAATCAAAGCACTGCCATATCTCAAGGTGGAGCTAACCAGGGCTCACAAGGCCAACAATCCAATCATGGTAGAGATCAAGAACCCACACTATCAGAAATTGAACAATTCTATTATAATGACCTCTTTAAAAGAATGACAAAACATTTCTTACAAGAAGAAAAAGAGGCATATTTTCTACAACTGGCTGAACAAGGAGCCAAACTTCCTCAAGAATTTAATGTTGACAATATCATAACACCAAAGGAAGAGACCCTAATCACAACTTTGATGAAACAGATGCATGTTATGCAACTCAAACTTAACAAGATGGAAAAAGAGAAAGAACCTAAAGAATTCTCTATGGAGGCCTTGGACCCATTTCCATTCGATCAAAGCTTATACATGCTACCATTCCCAAAAAGAGTGGAACTACCTAAATATGACAAATATGATGGAAATTATGATCGTCAAGATCATGTCAAATAATTCTGCACTCTATCCATGGAGTTCATGCATGAACCAACATACTTAATGCATCTCTTACCATGATCTTTGGGAAGGGAAGCCATCAACTGGTTCTCTAAAATGCCTCCCACCATAGAAATTTTGAGGAGTTAATCAAACTATTCTATCAACAATACTCCTACAATATCCAACATCCTATCACAATTATTGATATCTGCAACCTGAAACAGAATTCAGGAGAACCCTTTCTGACCTTCCTCAAATGTTGGAGGAAGAATTTTTCTCTCTATGCCCAACAAATTCTGAAAAATAAAAAATAAAAAATCTTCATCAATAATCTAGTTCCAGAAATCAACTATCATCTTCAGATGTAAAATCATACTTCTTTTGAAAAAAGGGTGGAAAATGCCATAAAGATAGAAAATTTACTCGTTCACAAGGGAGACATATCACTTCATAAAGAGAATAAGTACGGTTTAGGTTTTAGTTCTAACAACAAAGATAAGGGAAAATTATGGAATAAAAAAAAGAGTGTCGTCACAGATGGTGTTGTTGATCACATCAGTGCTCCACCTAAGGCACCAGCATTTAATCTTACTATTGGCACCAAATCCATAAAAGCTTTAGAAATGAAGATAACTAAACCTGCTAAAAGGTCAAATGAATTTAAACAATGGGTTACAAAACCAAAGAGTGAGTTCACTCCTTTGGGTGAGTCCTTGGAATCTGCCATAAAAACTCTATTGGCAAACAATATTATTACATTATGTGAGATCAAATCATATGACCCTAAAGTCAAACCTAAATGGTAGAAAGAGATCAATTTCTATGACTTCCATCGAAATAAGGGTCATAAAACCAACAACTACATGCATCTGAAGAATCTCTTTCAAGCCAAAATTGACACTGGAGAAATTTTTATTGACAACCATAAATCCAATAATGATCACTCAACATTCACGAAACCTTTTCTGAAACACACTCAAGGAGATTCATCTTCTAAACCAAACATAGGTGCTAAAGTCAATCACACTTACTTTGGCAATAATGATGTCATCAACATGGTAGAACCATGAACATCTCAACAATGCAATGTCATCACTATTGTCAAAAAGGATAGAGATAACAAGTCAGCTAATGCAATCACTCAATCTCAAGCTCAGGTAACTCTCCAAGGACAAAACAAGGGTTCATCAAATGCCCCAAAGGTGCCATTCAATATTGCATCTGCATCTAAACAAAGGACTACACCTAAATCTTCTGATTCTAAAGAGTCAAAAACAACATCCTACAACATAATCCAATAACTGCAACATACTAATGTCGAAATCTCTATATTTGAGTTATTGCAAATTTCTCTTGCTCATCATGCAATTCTAGACAAAGCTCTCATTGGGTCTAATGTTCCTGAAGATCTTGATCTTGATAGATTCCAAACAATGGTGGGTCACTTGATGTCCCCTTGGTACATATCCTTTTTAGAAGAGGATGAAAACTCACTGAGTCATCCACATAACCAGCCCTTGCATATTGATGTCCTAATCCAAAACCGTCATGTTTAATGTGTATTGATAGATGGAGGCACCGGTCTGAATATATGTTCCTACAAACTGGTCACTCAACTAGAATTCTATGAAGATGCTATTGATCCTAAAAAGATAATAACCATAAAAGCATATGATGAACAAGAAAGGAGTTCCAAGGGAGTCATTGTGCTACATATCAGAACAAGACCTGTCATTAGAGATATCACCTGTCAAGTACTAGATCTCCTGTTGGCCTATAACATTCTTCTAGGAAGGCCTTGGATTCATGAGATGCAAGCTATTCCATAAATGTACCACCAGTGTGTCAAATTTCCCTATGATGGAGTAGAGGTCACTATACCTACAAACATGTGAGCATCTTGCAATGCTTTGGAGGAAAGTGCAGATAAACTTGTTCCACATAACAAAGAATATTCTACCAAACAAATAGACGTAGCATCCACATCCAAAATGGAAGACATAGCAAAAGAAATCAAGATCAAAGATATAGAAATGGGAGAATACACAATGGAACCAGTCCTATCTCTCACATCTCTCCCACTTTCACCTAAGTCTTATGGACAACCTTGAGAGAAAGTGAAACCTACAACCAAAGAACCTCAAGTTATCTTTGATAGGAGTTTCATCACAGAGTAGGTATCCAAACAAGAATTAGATGAGGAAGAGTCTATATTATCTTGGTTATACAAAGATGAGTCTCAATCATAGACAGTTAAACAATGTGACTCTAAATTACCTAAGATTCCTATAAAATTATATGGACCAGGTCACATACTAATGTCTAATAAAATGGGATACATCGGAAAAGGACCTCTTAGAACAAGAGGCAAAGGTATCATCAAGTCCATTGAACACTCTGGAAGGAAAACCAAAGATACAATAGGCATAAGTTATCAAAATAAACCTTTCCATCTTAGTGGAAGCTCTACACATGTCCTAGAACAGATAGAGTCGAAAACAAATACTTAACAAAAGGAAAGAACAAAACACTCAGACACTGATGATTTAGACACAACTAGTGTTTTTCCTTATGAACATATACCTCAACACATCTTAGATCTTCTCAAAAATGAAAAGGAACCTAAAAGAATCAATTTGGTAGACACACAAGAACCTACTACTGAATAAGAAACAGTCACAACACAAGAACTGACTGATCCTAAAATCAAACAAGAAGAAGAAGGTGTAGCTCTCACAATAGCTGAACATTTGGGACACTCCAGTGATTCTGAGATAGATTCCCACAAATATAAATTCTAGTTAGACTCTAAAGGTCAACCTACTTGGGGTATTCATTCTGATTTTACACATATTCTTGACTTTCCCAGAGATCTAGATGAGGAATCAAATGACTGTGAATGGGAATTGTTCTAGAAGAATATGAGCTTATAATAGAAAAACACATAGATGTAATTCACCGGTACACATCTACATCCGAAATGAATCTAGAATGAAATTTCAAACCTTGTGAGTCTAATTCTCTTATCACTAATGCAAGATCCAAGGATGATGTTGAGACACTAAATGAACTGAATATTATGAGTGGCAATATCATCCTTGAATTTGAGAGTCAAATTAAAACCAACGATGACAACAATGTATGTGTGAATACTATCAGCTAATCCTTCCCTACACTTACTATCCAACATCCTGAGCTTATTGACCAAATAGCCAATGATCCAAGCCAAGACATCCAAATTTTCTGGATATACTATTCTCTTGCATGCTACCTAAACATAGTAGAACCCATGACAACATCCATTAGTGAACCTAGTGTTAGCATGACAGAGTCAGATATCAAATATCTCAAACAAAAGAATAAAAGAAAGAGGAAAAAAGAGTTTTGAAGGTGAAAACCACTATGTGGCAGCCTCAAAACCTTAAATTTAGTAAAAGAAAAAGACATATCCAAAGGTGAAAACCTCTCTAAGGCACCTAAGGATGAGATATTTGATGTCCTCCCAAGTCATCTATAGGATAGATCTCTATTTTTGATAGAACCAACTCAACCTATCAATATGGGTACAATAGAGGAACCACATTTAATTCATGTAGTGCAGTCTCTGTTAGAAGAAGAAAAACAAGCATTCACCAAATTCTTAACAGAGAAGAAGATCAACTTTGCATGGAAATACTTAGATATGCCTCTAGATTGGATCCTAATCTCATCATGCATCATCTATCTATCGCTCTAGGAGTCAAACCAATTAAGAAAAAGTTGCATAAAATGCATCCTCATGTGGCACTCCTTAAAGTTGAGCTAGAGAAACTGCTAAAAGCTAGATTTATCTGAGTCAAAGACTATGTTGAATGGATCTCAAACATATGTCTAGTATCAAAACTAGACAAATCTATCAGAGTATACACGGACTTCAGAGATGTAAACAAATCATGCCCTAAGGATGATTTTATACTACCAAACATCAACATGATAGTAGACATGAATGTGGGTTTTGAGATGTATTCCCTAATGGATGGTTTCTCTAGATACAACCAAATAAAGATAGCTCTCGAAGATTAAGAGAATATATCTTTCACTTGTGCATGGGGTACTTTCTGCTAGGACGTAATGCCATTTGGTCTTAAGATTGTTGGTTCTACATATAAGAGAGCTATAACAGCTATCTTTCATGATATGATGCATAAAAACATCGAAGACCATGTTGATGACACCTTAGCTAAATCAATGAAACAATTTGAACATCTAGCTGACTTAGGTAGAATACTGGATAGAATGGAAAAATTTAGTCTTCGACTAAATCCTAAGAAATTTGCCTTTGGTGTCACTTCAGGAAAGCTTCTAGGGTACATTATTTCAAAGAAAGGTATTGAGGTAGATCCTGCAAAATTCAAAGAAATCATGGAGATGCAACCTCCTAAGAACATCAATCAAATGTGGATCTTACAAGGATGGATGCAATCAATTAGACACTTCATATCTCAACTGGCAGATATATTACAACCTTTCACAAAGAAATTACATAAAGGTGTGACACTAGCATAGAATGAGGAATGTGAAAAGAACTTTAGTCACATCAAACAATACTTGGAAAATCTTCCCATTCTGATGCCTCCTATATAGGGGAAGCCATTAATATTGTATGTCTCCACTATAGATACATTACTGGGGGCATTATTGGCGCAACATGATGAGAATAAGAAGGAAAGAGCTATCTACTATATTAGAAGAAAATTGGTGGCTTATGAGAAGAAATATTCCATGATAGAGAAATCATATCTGGCTGTGATCTTTGCATCATAGAAACTGAGACACTACACGTTAGCTCATACCACACAATTAATAGAAAAGATTGATCCATTAAAATATTTTTTAAGAAAAGTTGTCCTCACTGGAAGACTAGCGAAATGGGTAATGCTATTGAGAAAATTTGACATTGAGTATGTTGAAAGGAAAGCTATCAAAGGATAAATCATCGTAACTAGTAGAAGCTCCAATGTTCGATGACTAACCACTATAGGTAGAATTTCCTGATTCCTCTATCATGCATATATCCTCCAAAACGTGGCATTTATTCTTTGACAGATCTTACACACATAATAGGTCTGGAGCTAGTGTTAGCACCTTGAAAAAATTTCATGGCTCTAGCCCTTTTCTTCTAGTCTCTACAGTTGTTTCTAGGTCTCTGGCATAAACCCTTAGTTCAAATTTGGAAAATGTAGTCGTTGGTAAGAAAAGACCAGGCCCTATCCTAATTTGTTGTTACTTTTTTGGGTGACTTAAAAACCTTTAAACGCATGTGCCTTATTATTTTATCACCTTGCAGGGTCAACTGTAATTTTCTTAAGTTTCTATCACCCGACAGTCTTTAATTTTTCTTAAGTCCCTAGCGCTTTCTATTTCCCTAAGCCTAATGTATTGATGGCCTCTATATTTTCTTGGGCCTAGCTCTGACACCATCTCAATCCTATAGTTGTCATAAGTTCATAAGGGTTTTGTCAGAGGCTTTTGATCTTACAATGGCTGTTGATTCTCTTTTATGATGTAACCTTTCAATGCAGGCGGGTCCACTGCCAAGTAAGCACACATGGCAGTCTCTCATTTGTCGAGATATCCTATGTAGCACGGTGGGGTCATGCTCTATGATATCCGCTAAGATTCCAGATCGACAGCTAGCATATAAGTGCATAGAATCTTTTGAGCCCTTCAGATCATGCGCCATCTGTCTGATCCTCCAAGTGTTCAGGTTAGTTCAAATGGTGGGTCCTAATTGCCATGTAAGCACAGTTGGCAAACTGTGATTGGTCCACGGGGTAATATGCTGGTAGTTGTCAGTGGGACCTAGTTTCCAGCTTGTTAGAGGGTCTTGACATCTATAGAGAATCAACGACAGGTGTAAGTTCTTCAGGAATGTGTCAAAGGCTTGAGATCTTTAGACAACTGTGGATTTTACCTTTTTCAGAGGTGACAAAATATGGCGGGTCCATTGCTACATGTACACAAATGGCATCTCCTCATTGGTTGACATGGATGATAATGTAGGGTGGGGTCATTGTCAGAAAAGTTGGTGACGAGGATGGAATCAACGGTTGGTGTATGATCTCATGGGTTGTGTCAAAGCCATGAGATCTTGCGCCCGCCGTCTGATTTGAAGGCTTACTGATTGTGGGTCCTATGTTAGAGATGACCAAGCATGAGCAGTGAATGGTCTGCTGACAAGTGGGATAAAGCGGGCCCAGGTGAGGGTCTAAGGTCTAGCGGTCTGGATAAATGAGGTTAGCGGCGCCAACAAAGTCCAAAGGCTTCGCTCATTCACAAAGAAATTTGGTGGTGTTCTAAGGGATTTGATGATTCAGCAAAGGAAGGTCACATAATTGCTAAATTTTTTAGCAGTAACATAAAGTGTTTTGCAAACTGGCGAATCCCTTCAGTCGCTAGTTCACTAAATGTGACTGGGGTCTTTTTAAAAGATAAGTCATAAGGCCCGTGAAAAGGAAAGATGTGACGATCAGGACTTAAAGTTGATCAAGTTTTGAATATAGATTGTCGATTTGCTCCTGGCACCTTGGAAATGATTGTTGTAGTTTGAATTCAAATTTCTTGAAGGGTTTTCTATGATAGAAAGGACTGAAATTTATTGATCAAGCGACCAGATCTGGTAGAATTGGTTTTGTCAACTATTGTAGTGTGGTCTAGGGTGTTCCATGATCATTTGCAGGGGTCTGTACTATGTGGTTTTGTGCTCGAGGTGTGTTTTTAGGTGGCCGATTTGACTAGTTTTCATGGCAATTCCTTGGTGTTTTGTACTATTCTCACAGATTTTGATGATGGTAGATCTGTCTGAGATTCATTTTCTCTGGGTTGCTTGTGTTTCTTCCCTTGCAATAACTTTTGTTGTATTTTGATTGGTTGGGTAGTTGAAACCCTAACCCTAGCCACCTGAAGCTTGTTGCATCCTCTTTGAGGATTCCAAGGTGACTAGGGGTATAAGTAGTTAGTTTTTTGATAGAGTAAGGGTTTGGTCCTAAGGTTCTATTCTAAATTTTGGTCAGTTCTAGTGGTTGTGATTATATGAACATTAGAGGAAAGAGGAGCTGGATTTTGGGTCTTTTCCCTATCTTTGTGTCATTTTAATTGTATATTAATCTTGCAAATTTTAATGAGATTACATTTGGATACCAATCTTATGTTTGTGTATGTCTTCTTATTTTGTTCTTGAGCTCTTATATGTTAATTTCACAAAGTGGGTTATCATATGGTAAACAAAGAGTATTTTGAAATTATCTTTGAGTTCCTAACAAAGTTAGGATTAAAGTCTTTCAAGTAGTTTCAGTGAGTTCATGGCTAGATAAGGATTTGATGTCCTGATATGTGAGTGAGAAGGATAATAGGCAAAGCACTTATCCTGACTTCAAGTGTGTTTAAGTTAGGGTTCAGTTGATATATGTTGTTAGGTGACTCTTTGCCCTTGGTTAAGGCACTGGTCCATTCTCTGGAGGTTGTCCATCATCAATCACACAAACAAATTAAATGATAAAATCTTTCAATCAGTTAGTAAGGGACATAGTTGTATATTGTTTTGAGACTCCTTTGGAGAAGTGAGTCAAGGGTACACCTGCCTAAGCATTAAGGTTCAAAGTGTAGGAGGATCTCATTTTTGATCCTTGTTAATTGGCCCTCTTCCTTGTAGACTTTGGAGTGGTGATAGAGTCAAAGTATCATTAAAATTTATCCATCAAAGTATAAATCTACAAGTTGAAGATCAAAGGGAAGAACCAAAAAAATGGCGACTCTACTAGGGAGAGTCTAGAGGTAAAAGTTTTCAAAGTGCACTCTTGTTTTCCTGTTGTATTCAGTTAAGGATTTCCCACTTTGGTGGGTGGCGACTCAAAAGGTTAGAACCAGTGCTATAGATTGTTGAAGATGGACAAAAGAAGGAATACTAGATCTTTTGTGAAGAAAAATATCAAGGTTACTCTGGAATAATTTCCTAGACAGGAGAAGAAGAGTTGGATTAGAAGAAATGGTGAGTCTACTAGTGCTCCCATAAGAGATCAAAGAAATACTAGAGGTAGAGCACCACATGTTTCCTCAAGTGAGGAAGGTTCACAAGACAGAGTTTCTAGATTAGATGGTGGTCGCTCTGAAGATAAATTTAATGATACCCCAGAGGCTGTATTTCAACACAAGGGTTCATTGCCTATAGGTCAGGATGAAAAAGCTAGATAGATGGGTTTTGAGATTGATTTAGATCTTGATGAAGATAATTTCAGAAGGGAGCCCATGGAACCAAGGCGAGTGCATTTCCCATATCAGCATCCTACTGATGTGGAAGTATCATCAAGCTCTGAAGACAACATGATAGATCCACATGACCTAAATGCACTTAGGTTGTAGTTGGTAGAGCAGGATGCCATATACGAAAGGTTACAAGAGGAGAGAGAGGCTAAAAAAGTAAACACTCTAATGGAAAGGCAGTCTCTTTTAAGAAAAATTAATGAAATGAAGGAGAGAAACAAGATGCTTGCTTATGCTCCTAGGGTGTTGTAGCATGATGTTTTTGGTGATCTTGAAACTCTAAGAAGTGAGTAGGAACACTTATTGCAAGACCATGAGTTTGATGAAGAGGGCCCCGTGATCAGACAAGTGCAAAGTTATGCTCCTTTGCCTAAGGGTAGGAATGAACATGAGATCCCTAGGCCTACTATAGTTATTAATGAAAAAGGAAAGTAGAAGATGGTGGGTGTCCAAATGAGCAAACCAGTGACAATACCAGGGGTCCCACCACCTAAATCAAATAGGAAGATAGAGATAGAAAAAAAAAGAAAAGAGGATGAAGCTCTTGCTCAAGAGTTGGAAAGAGCTGAAGTTGATGCTGCTATTGCAGAGAAAAGAAGAAAGATCCAGTTCTTGAAGGCTTCATCAACTAATATTCATGTCCCTTTTTCTACTGAGCTAAGTGTGCAATCTATGAACACTACTGTTCCACTTAGCAATGCTACTACTAGTAATCTAATTCCTAATGTATCTACCAAATCATTTGTTGATCCTAATAGATAGTCAAATGTGCAAGTGGGTGGGAATGTAGATAGAAATAATAATTCTAGTGGGAACACTAGTTTAGGATTCCAAAGAAGACCTATGCAACTAGAAGGCTATAGGAAAATTAGTTTTGATGAGATTCCTGGCTACCCGAATGCTTTTCCAAATGATATAAGAGATAAGGTACCTAAGTTTGCTGGTAATAATGCTATTAGTTGTGAGGAGCATCTTAGGTTATTTTTTGATATGCTTAATGATTATACGGTAGAGCATTAGGATGTAGTCGTGAAATTATTTGTTCAATCTCTAATGGAGGATGCTAGAGATTGGTTTAAGAGACTTCCTAATAAATGTATTGATACTTGGGATTCTTTTGAGAGATGTTTTAAAGAGCAGTATGGTGATAGGCCTAATGCTAGTTTCATGTTGAATGAGTTCAATACCATAAGAAAAAATTAGAATGAATATGCAGTTGAATTCAATATGAGATTTCAGAAGGGTATGCATAAGTTGTTTCAAGTTATGTGGTTAGATGACAATGCATGTCTGACCACATACTTCAATGCATTTGATGGAAAGATGGGATACTTGTTGAGGGACAAAGAACCAAGAACCCTTAGAAATGCTTTTAGGATTGTTGTCAATATTGAGAACAATATGAAGATATCAGGGAAGTTGGGTGGGAAGAGAGATGACCCTAAGTTGTTTGGGGACAAGAAATAAAAAAAGGAAAATGATAGGAATGTTGGAACTAGGAGGCAAGAAGAAGATAAATTGGATAAGGTGCTCAATGCATTGAAGGATTTGAAAGCACCTAAAAATAGGAACATCAGTGCTCCTACCAATGAAAGGCCTCAGTTCAACAACAATTTCAATAAGCAGAATAGATTGCAGAACTACCATTACAACACCCAATGGAAGGATGGCAAGCCTGTTGTCCTTGCTGCAAGAGGTAATAATGACAAAGGTGTCCCTGACCCTCTACAAAAAGCTTCAATAAATGTCATGGAGGACATACCTTGGTGTGTTGCATGCCAGTCCCCTCATTTTGCAGAGCATTGTGTGGTTGCACATTCTATGGCTGCAAATCAAGATTGTGGCAATGAGGAGATAGATCAAGAAGAGACCCATGATGATGTTGGATGCAACATGGCTACTTCATATCTAGGATATGAAGATGATTCTGATTTTTTTGAAGAAGCAGATGTAAATGTGAAGAGATACAATCAGGCCCTTTTTCATCAAGAGGTTTTTTCTGATAGTGAAGTAATTGATAAGAAAACATTTAACATGAACTCTTCTTCTAAGCCAGTAAATTTAAGAAGACCTTCTAGAGAAGAGATGGATAGGATTACTGCAGAAATGATTGCCCAAGTGCAAACTGGGGGCATGGTGGCAAGGGATACAAATGGAAAAGCTGCAGGAATGTTTATAAAGAATACCAACTCTGGAGAGCCTAATGAGAACAAATCAAAAGGTGATCACATGGTGAAATTCAAGAATGTAAAAGGTAAGAATTGTGAGCCTAAGGGAGTTGGAGTTGAAATTTTACCTAGTGAGATTGAGAAGCCAGTTAACACAATGGCTAAGAATGAAAAAATGAGGGTGGCCAATACACCTAATGTATCAGATAGGCAAAAGGACACTAAGGTAGTGCAGATTGAGATTCGTTCCTCTACTCCTGTTGATATGTTATATGTATTGTCCCAAATTATAGTTAAGGTTCCATTGTCAGAATTATTGAGGATCCCTGAACACAAAGATAGAGCTATTGCATGGGTAGATAATGTTCATAACAATGATGTTGCATGCAATAGGTCTCAGGGTAAAGCTTTGAAAGGTGTTGCTACTTAGGGAATTATATCTCAAATTCGTCCTATATATTTGAACAGTTCTGCTAATGCTAGCCTTGAAAACATTGATCCATTATTTTTAAGTGTCCTTGTGAATGGAATGAAACTAAGAAATTGTATGATTTATAGTGGTGCCTCTAATACTGTTATGCCTTTTAAGATTATGGAAAAATTGGGCCTTAAAGTTAATACAATTCAAGGCAAATGTTGTGCAATGGATCAAAGGGAGGTACTAGTTATTGGGACTATCAATGCAATGCCATATAGGCTGGTAGCATATCCAGAGAAAGAATTAATAATGAGTGTTTTGGTGGTGGACATCCCTCCTCGTTATGGGATGCTACTATCTAGAAGGTGGAGTGCTACCATGGGTGGAAGTTTACAGTGTGATCTATCCTATGCCACTTTCAAGATTGATGATCAATTTGTCAAGATTGAGCGAGAACCAAGAGTATGCCACATGATTGAGAGAAGTATTGATCATGAAACTACATGTTTTGTCAATACTATTATTAATGCTTTTAGGGAAGAGATCCCTGTACTTGAGAAGGAACCTATTTTGTCACCTATCTCTGTTGAGGTAAGTGTTAATTCTATGAAGGGTGATTTGTGGGTAATGTACTTTGATGGTGCAAATTGCAAGGATGGAGTAGAAGCAGGTATTTTACTTATTTCTCCTAATGGAAATAGCTACAAATTTTCTTTCACATTGAATTTCTTTTGTACCAACAATATAGCAGAATATTAGGCATTGTTGTTAGGAATGAGGTTGGCACAAAAACATGGTATTAAGTTCTTAAGTGTTGTTGGTGATTCTAAGTTGGTGGTGTCCCAAGTTAGGTCAATATATGCTTCCAAGAACAAAAGGTTAAAACAATATAGGAATGCAGTTTGGGATTTGATTGAACATTTTGATGCCTTCAATATTGAGTGGAAGGATAGGAGTAATAATAAGATGGTTGTTTTGTTAGCCAATATAGCAATCAATCCCAATGATATTACTTTTACTGGTATCTCCAAAGTTAAAATTTAGGCTAGGTCTAGTATACCAGACAATATTGAAAATTGGCAAGTTTTTGATGATGATAATGATATCTTGAAGTTTTTGAGTTGTGAAGATCAGTATCATGGTCAAGAATTTGATTGTTTAGCCTTGGTTGAGTCAATAGAAGGAAAAGAAGTTGTCTTTGGCAATGAAGTTATTTAGCTTAGAACTAACAAGGTGCCCAAGGGGCTTGTTGTTTTGGAAATTGTCTTTGATAACCAGGATAGAGTTCAAAAGAATATCAAAAGAGAAGATCATGCTGATCTAGAGGAGATAAATCTTGGAACACATGAGGCACCTAAGAGGGTATACATTGGTAGGGACATGTCTCATAATGTGAGAAAATCTTTGATTGAGTTATTGAGAAAATTCAGGCACATTTTTGCATGGTCATATGATGACCTAAAGGTTTATAGAGAAGACTTGTTTCAGCATATCATTCCTTTGAAGGGAGATGCTAAAACTTTCTGGCAAAAACAAAGTCCTATTAATCCTACTTTGGCACCTAAGATGTAAGAAGAATTGATGAAGTTAAGAGATGCTGGCATTATCAAGCCTATTAGGCATTCTTCTTGGGTGTCAAATCTTGTCCTTGTCAGGAAGAAGAATGGTGACATTAGACTTTGTGTGGACTTTAGGAATTTGAACATCAGCTCATTAAAGGATAACTATTGTCTGCCCAATATGGAAGCTATGTTGCAGAGAGTGACCAAATCAGAATTGATGTCTATGATGGATGGTTTCTCTGGTTATAATCAGGTAATTGTCAAAGAATCATAATAGTTTAGAATAGCTTTCACTACACCTTGGGGGACATATGTTTATGTGAGAATGCCTTTTGGTCTCACAAATGCTAGTGCAACTTTTCAGAGGGAAATGGATGTTGCCTTTTCAGATTTTATTGATGATTTCCTTGTTGTTTATCAAGATGATTTAATTGCTTATTCCAAGAAGGAAGAAGACCACTGTACTCATTTAGAGAAAATATTTGTAAGAGCTTTGGAATATGGCATTTCATTAAACCCAAGGAAATGTGCATTTGGTGTCACTGAGGGTAAGTTGCTTGGCCACTTAGTGGGGAAGCAAGGAGTTAGGATTGATCCTGAGAGGGTGGTAGCCATTGATAAGATTCAGAGGCCAAAGAATATTAAAGGAATTCAGTCTTTCTTTGGTCAGGTAAATTTCTTGAGAAGATTTGTAACAAACTTTGCTGAGGTCACTAGACCTATATCCAAGATGTTAAAGAAAGGATTTGCTATTACATGGGAGGGTGAGCCTGATGAAGCTTTCAAGAATATCAAGCAAGCTATTAAAGATGCACCTGTGCTTAAGGAACCTGATTATAGTATCCCAATGCATATCTTCTCTTTTGCATCTTTTCACACTATTGCTGCAGTTTTGTTGTAGAAAAATAAGGATGGTTTTGAGCAGCCTATTGCATTCTTCAGTAAATCTTTGCAGGCTACTAAATTGAAGTATGACATCAATGAAAAACAAGCATATGCATTGGTCAAGGCTTTGAAAGCTTTTAGATGTTATCTGATGGGAGCAATTGTGATTGCCTTTGTGCCAAGTGCAGCGCTAAAAGATATTTTCTCATAGCAAGAGGTGTCTGGGAGAAGATGTAGATGGATCAATAGGATCCAAGAGTTCAACATTGATATCCAAATTACTAAACTGGTTAGAGGATAGGGATTGGCAAAACTGATGGCTCAATCCAATCTTGATGCAAATCAAATAAATCAACTTGAGGTTGATTATACATGTGACATGGATGATTGTATCTAGTATCAAGATATCATCTATTACTTGAGAAATATGAGATGTCCAGCAAACATGGATGACAATAAGATGAGGACATCAAAATTACAGGCCATCAAGTATGTAATTGTGAAATGTAAATTGTATAGAAAGAATTTAGATTGCATACTTTTGAAGTGTGTTGACGAGGATCAGGCTAATAATTTTTTAAAGGAAATGAATGAGGGAGTTTGTGGTGGGCGTTATATGGGTAAAACAACTACTCATAAAATCTTGAGAGCAGGATTCTGGTGGCCGACAATCTTCAAGGATGTAGAACAGTTGGTAAGGAGGTGTAATGCTTGTCAAAGGTTCTCTGGTAAGCTTAAATTTTTAGGTAATGTGCCCTTAAGGCCAGTTGAGGTGCATGCTCCTTTCCAACAATGGGGAATTGATTTCATAGGGGAGATACCAAACAAGTCAAGTAGAGGACACTCATGGATCTTAGTTGCCACTTATTACTTTACTAAGTGGGTAGAGGCTATCCCTACAAGAAATGCAACTAGTAAGGTGGTAATTGATTTTCTGTTGAATAATATTGTTACAAGGTTTGGGTACCCTAAGAGAATAGTAAGTGACAATGCCATGTGCTTCAGGTTTGCTGAGTACAAAGAATTCTACAAAGGTCTAGGAATTCAAATTTCAAATTCTTCACCTTATCATCCACAAGGAAATGGTCAAGTAGAATCTACTGATAAGAGTTTGATTAATATCCTCAGAAGGATTCTTGGAAAGAATAAGAGGGCATGGAATTCAAAACTACCATTAGCTCTATGGGTTGATAGGGTAACTGTGAAGAAGGCAATTGGTTGTGCACCATTTGACCTAGTATATGGAATACATGCAAGAATGCCTCAAAATAATATGTTGGAAATGTATAAATTTGTGAAATTATATGATGATGATATAGATGATGAAATGTAGTTGAAGATTGAGGACCTCATTAGGTTGGATGAGACTAGAAGAGAATCAGTTGCAAGAAATGCCAAATTGCAGTTGTAGGTTAAAAATTTATATGACAAGAAGGTTGTTGAGAGGAAGTTTGAACCTGGTGATTTGGTGTTAATTTAGAATGCTAGATTGGAGGACAAAGGAAAACATGGTAAATTTGATCCAATCTGGCTAGGGCCATATTTAATTCATGAGAAATGGGGCCAGGATTCATACATTGTCAGGGAATTAAATGGTGATATTCAGGAATTGCCAGTTCATGGACAATTCTTGAAGAAATACTTCAATTGAAGGTATTTTATTTTCAATGAATAGTAGTTAGGTCTGTACATTTTGTAAATTTTGTAAATTTGCTTGCTCATGTCCTGTTTTGTCTTGGTTTGTAGGGTTTTGGTCTAGTTTCTCTTTGTTGTCAATTTTTCCAGTGGGATGGTCTGCTTTAACTAGTGATTCTAGATCCTTGCTATGCCTGCAGGAGCCACACATCCCTAGATAGAGCACCTTGAAAAAATTTCATGGCTCTAGCCCTTTTATTCTAGTCGCTGCAGTTGTTTTTAGGTCTCTGGCATAAACCCTTAGTTCAAATTTAGAAAAATGTAGTCGTTCATAAGAAAAGCTCAGGCCCTGTTCTAATTTTTTGTTACTTTTTTGGGTCACTTAAAAACCTTTAAACGCATGTACCTTATTATTTTATCACCTTGCAAGGTTAGCTGTAATTTTCCTAAGTTTCTATCACCCGACGGTCTTTAATTTTTCTTAAGTCCCTAGCGCTTAATATTTCCCTAAGCCTAATGTCCTGACGGCCTCTATATTTTCTTGGGCCTGGCTTTGACACCATCTCAATCCTATGGTTTTCATAAGTTCACAAGGGTTTTTTCAGAGGCTTGTGATCTTACGACAGTCATTGATTCTCTTTTATGATGTAACCTTTCAATGCAGGTGGGTCCACTGCTAGGTAAGCACATGTGGCTGTCTCTCATTCATCAAGATATCATATGCAGCATGGTGGGGTCACGCTCTATGATATCAGCTAAGATTCCAGATCGACGGTTGGTGTATAAGCGCATAGAATTTTTTGAGCCCTTCAGATCATGTGCCATCTATCTGATCCTCTAGGTGTCCAGGTCAATTCAAACGGTGGGTCTGAATTG
Organism: Chamaecyparis obtusa; assembly: GCA_027943335.1. Classification (NCBI taxonomy): domain Eukaryota; kingdom Viridiplantae; phylum Streptophyta; class Pinopsida; order Cupressales; family Cupressaceae; genus Chamaecyparis; species Chamaecyparis obtusa. Next base: position 791,228 of record BSBK01001899.1, on the reverse strand, counting down.
CCATGTAAGCATAGTTGGTGAACTGCGATTGGTCCATGGGGTAATATGATAGCAGTTGTCAGTGGGACCTGGTTTCTAGCTTGTCAGAGGGTCCTGACATTTGTAGAGAATCAACGATGCATGTAAGTTCTTAAGGAATGTGTCAGAGGCTTGAGATCTTCAAACAAACATCAATTTTACATTTTTCAGAGGTGACAAAATATGGTGGGTCCACTGCTACATGTACACAAATGGTGTCTCCTCATTGGTCGATGTGGATGATAATGCAGGGTGGGGTAATTGTCAGAAAAGTTGGTGATGAGGAAAGAATCAACGGTTGGCATATGATCTCATGGGTTGTGTCAAAGCCATGAGATCTTGCACCCGCCATTCGATTTGAAGGCTTACTGATTGTGGGTCCTGTGTTAGAGATGACTGAGCTTGAGCAGCGAATGGTCTACTGACAAGTGGCATAAAGCAGGCCCAGGCGGGGGTCTAAGTTCTAGTAGTCCAGATAAATGAGGTTAGCAGTACTGACATAGTCCAAAGGCTTCACTCATTCATGAAGAAATTTGGTGGTGTTCTAAGGGGTCTAGCAATTTAGCGAAGGAAGGTCACATAATCGCTAAATTTTTTAGTGGTAACATAAAGTGTTTTGTGAACTAGCGAAACCCTTCAATCGCCAGTTTGCTAAATGTGATTGGGGTCTTTTTAAAAGATAAGTCATAAGGCCCATGAAAAGGAAAGATCTGATGGTCAAGACTTAAAGTTTCTTGAGTTTTGAATATAGACCACGGATTTGGTGCTGGCACCTTGGAAATGACTCTTGCAGTTTGAATTCAAATTTCTTGAAGGGGTTTCCATGACATAAAGGACTAAAATTTATTGATCAAGTGGCTAGATCTGGTAGAATTGGTTTTGCTAACTGTTGCAGTGTGGTCCATGGTGTTCCATGATCATTCGCAAGGGTCTGTACTATGTGGTTTTGTGCTCAAGGTGTGTTTGCAGGTGGCCGATTTGACTAGTTTTCATGACAATTCCTTGGTGTTCTATACTATTCTCATAGATTTTGATGATGGAAGATCTGTCTAAGATTCATTTTCTTTGGGTTGCTTGTGTTTCTTCCCCTACAATAAATTTTGTTGTATTTTGATTGGTTGGGTAGTTGAAACCCTAACCCTAGCCACCTAAAGCTTGATGCATCCTCTTTGAGGATTCCAAGGTGACTATTGGTATAAGTAGTTAGTTTTTTGATAGAGTAAGCGTTTGGTCCTGAGGTTCTATTCTAAATTTTGGTCAGTTCCAGTGATTGTGATTATATGAACATTAGAGGAAAGAGGAGCTAGATTTTGGGTCTTTTTCCTATCTTTGTGTTGTTTTAATTGTATATTGATCCTGCAAATTTTAATGAGAATACATTTGGATTCCAATCTCATGTTTGTGTATGTCTTCTTATTTTGTTCTTGAGCTCATATATGTTAATTTTGCAAAGTGCGTTATCATATGGTAAACAAAGAGTATTTTGAAATTATCTTTGAGTTCCTAACAAAGTTAGGATTAAAGTCTTTCAAGTAGTTTCAGTGATTTCATGGCTAGATAAGGATTTGACGTTCTAATATGTGAGTGAGAAGGATAATAGGCAAACCACTTATCCTGACTTCAAGTGTGTTTAAGTTAGGGTTCAGTTGATATATGTTGTTAGGTGACTCTTTGCCCTTGGTTAAGGCACTAGTCCATTCTCTAGAGGTTGTCCATCATCAATCACACAAACAAATTAAATGATTAAATCTTTCAATTAGTTAGTAAGGGATATAGTTGTATATTGTTTCAAGACTCCTTTAGAGAAGTGAGTCAGGGGTACACCTACCTGAGCATTAAGGCTCAAAGTGTATGAGGATCTCATTGTTGATCCTTGTTAATTGGCCCTCTTCCTTGTAGACTTTGGAGTGGTGATAGAGTCAAAGTATCATTAAAAGTTATCCATCAAAGTATAAATCTACAAGTTGAAGATCAAAGGGAAGAACCAACAGCTGGCATATTATTCATAACACCACAAGGTTACTCCACTCCTAAAGCATTTAGAATCAGGTTCCCTTGCACCAAAAACATAGCTAAATATTAAGCTCTTCTAAACAGTATGAAGATAGCAATCAAATAGAGGGTAATAGAATGACACATTCATGGAGACTCATAACTGGTCATACACCAAGTCAATGGTGTTTATCAAATAAAACATTGAAAGATTATTTCATAAAAGTGCATGGTAGATGATCTAAAGAAGTACTTCCTTTTAGTCACATTTGAACAGATACCTAGAATGGAGAACAAAGTGGCTGATGCTATGGAAACACTATCATCTTTACTGTAGCAACCCGAATAAGAGCTATGCTATGAGTTCTTGGTGGAAGCCTTGTCATTCCCCGCCTATGATTGCCTAGAAACCTACATGATCTAAACCATTGTTGGTCATTATTCCTCCTATTACAAAAACATATACTTCTACCTTCGAGACCAAATCATTCACGATTCCTTTAACCGACATGAAAAACATTACCTTATCCAAAATGCTTCATGGTATGTCATCATTGGTAATGATATATACAAATGAAGTCTAGATGGTACACTTCTTAGATGTTTAGAATGTGAAGAGTCACAACATGCATTAGAGGAAGTCCACGAAGGTAATTATGGATCACATTCCAACAGTTTGACATTAGCTTGAAAACTCATTAGGACAGGATACTATTGGCTAGATATGGAAAAAGAGGCCATGAAATATGCTAAGAATTTTCAGAAATGCCAGGTCCATGGTAATTTGATCCACACACCAGGGAGAGCTTTTATTCCATTTACAACACAATGGCCTTTCCAACAATGGGTGTTTGATCTCATAGGGGCTATCTATCCACATTTTTCAAATGGTCATGTAGCCATATAATCACAGCAACAGACTACTTCACAAAATGGCTTGAGGTAGTTCCTTTAAAATCCCACACTCCATCATCACAGACAATGGAGGCCAATTCAAAAATAAGGAGCTTGATTCTTTATGCTCTAAATTCAAGATCACTCAACATTGGTCATCTATTTACTATCCTCAAGGGAATGGACAAGCTAGAGCATCCAACAAAAACTTATTGAAAATCCTACATCGTATAATCAACAAAACATGAAGAGACTGGTACCTAATGATAAATCTAGCTCTTTGGGCTTACAAAATGAGTATCAAAATGCCCACTGGGGCTACTCCTTTTCTTTAGTATATGGTGTTAAAGTGGTACTACCTATAGAGGTTGAAATCCCATCACTGAGAATCAGAATGAATGGTCTAGTAACCGATGATGATTATAGAGTATCTAGGTTACAAGAACTTGAACTAATAGATGAGCATAGGAAAGCAACGCATGATCATCTCAAAGTATAACATAAAAGAATGTCTAGAGGTTGCAACAAGAAAGTCAGACATAGAGAATTTCAGGTTGGTGATCTAGTCTTGAGAGAGAACACTAAAAATCAATCCCATCAAGAATGTGAAGGGAAGTTTGAACCCAATTGGCTGGGTCCCTTTGTCATCACTTTTTCTTTTGACTCTAGAGCCTATCAACTCTCAATGACTAGAGGAGAATAGCTCCAAGAACCAATCAACATTCTCGATTTGAAGAAATTATATGGCTAAGATATTTAGTCTGGGAAAATATCCTGAAAAAAAGTATAAAAATTGAAAAAAAATGATCATCCTAATGAAAAAATAGCAATAGGTGCCTTGGTGATTCAACAAAAAAATTAAAAAAATGGAAAAATACAAAAAAAATTCAAAAGATGAAAAAAAATAAGAAGAACAAGAAAAAAGTGCCCTAGTGAAAACATGGTAAATAGGCACCTTGGTAGAAAAAATAGAATCTCTACCAAGATGATGAAAACCTAGCAAATGAGCACCACTTGTACAAAATTCTCCATCTATCAAAGCAATCTTGGTAATCTCCTAGCTTTCAGTACTGTTTTAGTTTGTACATATCTCCTTGTTTGATTTCGCATCTTGTTTTCAATAAATTCGGTCTATGCACCAAACAAAGCATCTGCATCCTATCAATGTTTCTAACTTGGGGGCAACCAGTGTCATATTTGATGGTCCTTAATATATACGACAAGTCATGTCCAGTCAAATTCCTTCAAGATCTATCCGAGTCAATTTTTTTGTCTCCCTACCAAAAAAGGATTTTTCACCTAATGACAACAACAAACGAACACACAGCTACAACAAAAACAATCTCTACAAGATTCTTGAATCTTCTTCTATGCTAAACTGATTCACATTAAGATTTTTGCATTTATGTTCCCTCGAGCTCATCAATGATGTCCTTTATAGGATTTAGAGAGTGATGACTAGGGGCATAATCTTTTCTTTGTCTTCTGTTTGTGAGTGAAATCTAATTACTCTAGAAACTCTGGATTGAATTGGTGTCCACTATAAGTGCCTCCATCATGATTGGATGGTCATGTGTATCTCAATCATTGATACCCAGATGCTTCAAGGAAGTTAGATCTAACTTTATCTTTTTGATTAATTTCTTATTCCTACTGTGAAACACAACATTATCCAAGGATGTGAACAATAAAGGGTCACTGTGAGTAATTCACATTGGAACAAGGATGATCTCCCCAATGCTTGATTTGTTTGTATGTAAGCGTATTCAAGTCATCATAGTGTTTATGCTCTGATGCTTATACAAATTGATAAATCAAAATGGACATGATATTTAGGTCATCCTGGCTTTTGTGCCTTGGTGCTTATATCTAAAGCTAACATTTCCAACTAAAAGTTAATATTCATATGTTCATAGTTTTCTAACTAGTGGACATTGTATATACTATTAGGTGTTATGAAAAACAAAAAAATATACTGTAATGATAAAGACCAACATATGATCAGTGACTAAGTTATAGGTCTGCATTTCATTTGCATTTTTCACTCTGCATGGTTGCTTATTTTTTCATGATTTGAATTTAGCATGGTGTTTGATATTCTCCAAATTGTACTAAACATATCACAAGGACTAAGCATCACGTGAAGGTCCCTACACATAATCAACAAGAAGTCATCATTCGAGGTTACACATCAATTTTGACAATGACTGGCCACTTGAACTATCCATGTACACATGTACAAATATCATGTGAATCACTACATAAACATCTCATTTTCATAAAAATTTCACACATTCACTACATACATACATGTGCATCCATCAAAGATAAATAAAGTCATACATTTTCATTATTCATCTACCATTTATCATTACATTTCACATTGCATATTCATACATTCAAAAGTAAAGTAAAAATATTTCCCACATTTTTGCATCACGTGATAAACATCATATATCAAAATAACAAATGGCTCAACACATGGTGCTCTAGCTCCTTCAAATGCTAGCATATACTAAGAGTGAGAGGTAACTCTCTACCTAAGTAACACAACTAAAAAGTAAACAGAAACATAATATGTTGCTCGCCCACTCTAGTGGATCACCTCGGCCTAATTACCTAACCTCCGCCTCTCGCTCCCTCAACTGCTTGTCATGCTCTCACAACTTGACCTCTAAAGATAGTCTATGAGATCTCTGGTCCCTAATCTGGTGTTATTGTATTGTCAAAAAATGGAAGAACTTCCATTTAAGACTGGTTTAGCCCTCCAAGTAAGTTGTTCGGGGTCATGTCAAACACCTTGAATGGGTCTTTGACTTGGATTTTTCTTTTTCCCCTCTTTTGCCCCATTTTCCAATTCCTTCCTACCTAATCCTGGAAAACTTCTCTGAGAATTTGAGGTTCTTGACCTCAGGGTCCAGGTTGACCTTGACCTTGAGTTGAGGTTCAAATTTCAAAATCTAAAAATTTCCAGATGTTAGGTTTCAGAAAAATTTATTTCCCACTTTTGGGTCGGCTATTTCGGGCTTTGAAATGGGAAACTCTTCAATAATATTTAATATAGGTCCACTTCCAAGAGTTTAGGCTTAATGGAAATTTAATTCTCATATGTTCACCTCTCTAGAAAATTGTACCCTAGACTAGTATAAAAAGAAGCTTTCTCCTCTCATTTCAATGAATCCTCCATCACAACACAAGAGCGATAGCAAGTGAAATCAACCAATCAACAAGCAAGAAATAATGAGAAAGAAATAATTCAAGCATTCATCTATCTTTAATCATTCACGCATTCAAGATTCAATTTATCAAGGAGATCATTGGTAGCCATTAAAGGATTCAATCTCTATGGAGCCCTTTTGTTGAAGATTTCTCCATCCACCTCCATTCAAGCTTCTTCCTATTCCAAGATCCATTCAATATTAGTGTTGAAGATATAAAGACAATTGATTTAAGACATCCTACATTCAATTCTACATTCATTTGGAACATCCATACTTTTGGATTCAAGGATTTGAATCCTCCACAAGGGTTTCAACATAGGCAAGGTGAATTATTTCATTTATTTTGTTTATTACTGCAATTTCAATTTAATTTCAAGGTTAATTCCAAAACTGGGGTTTGACCAAGGCAAATCCCTTATCCAAAAAATAAAACCATATTTCTTGCATGAATAGGTACGAAACAATGAATTATAGTGCAGATCTAGATACCCTTTTCAGCAAACTTTTGGAATCTGCAAACAGAATTTCCCTCGGAGCAATGCAGGTCAAGGTCAACATAAAGGGTTCAAGGTTGACCTTTATTTGGGTCAAGGTCAACCTTTCTCAGAAAAGGAAACGGTTTCTAGGTTTTCTTTGTCTCTATTTTCCTATCCCAGATTTGTTGCATAATGTTTAGAAACTTAGTACAAACACCAGAAAATAGCATTTTCTAGATCTGCTATACTTTGAGGTTAGTATTTGTCTTCAATTCAATTAAGATTTCAATACTCCCTTAAATAACAAAATGTAATATTTTCCTCTTTCTTCATATTCTTCATTAACTGATTCATTTATGCATTGACCAATTTTTTGTGGTTAATCTATTTGGATCTTTCTTTTGGGAATTTGGGGTTAAGAAGAAGATCTTACATTCCCCAATTATTTTATGTGTAGAGGATACCTTATTAAATTAGGGTGAACACAACACCCTCCTTTTTATCCTCTACATTTTTGGTGAACCATACAAGCTTATCCCCTATCTTTTGCAGAATTAGATGCCCTATTGTGTCTGTGGTTCACCCCTTACATTTTTGGTGAACCCACGATAGACAACTCTTTCTTTTATGGTGTTATATCTTTCATGTATTAGCATTCTTTTATGTGTTTGCATTTATAGTTAAAAAATAAGACAAAAAAATCATATAAAGCAAAAATACATAAACATTTATTTGTTCATGCTTTGTGTTTTCCTAGTTTAGTTCATTTGCATTCCATTGGTATATGAGCTTTACTACCTCTATTCCTGCTTATAATATTTTGGCTAGAAGAAGTCATGGACTTATGGGTTTCTTTGATCCTGAGTCTTCCTCTCCTCTCATTAGGATCCTAGATGACAATTTGATTACTCATGATTCCAATCCTACTAGGGAGCATAACTCTTCTCACTCATCTCATGATGAAGAAGATGCTTTAAGGGGTCCTCCTGAATAAGTCCAAAAACTTTCAACTGAACTTGATAAAATGGAAAATTGGCTTATTGAAGAAAATCATAATCAAGATTTTATTCAAGCTATAGACGCTTTTAAGAAAGTCTTTCATGATAGTGATCAAGGTGTTAATCTCTTGCGTGATATTAATCATCTTGTGCATTTAAATGTCAAACCTTTGGCTCAATAAGCTCAAGAACTAAGATTCACTCCTCCTATCATTAGTATGGAACCTTCTTATGTTCCTTTACCTATCATTCCTACTTATAATCCTCCTTTAGTGACTACATCAGTTCCCTCTCTTCCTATGAGTGTTTCACTGGTGTCTCTACCTACTTTAAAACCTTCTTCTCATAATGTTCCTTTTACCTATTCCAACCCTCTTCCAACTGTGGTTCCAAGTGTTCCACTAGTTGTGTCTTCCATTCCTACTACTTCCTACACTTTCCCTAATGTTTCTAATGCTCCTATATCTCCTATTTCATCTGATGATTCCATAATCATTAGTTTGGCTCAAACTATGTCCTCTTTACAATAACAATTTGCATATTTAACTCAATCCAAGTTTAGTATTCCTACATGTGACATGGGTATTCCTTTATCCCTAGACATTATTCATGTGCTTGTTCCTTAGTAAGCTGATGTGCCTCATCTAGAGAATTACAATGGTTAGGGAGACCATGTCACTCATGTTAAAACATTTCAAATCCCTTGTAGTGACTATGCTCATGACCATAGGATTTTAGCCAAGTTGTTTGCTAGAACTTTTCGTGATAAGGCCTTGCAATGGCATTGTTCCTTGCCTCCTTATTCTATTGACTCTTTTCCAAAACTTGATAATGCCTTTATCCAAAAATTCCAAAATAACATTGGTCCACAAGTGTCCTTAACTAATTTGATGCATTGTAAACAAAATCCTAAAGAAAATTTGACTGAATTTATTGGTATATTTAAGCATTTGTATGCTCAAATTTCTTATCACATTCCTTATATGTTAGAATAATTGAGAAGGGGGGGGGAGAATCAGTTATCCAGTGTCCCAAAAAAAAATGTATAATTCAAAACTATTTCTTCAATTTCTACTCCTCGATAAACAATAACTATTTTCACTGTTTGTGCTTTTACCGATTACCAGTCAAATACTATAACAATTACCAATCAAATCTAATGTGTAACATGTAAAGAATGATAACAAACAAATATCACAATCAACACATAACACAAGATTTAATGTGGAAACCTTGTAAAGGGAAAAACCACTTGGGACCGACAACCCAAAATTGTTCACTCTTCTGAAGTAAGGTCGGCTAAGACCCAAACCTGTCAAAGGTTTACAAACACACTATCAGGTGTGACCTTGTTAGAGAATTTTAGACTAGAAGTTATCATCCAACCAGCATTCACTATGGGGTTGACAGGATAACAATGTTCATTCTATGAATGATACATCATAAGACTTTCAGAGTCCACTCAGTTAAGAGATTATATACAATGGTTAAATATGTAATAGTAAATGACCTGCCTTAATACAACTTCAATTGCAGATTACAGATCAATATTTAGTCCATACAAATCCTTCTAATCAATATTTCACTTTAGATTCAATACTGTATCAATTTACTATCCATCGATAATTTCTCTCTGTAGCTCGGTAATTATTCTACAGATTGGTTCTTACTAACCAGTATGATCAGAATGCATGAAAACCTTTTTCACGCGATATTCCTGTAGCTTCTACTTCTTCTCGCATCAACATAAAGAAATTATGTTCTCTTATATAGATGAGTAAATCATTTTCTTCTCCACCATCATACTTTTCCGCTTAACCTCATTCATAGATTTTTCCACTTCAAACTTTCTCGGTACTTGTGTCAATAACATATTACAATCTGCTCCGTTAGATCTTCCCTTAATTTTGTCAGCCGTCGATCTATGTAACAAACATTATCTATTACCTTGATGTTATACTCTTGCCAACTCATCAATCTTATCGGCTAAACTAATCATTTAATTCATTATTTTCCGCTCAGTTAACAAATAAATGGGTTAGTGAACACTGCTCAGTTAATACTATGATTGGTATACACTACACTCTGTCGGTGTATACTAGAAATGCTTCATTTACCAACAACATTGCTTTGTGTCTTTCAGCTCCATCTTCATCATAGATGAATGCAACATAATAAAGTCAATATCATCAAGTCATAGACTCATCAACAAGTTACTCAATGTGTTCCTTATCCTCATCTGTCATGCACATCTTTCTTAATGTAGATTTCTCTGTTCTTCATCTTTTTCACCTTTCTTCAGATGTCTCGGTATAGTAACTTACAAGATAAGTTTTGTCAAACTAGTTGACATCAATGACAACATAATACTAATTTAATCATATTACATATCTAATCAGCAACTCCTCAGTGATCTTTAAACATAGATTCTTCAATCAGATTCCAAATCAGTTGTAGTCCAACAATCTCTCCCTTTGGCATTAATGTTAACTCAAGTAATATGAAATGTACCATACACATCCCAAACATATATTCTACAACTTTGTGAACAAAATGTTGTAAGTCAAATAGAATTAATATGTTTAATCACTATGTTACTAAACAACATTAGATAGTAGCATTACCATTCTGTAGTTGTTATCTTTTTAGTTCTCTTGTTCCTACTTCTGTTCTCTGTAACTAATCTTCAATACTCTGTCTCATTCAAATTGTCTCTCCCTTAGATAATTCCCGTCAATGCTTGTTCCTTTTTCATATTATTTATCTCTCCCTTTGACAGAAATGCCAAAGAAACAAATAAACAAACAATTATGTCTTCCTCTATATCTCTGAATACTGATATTCCAATCGGTTCAAGTTCTCAAACTTAATCACAACCTTGAACATGATTCAAAGTGTGAACTATGTTGCATCAACATAAATGATCTTCTGATATAAGTAGGCTAATGCAACAACCAGATCACATTAGTGACCGATAGATAGGGGACAGACCCCAAGTCTAGTCCTCAAGTATTCAAATGTGTCCTTCGGTAGGGGCTTTGTAAAAATATCGGCAAGTTGTTCTTTAGATGTGAAAAATTTTAACATTAATTTTTTCTCTTGCACTTTTTCTCTTAAGTAATGATACTTAATAGATATATTCTTTGTCTTAGATTACATCACAGGATTCTTTGAAATATTAATAGCACTAGTGTTTTCACAATATATAATCACCGGGTCAGTGATTACCTCATTCATTCCTTCCAACACTTGTTTGATATATGCAATGTTTGAACAATTAGTAGGAGTAGCAACATACTTTGCTTCAGCTGTAGACTGAGAAATACAAGCATGCTTTTTACTTGTCCATGTTACAAGTCTTTCACCAAAGAAAAATGCTCCTCTGGTGGTGCTTTTTCTATCACTGACATTTCCAGCCCAATCAACATCGGTGTAAACTTTCAGTTCAAACTTTCCTTCCTTAGGATACCATAATCCATAATTCTCTATTTTCTTTAGGTATCTTAAGATCCTTTTTGTAGCTATCATGTGTGATTCTCTAGGATTAGCAAAAAATCTTGCAACAATACCCATAGCATGTGCTATATCTAGTCTACTGTGAACTACGTACATTAATTTACCAATCATGGATCGGTAAAGTGGCTAATTTACCTCTGCAGTTTCATCCTCCTTTGTCAATTTTCATCCAGTAGCCATCAGTGTTCCCATAGGTTTAGCATCTTCCATGCCAAATGTCTTCAGTACTTCCTTTATGTATCTAGATTGTGTGATGAATATTCCATCACTCTGCTGAATCACTTGTAGTCCAAGAAAGAACTTAATCTCTTCAAACATAGACATTTCAAATTCCTTTTGCATTTCATCAGCAAATGCCTTGCAAACAAGATCGAAGCCTCCAAAGATAATATCATCAATAAATATTTTAGCAATGATAATAGTATCATCAATATCACCTTTCACATACAAATTGATGTTTTCACTTGTTCTAACAAATCCAATACTTAACAAGTAAGTATCTAGTCTTTCATACCATGCTCTCGGTGCTTGCTTCAATCCATATAAAGCTTTATGTAATCTACATACCATGTCTTTATTGTCTAGATCAACAAATCCTTCAGGTTGTTCAATATAGACCTCTTCTTCAAGTATACCATTTAAAAATGTTGACTTCACATCCATTTGATAGACTTTGAATTTCTTGTGTGTAGCATATGCAAGTAGCATTCTAACTCCTTCTAATCTAGCAACAGGTGCAAATGTTTCACCATAGTCAATGCCTTCTTCCTGTGCATATCCCTTGCATACCAATCTAACTTTATTTCTTGTGACTTCACCATTTTTATTCAATTTATTCCTATATATCCACTTAGTACTAATAACATTCTTATCTTTTGGTTGGGGTACTAAGGACCAGGTTTTGTTCTTCTCTATTTTCTCTATTTCCTCCATCATTGCATTAACCCATTCTTCATTCTCTAATGAAACTTTCATAGTTTTAGGTTCAAATTCACAAATTAGACATGTACCCTGTCTTGTTTTGCTTCTAGTTTGCATTCTAGCATGTCTGTTTCTAATGATTTGTGTCTTAAGATGATGTCTTCTGAAAAAACTAGCTAGAACTTGATTTCTCCTTTCTTGTTCATCCTGCTCAGGGTTATTTCCTTGCTCAGTAGCTCCATCTTGTTCCTCGGTTTGTGTTGTCCATTGTCCTGCATTGTTTCCCTGTTGACCAGTTGTTACAACTGGCGGTGTTGGTAGATACTCTGGATGTTCAATGTAAGTGAATCTACCATAGTCTTATGGTTCCTTTGTACTTTCCTCTATGTACTTGTCATCAAAATTTTCAACACGAGCATTAGTACTTTCAACTATCTTATTTGTAACCTTATGAAAACATTTGTATGCTTTACTTGTAGTGGAATATCTAAAAAATATCACTTCATCTCCTTTAGAATCAAATTTTCCATTTCTCTCATCTTTCAAAATAAAGCATTTACTTCCAAAATTTTTAGAATAAGTTACAGTAGGTTTGTGTCCAAACCATAGTTCATAAGGTGTTTAGTTGGAGTCCTTCTTTAGTTGTACTCAGTTAAGAACATACATAGATGTACTAACAGCTTCTCTCCAATATGTCTGAGTAACATTCTTCTGTAACATCAATGTTCTAGTACAGTCAATTATAGACCTATTCCTCCTTTCAGAAATGCCATTTTGTTGAAGTGTCCTCAATGCAGATACCTATCTTTTGATTCCATGCTCATTACAAAAATTAGTAGATTCATCTGAGATAAATTCATCTCCTCTATCAAATCTTAAGCATTTTATTTTCTTTTCAATTTCTTTCTCTACCTTAGCTTTATACCACTTGAACATTTTGAAAGCTTTAGATTTCTCTTTTAAGAACATAACAGTCATTAGTCTAGTATAGTCATTATCAAAAAGAATAAAATATCTATCACCAAAATAGCTCTGAGTTCTAATAGGACCACATAGATTGGTATGAACCAACTCAAGTATCTTCTTTGTTGAATAGTCTTTGCTTTTAAAACTAGACTTAGTCATCTTACCTTTCTGACATTCATGGCACATGGAATGATTAGGTTTTGTCAAGTTAGGCAATCATCTAACTCTTTTCTTTCTACTAATCTTGATCATGTTGTCAAAGTTCACATGGCATAACCTTCTGTGCCACAACCAAGCATCTTCATCCTTTATTAAAAAACAAGAAGACTAATCCATACCAAGATAGAATAGATTACCTCTGGATTATGTACCAATTTTGACAAGTCTTCCTCCATCATCATAGATCTTCACCTTTTTGCTCTCAAAAGCTAGTCGGTGGCTTGAATTGTTCGGCTAAGCCACACTTAATATATTATAGTTTAGTCCATCTACCCAGTATGCATTTTCACATTGTAATCTGTCATTGATCATCAGTGATCCTTCACCTCTTACCATACAAGGTGCATCATTTCCCATTCTCATAGATCCTCCATTATATTCAACAAGATGATCAAACTTCTCTACTTCACCGATCCTATGATGTGTACAACCACTTTCTATGATCCATATATCATTTCTGCTTACTTTAGAGATCAGTGCTATCTCTTCATGTTTTCTCTTCTTCCTCTGAGTCATCTTTCATAGAAACAAATACAACTTCTATATCATCTTCAAAATTAGATTCAATTTCAATATCTTCAGCTATGTAACATACCTTTTTTCCTTTTTCATCTCAGTTGTCTCTATTATAGTGTTGGTAGCCTCTATTGACTCTTCTCCCATAGCTTCCTTCAGATCGGTCTTTGGATCTATCATCATCTTTCTTCTAAGGACATCTAGCAGTGATGTGACTGACCTATTTATAGTTAAAGCATGCCAAAGGTAGCTTACCTCTATACCTTCCTTTTCCTTTGGGCAATCTTCTGGCCATAAGTGCTTCAAGCTCATAAAGCTCATCATCGATATTGTCATCACTATCACAATTCTTATTATTCCTGCTAGACTTTCCAATCTTCAAAGAAGACATGAAAGTGGATTCAATAGAAGGAACAACACTGTTATCAAAATTGTTTAATTCAAAGGTTGTAAGTTTACCAATCAGAGTGTCTAGAGTAAGGTTGGATGTAGCTCTTGTTTCATGAATAGTAGAAATCCCGATTGCATAAACTGGTAGCAAAGTTCTAAGAATCTTGCTTATCACTATTTCATCATCAATTACTCCATCAAATTCTCTAATAGCATGTACCACCTCTTTGAGTCTATTTGAATATTGTACAATGTTCTCACCTTGTTTCATTCTCATATCATCAAATCTGCCTCTTAGACTTTCAGCTCGAGCTCTTTTGAAATTCAGATCTCCACTGTATATTTGTGTTAGTTTATCCCACATTGCTTTGGCAGTCATGCATGTCTTGATATCTTCAAATTTAGTGTCGGTACAAGCATCAGCAAGTTCCATCATAGTAACATTGTGTTCATGCTTGTCATTCAATAGATCAAGAGTTAAGGGACTAGTGGGCGGTTGTATGTAGCCCTTCTCCATCAGATCTAGTGTAGAGTTCCCAATTCCAGATATGTGCAACTTCATTCTGCTTTGCCATACTATGAAGTTTTCTTTGTTCAGTTTCAGTATTTCCCTCTTATACATCTTGAGACCTTTATGCTTAAGTCCTTAAAACTCTGTTCCAAGAAACCAGTGCTCTAATACCAATTGTTAGAATAACTAAGAGGGGGGGGGAATCAGGTATCCAGTGTCCCAAAACAAAATGTATAATTCAAAACTATTTCTTCAATTTTTGCTCCTCAATAAACAATAACTATTTTCACTATCTGTGCTTTTACCGATTACTAGTCAAATACTATAATAGTTACCGATCAAATCTAATGTGTAACATGTAAAGAATGATAACAAAAAAAATCACAATCAACACATAACACAAGAGATTTAACATGGAAACCCTATAAAGGGAAAAGCCACCTGGGACCGGCAACCCAAAATTGTTCTCTTCTAAAGTGAGGTCGGTTAAGACCCAACCTTGTTAAAGGTTTACAAACACACTGTCAGGTGTGACCTTGTTAGATGATTTTTGACTAGAAGTTATCATCCAACCAGCATTCACTATGGGGTTGACAGGATAACAATGTTCATTCTATGAATGATACATCATAAGACCTTTAGAGTCCACTCGGTTAAGAGATTTTGACTATATACAATGGTTAAATATGTAATAGTAAATGAACTTCCTTAATACAACGTCAATTGTAGATTAAAAATCAATATTTAGTCCATACAAATCCTTCTGATCAATATTTCACTTCAGATTCAATACTGTATCAACTTACTGTCCATCGGTAATTTCTCTCTGTAGCTTGGTAATTGTTCTACAGCTCGATTCTTACTAACTACTATGATCAGAATGCATGAAAACCTTGTTCATGTGATATTCCTATAGCTTCTACTTCTTCTCGCATCAGCATAAAGAAATTATGTTCTCTTATATAGATGAGTAAATCATTTTCTTCTCCACCATCAGATTTTTCTGCTTAACCTCATTCATAGAGTTTGCCGCTACAAACTTTCTCAGTACTTGTGTCAATAACATGTTACAATCTACTCCATTAGATCTTCCTTTAATTTTGTCAGTCATTGATCTGTGTAACAAAACATTATCTGTTACCTCAATGTTATACTCTTGTCAGCTCATCAATCTTATCGGCTAAACTAATCATTTAATTTATTCTATTCCACTCGGTTAACAAAGAAATGCATCGATGAACACTGCTTAGTTAATACTGTGATTGGTATACACTACACTCTGTCGGTGTATACTAGAAATGCTTCATTTACCAACAACACTACTTTGTGTCTTTCAGTTCTATACTTTGTTAGTCCATTTTCTAGTCAATGCAAAAATCCTATGAAAATGGCCTTTTCCTTACAATCTTTGTTAAGTTGTCTTGCCATGCCTGCAATCATAGTTTTAATGTGCGATGAAGATCCAAAATGTTTCATGGTGTGCGCTCTTGGCCCCGTGTTCTATAATGTGTTACCTTGCTCCAGTTTAGATCACATCTCTTAAATCCTAAAAACCAGGGAGTTATTAATGTTTTAAGGTCTACGGGAGATAGTTCTTAATATGCCAAATTGTCGAAAACCCATTGTTGTTTTCTGTCTCTGCTACTTTTGGGGTCTGCATGAAAACCTTGGTTGTTTTCGATCCTTCACCAAAAACCCTAGATGTTTTCAACCACGCATTTCTTCCCTTTTTTCGGCACTCCTTGTTCATCGATCCTAAGTGAACAAGCGTGATCAGTCAGTGGGACCCGGTTCTTCGCAGTTGTTTGGTGCAGTTAATGTTCAGTTGGAATCGGTGGTTGTCGCATGTTAAAATGGTGAAGATGCATGATGTTTATCCTTCACGCTTTTGTGACAGCCATTGGATTTTTCCTATGTGGGCGTGTCATGGGTCCATGTGGGTCCGTGTGTCAGACAGTGCTGAGGTGCTAATTTTTTATTGGTCCATGTGGTGATGAGTTAGAACTTGTCAGCAGGGCTTATGTTAGAGATTTTAATCTGTGGTCTACATGTGATCACATGGAATATTCTCACCCCATACAATCATGCACCCATCATCTGATTAGATGCCGATGGGTTTGTTTGTAGTGGTCCCGCTGGCTATTATGTGGCATCTTGTGGTTGGCTGTCGCATGATCACATGTTAGAATTTTCTGACACGAGATCATGCGACCAATTAACACCTGTTCCTGGGCCCGTTGGTGATGGAAGTGTTGTGGTCCCATTGTCAGACTGGGAGGACAAGGTGGCAGTCTTGTGGCCTTGTCACATGATCGCAAGGGCCATCTCTCGGCCATGCAATCATGCGACAAGGATACCATGTTGGTGGGGAGCGGTGACATGGTGCTGATGTGGAGGCTTGTCGTATGTTTGCATAGCCCTTTTCCTAGCTATGTGATCATGCGACAACTATTTGGACATCACGGTTGTGGAGTTAAGGTGGGTCCACCGTGCCAGTGTTGTCGAGTTGTCTGATTTTGATTGGTTGTTGACTGGTGAGGTGACTGATGACTTTTCAAAGGGGCCCGTGACTATTGTTAATTAAATATGGCCACTTGATTTGTCAGGAAGAGGAAGAGATCGATGACCACGTTTAAAATTTTATTGACTAGCCGTTGCATTTGAATTCAAATCTGCAAAGGGTTTTCCCAGCGACAAAAGGTACAAGATTTATGGCTTTCACAAGGGTTTTCAACTGGTTTGGTGGAGATGGTTGTTGTGATGTGATCCAGGGTTCCTGTGGTCGACTGCATGATGGTTTTGTACCTAGTGAAGGACTATTTTGTGCTCGAGGTGTGTTTGCAGGTGGCTGATTAGACTAATTTTCATGGCAATTCCTAGTTTTTTGTCCTGGCTCACAGATTTTCATAATTGCAGATCTATCTGAGATTTTCTCTCTCTAGATTGCTTGGTTTCCTACCCCTGCATTAATTTTTGGCTTTTCTAGTTGGTTTAGTTGTTGAAACCCTAACCCTTGTCATGGTTACCCGTAGCTTGTTGCATCCTAACTTGTTTGGGATTCCAAGGTAACCAGTGGTATAAGTAGTCAAGATTTTGACTTAGTCAGGGTTCCTTTTTTTGCAATTTTTGAGAAGACTTGGTTTCGAGAAGGGTCATTTTCTTATAGATATTTCCTTTTCTCTACATGTAGAGTTCCCTCTTTCCTCTCAGGTTTTCTGAGAATATAATGCATATTGTAATAGATTTGTCTTATGTATGAGGATTTGATATACTCTTACTATTACCAAGCTATCTCCATTTGAATTCTAAGTCCATTAATCATACATCAAGGGTGTTTGATTTTTCTATTTGCATTACCTAAGTGTTTGCAAGTGGAGTTGTCTTCGCAGGGATAACTGGTTCAGAGTTAGTGTTCACGTATGTATGAGCTGAGGTGTCAAAGATATGTCATGCTTGTATTCCAGTGGATGCTGGTCAATGTATTATCTACTTATAGGTCTCTTCTAAGGGGAGGGTTAAAATCCTTTGAATGGATAATAACGTACTTGAATGCATAGGTGGGTTATTGAGTTGAGGTTTGGTCATGGTGTGTGATTGATGTTAGGCATCAACACACTGAGTATATTGTTTTCTTGTTTCATAGCTTTCTCTTGCAATAGGGTATTTGACTCTGCCACCCATTGGATAAGGCACTGGTTTATGAGAGCTTTAGGGTATCTCAGGGGTCCCTTCAACCCATCATAAATCATTTCCATTCAGTTCCACCCTTTCCCTTTCTTGTTGTTAGGTTAGGTCTCTGGTTTTCATACTCACTCCATGCAAGCAAGGCTATTGCATGAGGTATTGGTTTCATTTGAGGTATAGGATACCTAGAAGAGTTTGAGAACCATTCCATAGTCAGTTACCTATAGGCTTGTAGTGTGACACAAGTTGTATAAGTGTGCAGATGAGGTATACCCTCCTAGGTGATGTGGAGCTCAAAATATAGAAGGATATCTCTTTGATCCTTTTCAGCTGGCCTTTTTCCTGTCAGATTTGGAATGTTGAGTGAATGTGACACTAGCCCTGTCAATCCTTATGTCAAACTAACCTTTGGGGAAAAAGAACACCAACATATTTCATCATAGATGAATGCAACATAATAAAGTCAATATCATAAAGTCATAGACTCATCAACAAGTTTCTCAATGTGTTCTTTATCCTCATCTGTCATGTACATCTTTCCTCATGTAGATTTCTCTATTCTTCATCTTTTTCACCTTTCTTCAGATGTCTCGGTATAGTAACTTACAAGATAAGTGTTGTCAAACTAGTTGACATCAATGACAACATAATACTGATTTAATCATATTACATATCTAATCAACAAATCCTCAGTGATCTTTAAACATAGATTCTTCAATCAGATTCTAAATCAGTTGTAGTCCAACATGATATTGATATTCAGCATATGTTTATTTCAAATTTACAAAAGGATATTAGAGACAAGATTATGCTTACTAAATTTACCTCTTTTTAATAACTTTGTGCAGCGCTTCATCATTATCAATTACAAGTGAGTCAATTTGAGAGAAACACTCCAATTGCTCATGTTCTAGGTTATAAGAGTGATGCTACTCCTAATCCCAACAAGTTTCAAAAACCTAACAACTATGTCCAGATAAATAAGAAAGAAAATGCAGTTGTTGATCAAGTTCTTGTTGTATCCAACAATGCCACTTTTGCATCCATTGCTTTTCATCTGAATTGTATGTTTACTCCTCTTTCTAAATATTTACATTCTATTATGAGTAAATTGTTGAATGCTAATATAATTACTTTACCTCCTATTCGACCTCTTTTACCTACTACGATGGCATCCAAATCCTTTGATTCCAAAGCCTTTTGTCAATACCATCGTTAGAATGGCCATGATACTGAGAAGTTTTATTCTTTAGAACATAAGGTTCAAGACTTAATTGATTCTAATGCTTTATTTGTTGATAATTTTTATGGTGGTGGGAATAAATCTATCTCTCCTAATGAAAATTTTCAAATCTATATGAATCCTTTGCCTACACATGATACTAATACCATTGTTTAACCATCTTCTGTGGATATTGTTTCTAATTCAAAGATGGAAGATCTTAATCATATTGTTAACCATGTGGAGCATGATGTTTTGTCTCAACCTGTATCTCCACCCTAACCTCAATCTCAACCTCAACTTCAAGTTCCACCTCAACCTAAACCTAAACTCAAACCTCAACCTAAACCTCAAAAACAACCTAAGAATAAAAGACCTAGGGAAATCTTGATTACCTTTGATGATTCTGAGACTATTAAAGCTCCTGATGGTCCCCTCTACATTTATGCTAGGACTTCTGAGATACTTACATGCAGTTTTCTTGTTGATCCTACATCCTTAGTCAATGTTATTACTGAAGAAAATATTTTTATGAAGAACTTACAACGTGATTGTTACATTGATACATCAGATGTGTGGATTCAAACTTGTAATGGTTTTCTTTATCCATCATTTGGTTCTATTAACTTTCCTATTGAACTTTGTGGTAAAGTTGTGGACACTACCTTCATTATTGTTCCTACTTTCGATCAATTTCAAGTTAAGTTTGGTTTTCCTTGGTTGAATTCCATGCATGTTGTTGCTTCTCCTATTCATAAATGTCTTAAATTTATTCATGATGAAGAAGTGAAGATGATTAATCATAGTTTATATCAACCTTCTAGAACCAAGGATTGTGCTACCCTTGACTTCTTTTGGCCTTCATTACCTAATTCATGCAGTCCTTCTTGACCTAATAACCTTTTTCGCTCATATCAAGCCTATAAACATTGCAAGATTCTTGAGTTAAGTATGCCTCAAATGGATCTTAACCTTGGTATTTTTCCTACACCTTCCATACCTCCTTTATCCATGGCTTCTAGTTATGTTAATCAAGTTCCTAGTGTTTGTTTTTATTTTACTAAGAATCCTACTAATCCTCCTATAGAACCTGTGAAGGAACCTGTGGTTATTCCTCCTAGTTCTCAACAAATTTTAAAAAAGACAAAACTTAACCGATCTGCCAATGAACATCATAAGAAGCATCAAGCTCAAGCTAAGGCTTGTGCCTCTATTCTTCAAAGTTCTTTACCTTCTTTTGACCATCTTATGTCTGACATGTTAGAATAAGTTAATGTTAAGATGAATGATTATGATGATTCTATTTGTATCTTAGATTCTATTTCGATTAATGTTGATGAAGAAGATACTCACGATGATCCTAATTATGCTAATGATGAATATGAGACTATTGAAATTGATACTGATCTACCTAATATGCTTTCAACATAATTGATAATTACACCTACTATCAAACATAATGATTCTCAAGAGAATCCTTGTTTGGAACTGGCTATTATTCCTACTATTTTGGATATAGTCCCTCTTGTGAGTTTCCCACCTTCCCTAAATGATATAGACCGAGATGGGGAGAGTAGGTGATGTGCTTGATTGGCTTGTCCTTCATGGTAATTTTTTGTGTGTTTTCCTATTGTATTGTGCTTTTCCTGTAATGTGTTTGCTAAATGTTTGTTAGATTCTTTTATATGACCCTTGTTACTTTGTTGGTGCAAGGTGATAAAGGAATCGAACCTATTTTTCTATTCCTCTATATGTATCTCTATTCTTCCATATATTTTTTCATGTTATGTTGTACTTGTGCTATTATTCGTAAATGTTTTCCTTGTGTAGTCCACTTGGATATGTGACTTGGTAGCACTAATTCTTTTTGGTCTCCATGTTGTGATCTGAAAAGACTCTTCTTCGTAATTCTTGCATTTTCTTTCCTCCATTGTGATTGTAGTTCTACTTTCTTTTGGGAATGATGTCAATTCATTTGCAATAATATATATATATATATATATATATATATATATATATATATATATATATATATATATATATATATATATATATATATATATATATATATATATATATATATATATATATATATATATATATATATATATATATATATATATATATATATAATCTTATGATCATACTGACCCCATGGTAGTTAGATCCCTTGTATGTTCTCTATATGTTTATGTCCTATTTCTCTATATTTGTCTTCGCGTGGGGGCATCTCATAGTGGAAACTTAATCAATGGAGCTCTTTACATTTCTGTTCAAGCCATTGCTCTTGTTAAAGTGTTAAAAATGATTTTAATGTGGGGTCATACACTCTGCTCATTTTTTGCACACACGTACTTTCAATATATATATTTTTCAAAGCTCTTTTCTCCCTTTATGGATTAGTGAATAATCATTAAAGCATGTATTTTTATCTTATAGGATCCCTTGATCCCTCTAGTTTCAATTTTCAATTTTTTATCGCTTAAGGTTAGAGGTGTCCTTAAGATTGGATCTCTCTTGTTTTGGATTTTCTCTTCTAGAATAGAATATTCCTGAGGGTAAATCCTTGATGGGTTGACTAGTGAGAAGCCACATTACTACGCGGTTCAATCCCATCTTTCTAGTTGCGTTGTTTCCTTGTGTGATTCACAATGGGAGATAAGTTAACATTGGGTGAGGTAATCACACCCTCTTCTCTCTTTTTTCTAGAGATGTCTCTCTTATTGTAATCTTGGAGTTGACAAAGACTTCAATCCCTGGGGGCTTGAGGATTCCATTGTCCCTTTAATTTCAATAAGATTATCTTTTTCTTTGTGATCTCCCTTACCAAGAATTTGCATTGAGTCCATACTCTTGCTAAAGTGAGGGCTAAATGTATCATCAGAAAATGGAAACACTTCCATTTAGGACTGGTTTAGCCCTCTAAGTAAGTGGTTTGGGGTCATTCAAATACCTTAAATGGGTCTTTAACTAGGATCTGGCTTTTTCTCCTGTTCTGCCCCATTTTCCACTTCCTTCCTACCTAGTCTTGCCAACCTACTATGAGAATTTTAGGTTCTTGACCTCAGGGTTAAGGCCAACCTTCTAGGACAAGGTTGACCTCGACCCTAACCCAGGGTTCAAATTTCAAAATCTAAAAGTTTCTAGATGTCAGGTTTCAGAAAGATTTATTTCCCACTTTTGGCTCGGTTGTTTTGGACTTCAAAACAGTAAACTCTTAAATGATATTTAATATAAGTCCACTTACAAGGTTATAGGCTTAATGGGAATTTAATTCTCTTATGTTGGCCACTCTAGAAGTTTGTGCCCTAGACTAGTATAAAAGGAAGCTTTCTCCTCTCATTTCAATGAATCCTCTATCACAACACAAGAGCGATAGAAAGTGAAATAAACCAATCAAGAAGCAAGAAAGAAGTAGAAAGAAAACATTCAATCATTCATCTATCTTCAAGCATTCAATCATTCAAGATCCAATTCATCAAGGAGATCCATTGGTGGCCATTGAATGATTCAATCTCTATGGGCCCCTCTTGTTGAAGATTTCTCCATCCACATCCATTCAAGCTTCTTCCTGTTCCGAGATCCATTCAATATTGGTGTTGAAGATATAAAGACAAATGATTTGAGATATCCTACATTCAATTCTACATTCATTTGGAGCATCCATACTTGTGGATTCAAAGATTTGAACCCTCCACAAGGGTTTCAACATAGGCAAGGTGAATTGTTTCATTTACTTTGTTTATTGCTGAAATTTCAATTCAATTTCAAGGTTAATTCCAAAATAGGGGTTTGACCAAGGCAAGCCCCTCATCCAAACAACAAAACCATTTTTCTTGCAGGAACAGGTATGGAACAATGAATTACAGTGCAGATCTGAATACCTTTTTGACAAACTTTCCGAATCTGCGAACAAAAGTTCCGTCGGAGTAGCACAGGTCAAGGTTGACATAAAGGGGTCAAGGTCGGCCTTTCTTAGAAAAGGAAAAGGTTTATGGGTTTTCTCTGTCTCTATTTTTTTGTCCCAGATCTAGTTGTAGAATTTCTAGAAACTCATTACAAACACCAGAAAATAGCATTTTCCAGATCTTCTATACTTTGAGGTTAGTATTTGTCTTCAATTAAATTAAGATTTCAATACTCCCTTCCATAAAAAAATGTAATATTTTACTTTTTCTTCATATTCTTCATCGATTGATTCTTTTATGCATTGACCATTTTCTTGTGGTTAATATATTTGGATCTTTATTTTGGGAATTTGGGGTTAAGAAGAAGATCTTACCTTCCCCATTTCTTTTATATGTAGAGGATATCATATTACATTAGGGTGTTCACACAATACCCTCCTTTTTAATCTATACAGTTGTATTCATCGGATCATGTCCTGGGGTGTTTGCCTCAGCCCAGGGTTTGCCTCTGCCGCCACCTCTACCTCCTCTATGGTCTCATCGATGCCACCACCTGTATCAGTCTATGCCTTGTGGCATCAAACCTTATCTCCTAAGTCAAAATATGGTGCCTCTTGCACATCATCCATGGGTGCATCCTTATGAGCACCCATTACCTCCTCAGTAGCTGTAGTACTACCAATCCCGCCTAAACTTTCAGCCTCACCTCATGGGTACTTCCATTGCAAAACTGACAGCCTCACCAATGGAACTACCTATGGTCTAGGGGAAGGCCTGACATCTCCTATAGGGCATGGTGGTAAGCCTTCTTCCCTCTGCATTGGATAGATTGGTTGTGCCATGAGGATTTGAAACCTCCCTCCATCTATATCCTCTCCCCTAAGGGGCACCTATGACATCTTCTTCCTCCATCATGGGAATCAGCTTGGTCAGATCAGAAAACCACCTGATAGGATCCTCTACTATTTATGCCATGTAGGCATCTATAATGCTTGCATCGATCACTTGTGGTCGGTAATCCCAATATCTACTCTGGAGTGCACTATACTCTAGGATGCACACTACAAATGATAATATGGCAGACCTTCCCAGTCTGATCTCCCATGCCTATCTCACATAAGCTATGAACTCCTAGGGCTCATCTT
This sequence comes from Chamaecyparis obtusa, assembly GCA_027943335.1. NCBI lineage: Eukaryota > Viridiplantae > Streptophyta > Pinopsida > Cupressales > Cupressaceae > Chamaecyparis > Chamaecyparis obtusa. The sequence continues at coordinate 766,631 of BSBK01001899.1, read as the reverse complement.
GGATTAGACCATGCTGCCTCCATACCTTGCTAATCAAAAAAATTTCCAGAACACTGATAGATTGCCCTATCAAAATATGGCTCTAGCAGAAGTAGTCAAACTTAGCCCTTGTCATAGGCCAAGCCTCCACCTGTAGGTATGGTCATCGATTAACCACTATCATATCATCCAACACCCAGTGTTAGTACTTTGTCTGACCCATGTGCACCTATATAACATATCTGGAGTACCTATAAATCAGAGGCTCCTGGTCCTGCCTCTCATCACTGCAAATGGGCGTACAAATGGGAATGTGCTCCCATGCCAAGATTTAAAATACTATAGCACCCGATGTGAAAGTCTTACCCTCATGGTATACTATCTCATGCATCTCTACAAACATGTGGGCTAACAAACATTTCCCCCATCTGTACTCTACTGGGTGTGCCATCAATCACTGAACCATCAGTGCCCAACAAATTAGTAGACCATTCTGCTGATGGTCAGACATGATAATCTGACTTATCATGTCGGTGATAATGTACTCAAGACTATGAGTCTATCTGTAGCACTGCACTAGCACCTCCTAAGATATTTGCTGAGTAATCTACTCATCTACTCTAAATAGTGTGCAGAACACCTATAAACCTATATTCTCGACACTAAGATAGTCCGAGTGAGGGCCATGAAATAGAATCTGAAGAATCCAATAGACATCCAAAGGAGTAACTATAATCTCCCCTATTAGGATATGAAATTTTTGTGTCTCTAAATGGAATCTCTCCACCAGAGCAATAATCAACCCATGATTTACCTTGATGTCGAGTAAACCTATCAGGAACTCAAATCTACAAGTATCAAGGTGAACCCTTGTCAAATTTGGCAGCGCCAAACATAATCTCTGATTCACAGGATGAGAGATGCGTACATGAACATCAGGGTACAAAACCTACAAAGAACAAAAAAAGGACTAACATCAGTAGCTCAGTTTAATAGAAATTGAGAAATTGAGTATATCAAAAGGTGCATTAAAGGCTATGGAATTTAGCTAGACAATAATTTTTTTTGGAAAAATTCACTAAGGACCTCAAATTAGCTCACTATTTTCCATACAACATTTCAGAAAGCAAAAACTAGTGTCAATTGTCATATGACAATATACATGAACTCATACGACATTCTATGGTTATACAACATTCTACATGATCCCGCACAACAATTGAGGGACCCGATGAAATTTCGTATGAGAGATGGGTGTCTCGCATATGATACTATACTATGATAGACACGATAATTCAGTTGGACCTGAAGTGTCGTATGACACGCCACAACATGTCATATGACATCCTGTGAACCAAAATTTCAAAAAGTGTAAAAATGTGTTAAAAATCCTAAAAAGCAATTAAAATGTGCTACATTGAATTCAAAGAGAGGCACCAAGGTCCACTTACCAAATTCCCATACTTTTTGGGTCTCTAATATCACCTAGAGCACTCAAAATGGTGCGAGGAGACTAGAATTGGCATTTTGCTCTCAAAGGGCTCCACAAGGTTTTCAAAGTCAACTCATGTAAATGAATTGAAAATGACCCCTTTTAGCCTTATATAGGTTTTGACCTAAATTTTCTCAATGCTTTATTTTGCATGAAAATTGCACCCCTAGCTAATGTTGACATTTTGAACCCATTTTCGAGATCAAAATCAAAATTTGAGATTATTTACATTGTCAAAAATGCAATTAAAATTTTTTTGGACCCAGGACGACTGACTGCTTTTATAATTGACCTTCATAACATCATAGAAATCCAGTATTCAAGTTAACTGATTATCTAACATCAAACTCTTACAATTTCAACTTCATCAACCATGGTCAACTCATGGTCAAACCTAGTCAAATTTGGTTAACATGACCCCTAAAAGATGCAGAACGTGTCCCTGGACATGTACAACCATTTCTACAATTGATTACATTGCTTCTAATCATTTACCACTAGCTTTCTTAGCATATTTTGATTTTAATCCCTAAGGGATCATAGTATTCTATATCAAATTAATCATTTATCAAATCTGTTCTTTTTTAAATTTTCTTCAACAATCAAGAAAACAACCATGTCTAGTTGTTGGTTCATCAAAGTCCTCATCACTTGGGGTGCATTGCTTGGGGCATATCAGATTCAATGAAATCCATATCAATTTGGTATTTTCTCATAAAACTTGTAAATTGCATCATCTCTTTGTAACCATCAGTTTATGAGTTTTATTCATGATTCTTCATAACTGAAGGGTTTAGATTTGGCATCCTTTTGATTCCTTTAGACAATTAGGTCTACAGTCAGGATATTCAATTTCTCATAATCATAGGTTCAGAATCAGGTGTTTTATCACTTCTGTGTAATCACAGGTTCATTGTTGGTATCATTAACATCATTTCTTTTTTTTGGTCAATCAGGACCTGGATCAACATTTTTCAAATCTTTCAATTGGTTTCTATCTCAAAATTAGTTAATCTTTCACTATCAGTTTCTCCACCACATAACTGAGTCTGGATCTCATAAAAAATTGATTAATCTTTGAACCACTATGCTTCACACAATAATTCAAAGAGGGGCAAAATGTAATACCCCCAAAATGGGCTTCAGTACCATTGACCTCCTACATCGATAAAATCGACCAAATGGACCTTAAAGTCCTAACCTAAGGCACATCTGCACATCGAATTGATATTATTTTATTTATCCCAAAGTCAATTAATTGAATATGTTGAATATTTAATTAATTAAACTATATTTTACCACTTAATTAATTTAATTAAGTTTAATTAATATTTATTCCTAATTAATATTATTTATTTGACAATAAATCACAATTTCTAAAAATAATTGCTTGAATATTTATTTAATTGATTAAAATCAAGTTGTCAAATTTAATAATATGATTTTGAATAAATTTTGATTAAAATAATTGATTAACCCATAAATCAATTATTTTTATTCAAAAACCAGTTAAGTTGAGAATAAAGCACATGGAAAATTAAATAAACTCATAATTATCTATGCACAAATCAGAAAAGCAATTAAACTCAAAATCAACTATTGAATTCAATTTGTTAATTTTTCAAACTCAACATGTGATTGTGAGTTGGAAAGCAGATTGAAGTGATCTCAACTTTTAATTTGAGTTAAAAAGCTAATTTTGCATGATTTTGTGAGATAACTATTTCTAATTTCTTGATAACTCAACAATCAATTCGATTTTATCACGAAGAGATTTTTGGCTTTCCATGAGTTCTCAAAACCTTGGATTTCTATATAAACAGGCCTCAGTCCTTTACAAATGACCGTGAATTTGGAGAATCTTTGCACATGCAATCTGGAGAATTTAGAGATTGTGCAATCTTTGAGATTCTTTGCTAACCATTTTTTTTTTAATTTCATTGGATTGATAGCTTAGATCCCAATTCATCTTTCAAGTTTTAGATCAATTTTATATAGTTTTCATCATTATTGCATAGAAAATACCAAAAATATAGATTAAAACCGCATTCATCTTCATAGCTTTCATCATTCAAGTCCTTCATTTAGATGTTGCATTGTCACTGATCTTGGTCATTTCTGAGAATACCATACTTGCATCTACTAGAAAGTAGTAAATTGCCTCGTTAATGATATACTCATTTATTGCTTATTTTCTTATTATCAACCAATAATATTTTACCGATGTGTTGTGTCTCTTAAACAGGTACAATTTTCACACACATGAAAATTCAAATACTAGTTCCTTTTAATCCAACTTAGATTTTTTAACGAGAATAATTTCACAAATTTTATTTTACTCAAAAGAATTTTAGTTCAAAATTTTGTACCTTGCATGGAAACTTTGTAGTGTGTTAGTAGTTTTAGGAATAATATATTTAATAAAATGTATTAGTTTGGATATATTTTAATAGAATATATTAGAATTATGTAATAAGAAATTATTTTTTAGTTATTTTTGTTAAATTCATTTTAGCTTATCCTTTTCTAAGTACTTTGGTTCACTCAATCTAGTCTTTCAACATGTCCAGATTGATTTCACATATGTGGCCCATGCTTCATAGATTTTTTATTTTTTTTTACGTTAAACTAAGGTCCCCCATTCCTTCACAACTCTCTCTCTCTCTCTCTCTCTCTCTCTCTCTCTCTCTCTCTCTCTCTCACACACACACACACACACACACACACACACACACACACACACATGTAGCAAAGTGGTTTTAGTTAAGATACAAATATATTTTATTAAAATATAGAGGTAGATGATGTGTCTATGTTTTCCTCCTACTCCCACTTGGAATTAGATGTCGAAGCATCAATATGATGCAAATTTGGAAAAGGGGGAACTATTCAAAGGATGGGTTTAATTATTTAGAAGGCCTTGATAAGCCTAGATTCTCATCTTCAAATCTTAATATAATTTTATTTCTATAAAAATGTTAAGAGAGTAGAGAATTATCGCATAATGAAGCAATTTACAAAAAAGGATTAAATAGTTAATATATTATATAATTTATAATAATAATATTCTAATTTAAGGTGAAAAGCTCCTAATCCACTTCAAGTGGGGTACCTTTAATAGTATTCATTAAGAATATAATACATCTAATATATTGAATTGTATTCCTTTAAATTTTTTCACCCTATTTATGTGTCTAATTGAGTGTGTTATTTCCCATATCACTTTAATCCTATTATGGTTCTATCCGACCTTTAGTTTGTTGTTCATCCTACAATTTAACTATCAACAAATACTTAAATTAGGACTAAAATTACCATCACAAACCCCAAAAATATTGAATCTATTTTATAGGCCCTATTTTAGTATGACCAACATGCTCGACACCCATATCTTGCCCAAGTTCCCCGAAATTGTAACCGTTGTTTGTGTAGGCCTTAAAATTTTAATTCTTTATAGGACATTTGATTATAACTTAAACTCAAAAAAATTGTAAAACCTATAAAGCATATTTGTTATCATTCAAAAGGTCTAAGGTATTTTATGAACATCTAAATAATTTCAATTACAAATATTCAACGTTGAGCACAAAAATACAACACTTTAAATCCAAGGATAATTTCATGTTTTTTATTTTACATTGACATGTTCTTCCATTAAAAGATCAAGGACTTGTCTAAAAACCATTACGTCACCACAATTTCCAATTATAAGGCATAATCTTGTTAGTTCAACATTTTAATTGCAATGTCTCCTTTTTCATTCATGGGGATAAGATTGTATTTACATCAATCATAGATATTGTTGAGGTGGGAGAAAAAAATAGAGGGTTTGGATTTGGAAAACACCTATACGGAACAGTCATATTTCCATGTTTTTATGTGTGCAAGTGTGGATCTGAAAATTGTAAGTATTAAATGAGTGCAAAGGAGACATTAACAATTAGTCCTAGTTTTTAATAGGTAGAAAATGACGAATGAGCCTCCATCCACTTATGTCTAATTCTTTTTGGTTAGATTTTTGGAATATATGCCTAGATGACATATTTAAGAATATTTATTAGAAAAGTAAACTAAAAAGTACTAATTAATATAAGGGTACCAACAAGAGTTCGAGGCCATGTTTTGGCCAAAATGTGGAACTATTTTTCCATTTTTTTCAAATTCAACCTATTTGACCTAAAAATTTGAAGCACATAGAGATTGAAACTCAAAATAAGTCAGTTATAGGAATTGTAGTACTTAGAGTCTACTTTCCAAAGTTGCAATTTATTTGAAGACCAAAGGATACAATTCAATTTTCAATAGGTGTTACTAAAAACAATATTTTAAAAGTTACTTTTCTAGGACCATATCATGCCCATGTACAACAAGCATAATTTGACCTAAAAAAATTTTTTTTGTCTAAATCCTTTTGGAAAATGGTATGTAACATATTCAAGATTGACGAAAATATTTGTTTATAATATTTTTCTAATTTTTTTTAATTATCTTAATTTTTACTAGGCATAATTATTGTTTTTCAAACCTGTTGTTTATGACAAGCATTGTTTGAGCTAAACTTATCACTTTTTTAATTTTTTTTTTAAGTGTATAACATTATCTATATTTTTATGTCATATAACGTAGAAATAAAAAAAATATTATAAAATAAAGAAAGCATGTTATTTCAAGATTCAAAACCTATTTTAATAGAGATTAATTGAGAAAAAAATAATTAATCAAATTTTTTTAAAAATTGCATATTTGGAATTTACATAGTCTCATCTATAGTGGAGCTTTTTTCATCAAAATATTTTCTAGAAAATGTATTCAATTTTTTTTTTCCAAAGTGTCTATTTTGTCTTAACACTGAGATGTTCTCCAATATGCGAGTCAAGCCAAATCCAAGGCTATGGTTCAGTTAACCAAGAATTTTCTTAAACTAAAACCTAAAGCTATTCTCGAGGCGATAATTCAAATTTTATAAAATAGGGTCCCATTTAAGGAATGATGTGACATTTTGTTGAATGGTATCATGTTCCATTTTTTAAATTTTATAATGTTTTATGGAATGAGATCACGTTTTATGGAATTGGATCACATTTTGCAGAATAGGGTCATGTTTTGTAGAATGTGGTAACAGTTTTTAGAATGGTGTCATATTTTATTTTTGTAGAATGTTACCTTGTTCCAAGTTTTAGGCTCAAGTACCAAAACCTAAATGCGGCCTTATTCTATTTTGCACGACCCCGTTATGTAAAGTTGATTTTCAGTAAAAAATGACGAAGTGTAAAAGTTCCTTGAAAAGTGGACTCAACTTCTTGCACTTAACCATAAAATTTAAGAACATGAAAGAACTCATCAACAAATTTAAGTCAATATGACAATTATTTAAGTATTTTTTAGATTATAAAAATAGATTCATAAGTAATATTAAGTGTTCTTTCTAAGGTATGAGCTAATTATTCAATACATGTGTCAACTTTGTATTGTACAAAGAGTTCTTTTGGAGATGAATATAAGATTCCTTCATCTTTAATGATTCTACTATGTCACCTAGTAGGGAGAAATATAATCTTATTCTTGTGGGCACTTTGAAGTATTCAAAATCACAATCCCACTAGGATAAAGGTGCATATAACTTGTAAATCCTATGTCATATTACATGGTTCCAACATCCTTGGAAAGGATCCTATGACACTTATGGTGTATTGAGAAAATAAATTGTAATATTTATTTTCACTATATTATTTGTAATATATTTATAATAGCTTATGGTCTCCACAAGAAATAGTTAATGCAAGTTGTGAATACAATGATTTAATATTATTTTACCCACATTTGGACGTCTAGAATGGAATAATTAATAGTATGGGAAGTAGACAAATGAATGACCTTTAGGATTCTCCAAGTGGGCACTTTGAAGAGGAAACATGTGTATCATGATATTTTATCATTATTGTATTTAATGTATTGTTTATCATCCATGTTTCAGTGTGCAAGTTGGAGGAAAATTAGGGGATCCAAAATGAGTGTCCTTTGAGTTTTACAGAAATAATTTAGGAGTTGGAAAAGTTTGGAATAAACAACCTTCTTTGAATGGCTTTCTTGGCAATTTTGGAGCTCTTTTTATTCTGTATAAACAACTCGCTAGATGTAGAATTTATAAGGCATAAATGAATGTAGAGTTACTCTACACGAATAACTATAGGTGGGAGGCGTAAGGAGGTTGTTTAGAAGTACACATGTACTTCAATGTTGGAGGTAGTAAGGAGAATGGAATTGAATGTATTTTAATTATACTTATTTGTTGATAATGCATACTCAACCTCTCTTTTTGTTCAATTTTTCTTGGCATATTTATTGATAAATTTATAAAAAAATTGTGAGGCCTATTGCATGATATGTTTTCTATTATCTTTTTAACCATTTTTTTTTTCTAAACTTCAAATACCTTATTGTAATTCATCGTAACACAAACCTTGTAATTAGACATAATTGCTTCTTAAAATTAGGTATTCACTCATAAAACAAAATACATGTTATATGGTATTTGTTGATTATTGAAAGAATAAAACAAAAAGACAATTTCTATTATAGAGAAGACTTCAAGAGCTAGCTTATATATAGTGAAAAGTAGCTTGAAGAAGGAAAAATATATTGCATGATAAATTAGAAATCTATCTCACTTTTTATTTCTCAATTTTCTAAAAGATACTTTTGGAGTGGAGCTAAATAAAAATTCGACTGAAGCAATTTTTTTGTTTACCACATATCATACATCTATAATTTTTAACATTTAATATCAATAAATTTTTTTAAAAATATTTATTGTTACTAAAAGAAATCATGAAATGACCAATGTTCTAAAAAATAGAATTTGGATACTACTAGTTATACAAATATATATACTTACAACTAATATAGATATCTTAAATATATTTATCTAAAATATATCAAGAAATATTAATTTAAATTTTTTTTCTCAAATATTTTATCTATTGTATATGAAAATATAAAATTTATGTATTATTTATTTAAAAAACTAAAATTTAAAATGAATAAAACACTTAACTAAAAAAGTTAAAAACTCTTAAACACACATAAGAATTTGTTTATGAAGGTTGTTCCATGCACTATGTACCTATTCACATTTTTGATCTTTTAGGGAGAAAGAAAAGAAAAGGGTCACCCAAAATAAAATTCTCTATTAAAGGAAGGGGTCCAATTATGGTCCATGTTCCAGTTACCATTCATTAAATTTTGCTAATTAAAGCTCCATTAAAAAATCATCTAGGGTACTAATAGTCTTCCACTAGTATACATAATTGTTGGGGAAAAAAGTTAGTAATTACATCAATTATCCAACATTATCGGTGCTAATAGTAAATGGTTATTGGCAAACTTGTGCATAAGTATCAAATCCAGTGTCCAAATTTTGTGGTGGTGAAAATGAATAATTAAATGATTAATTGTGAAATATGTACAAACCCTTGTGTAGTGTTTATTTTTATTACCATAAAACAAAATCAAAAGGTATAAACAATTAAGTCCATACAAAGAAAAAATTGTTAAAATGTAATGTACCCTCCAAAAAGCTTAAAATGTGTCAAATTAGCTATTATACACACTTTGTTCAATTAAACCCCCCAAAAATTGAAAATTGCTTACTATTTCAGATATCGTCTAGTTTGTTTTCAAAACCTTATGACGTCACTGCCACGAGTTCTGCTGTCGTTTTTCGCGTCGTGCATCCCGTAAAACGGCAAGTGGATGTCTGATGTAATGACCTACGTAAAACGTGCCCAATGAACATTGACACTAAACAACGGTTTTGACCGCCATTCAACAGTTTTGACCGCTTGCCTCCACGCCTTTAAAATCTCCATTTTTCACAACAAAAAAAATCATAGCCAAAACCTGCGTCTCAGATATTAATGAAGCATGGATGTTAAAACCATTCACCACCACCTGTCCTTTGACGCTCACGACACTCTTCCATTTAATTATTTCCCTACTATTGTAGATCTCAATTTTGATTCAGGGACAGCCAGTTATTATAATTCGAATTACATAGAGAATGAAATGATATACGGCTCTTTGCTTACACAGACGGTGGGGAGGAATTCATCGGACGAAAGCAGTACTAATTCTGCAAGAAAAAAGAAGTCCAAGAAAAGGTGTCCGTCTCTTGTTGTGTCGGTTCCTCCGCCACGTGATAACGTCTGTATAGAATTGCAATCTCGTCTTGCATGGGAAGCGCCGCCACCATGCAAAAGCAGTTGCCACGTTATTGTGAGCCCCGTTTTGAGCAGCGCGGATTGGGATAAACTCCGTCTCAACGAAAATGATTCCGACGATATGTTGCTCTACACCCTGCTCAAAGAAGCCGCAAACAATGACTGGTTTCCACTTACACCGCAGCCTGCAATTCATAATCATCTTCTTACGTCGGTTCCTCCGCCGCCTTGTATTCACGCACGTACGCAACGACAAGATATTCCTGAATTACGGCCATGCAAAAAGCAGACGGCGGCTTCAGAGAGGAAGGCGGCGCCGCATTACAGGGGAGTGAGACAGCGGCCTTGGGGAAAATTTGCAGCAGAAATACGAGATCCTGCTAAGAAAGGAGCCCGAGCATGGCTGGGCACCTTCGATACAGTGGTGGCCGCAGCGCTAGCATATGACCGTGCTGCTTTCAGAATACGGGGATCGAAAGCCCTGCTCAACTTTCCACTCCTCCACGCGGGCGCTGAGATGAATGGAGAATCGGGCATGAGGGAAGAAAAGAGTTTTGCAGCTTCGAAAAAGAGGAAAAGAGAAGGTGTGGAGGATTTGTTTTCTCAGTCAACACTGGATGGGATAGACAAATTTTACTCCTCCTCTCCAATCTCCGCTCTCTCCTTTGAACAGTTTTTTGTTAACGGTCGGCTATTATAGTGAAATCGTCTGCTAGAACATTCCGACTGTGAATTCTTTATTCATTCATTTATCATTTGCTTTACCTGTCCCGGGGTAAAATGAAAATGGAAAAACAAAAAAAAAACATCAAAATTGCTGGCGCTATATAAATTATTTGGAAAAAAAAATTGTGTAACCAATGACTAGTATTTTCGTTTGAGTTGAAATATTTAATTTGTGGTATAACAGTTTATAAAAGGCAAAGATATATTTAATGATTTATAGTCAATGATTTAAAAGCCATATCTACGTAGTCAATTTTAACCTTCCTTGCTGGAAGGTGAGTAGGAAGGTTCGTTTATCATGTCCATATTCATTGTATACATGCCACGTAGACTTCAGTGTCGTTCTCAATATCCCACTCACGCTTTGAGGTAGTTAATGACGACGTATCTCTTCCCCACCCTGATGTCACCAATTTCTTCTTAACTTTCGCTAAGACTGTAAGATCAGGTTGCGTGTTTCCACTTTCATGGTGCAAGATATGTGTTGATAGAAAACGATATATAAGTTAACATATTAGAGCATATAATTTGATATTTTTACATATGATATACTAGTAATTGCAATTCTGTATGTAATTTTACGTCGAATAGATGTTATGTTGTTTAATTTTTTATTTTATTTTTGTAGATACGATTGTTCATGATTAATTATTAAATAAAAGTTAATTATATGTTGATATTAATTTAAGTAGATGTATTTAATTAAATAGTGTAATTTTCTTTTTTATTATTATCAATATAAATATAATAATTTATATATAATTTACTTTCATAATTTTTTAATTTAACTATAGTATATTTTGTAATAATAAATTGTTAGTTAATTTTAAATTGAATTGAAAATATGCCTAGATGACATATTTAAAGATATTTATTACAAAAGTAAACTAAAAAGTAATAATTAATATAAGGGTGCCAACAAGAGTTCGAGTCCATGTTTTGACCAAAATTTAGAACTATTTTTCCATTTTTTTTCAAATTCAACCTATTTGACCTAACATTTAAAGCACATAGAGATTGAAACTCAAAATAAGTCACTTATAGGAATTGTTGTGTTCAGAGTCTACTTTCCAAATTTGCAATTTATTTGAAAACCAAAGGATACAATTCAATTTTCAATAGATGTTACTGAAGACACTATTTTAAAAGTTACTTTTCTAGGACCATACCATGCCCATGTACAACAAGCATAATTTGTCCTAAATATTTTTTTTTTGTCTATATCCTTTTGGAAAATGGTATGTAACACATTCAAGATTGATGAAAATATTTGTTTATAATTTTTTTCTAATTTTTTTTTAATGATCTTATTTTTTACTAGGCATATTATTGTTTTTAAAACCTGTCATTTACGACAAGCATTGTTTAAGCTAAGCTTATCACTTCTTCTTTTTTTAAGTGTATGCCATTATCTATATTTTTATGTCATATAACGTAGAAATAAAAAAATATATTATAAAATAAAGAAAGCATGTTATTTCAAGATTCAAAACCTATTTGAATAGAGATTAAATGAGAAAAAAATAATTAATCAAATTTAAAAACAAATTGCATATTTGGAATTTACATAGTCTCATTTGTAATGGAGCTTTTTTCATCAAAATATTTTGTAGAAAACGTATTTAGATATTTTTTCCAAAGTGTCTATTTTGTCTTAACATTGAGATGGCCTCCAATATGCGAGTCAAACCAAATCCAAGGCTATGGTTCAGTTAACCAAGACTTTTCTTAAACTAAAACCTGAAGCTATTCTCGAGGTGATAATTCAAATTTTATAAAATAGGGTCCCATTTAAGGAATGATGCCATATTTTGTTGAATCCAGTGTCATTTTCCATTTTTTAAATTTTATAATGTTTTACAGAATGAGATCACATTTTATGGAAATGGATCACATTTTGTAGAATAGTGTGATGTTTTGTAGAATGTGGTAATGGTTTTTAGAATGGTGTCATATTCCATTTTTGTAGAATGTGACCTTGTTCTATTTTGTGTGACCCCATTTCGTAAAGTTGATTTTCAGTAAAAAAAGACCAAGTGAAAAGGTTCCCCCAAAACTGGACTCAACTTCTTGCACTTAACCATTGAATTTAAGACCATGAAAGAATTCAGGTGAATGTTGAAAGTTGGGTACCAATTCCGCAAAAGTCCGCTTGGGAAAACAATTGCAATAAGAAAGGGGCAACCAATTTTTACAAATTGGGCACCCATTTTGGAAATCTATTTATTTTTTATTTTTTACCATTTTGTTTGTCATTTTCACTATCGAGAATGGGATCACATTTAGCAAAGCTTGAGTGCCCATTTCAGCTTCTCCTGTCGACCCCCTCCACCATTTTTTCATGTTCCAGGTACGTACTACTGTTCTTTTATTACTTTTTTATGATTTTTGTCATTAAAAATTATAATTTCAAGTTATTTTTAATTTAAAAATGTAGTTTAATGTTGTTTTCAAATTTATTGTATAAATTGAATTATATTTTATGTTTCAAGTAGTTCCTTTTAATTTTAATTTACTTTGTAAATTAGCATACCAAAGTAAAAAATTGTTAAAACTTTTAATTTAACCCTACGTACTAAAACAAAAATGTTAACCTAGACAAAATTAAATTGTGAAACCCTAAGTGGAAAACCAAAACATAGATTTATACATGTGTGTATCATCAAAAAATGGAAGCACTTCCATTTAGGACTGGTTTAGCCCTCTGAGTAAGTAGTCTAGGGTCATGTCAAGCACCTTTGAGTGGGTCTTTGACCGGATCTAGCTTTTTCCCCTGTTCTGCTTCACTCTCCACTTGTTTCCAGCCTCTTTCTGGCACTCTATCTTGAGAAACTGAGATCTTTGACTTCAAGGTCAAGGATGACCTTCTGAGTCAAGGTTGACCTCAAATTTGACCTAGGTCAAGGATGACCTCAACTTTGACCTAGGTCAGAGTCGACCGCAACCCTGACCCTAGGTCCAAATTTTAGATTCTGGAAGTTTTGGGATGTCAGGCTTCAAAAAGTTTTATTTGCCACTTCTGGGTCAGTTCTTTCAGATTTTGGAATGGTAAACTCTTAAATTATATTTAATGTAGGTCTATTTCTAGGGGTTAAGGCTTAATTAGAATTTAATTCTCCTATGTCGGCCTCTAGATATAAGTTTTTGCCCTAGACTAGTATAAAAGAAAGCCTTCCTCTTTCATTTCAGGACATCTTTTAACATCCACACACCATTGAATTCAAGCAAGTACAATCAAGAGATCAAGCAAGCAAGAAGGAGAAGGAAAGAATTCAAGCATTCAAGATCCAATTCATCAAGGAGATCCACTGATAGTCATTGAAGGATTCAATCTCTTTGGAGCCCTCTTGTTGAAGATTCCTCCCTCCACATTCATCCAAGCTTCATCTTATTTCAAGATCCACTCAAGATTGTTGTTGAAGATCTAATGCAATTGATTTGAGACATCCTACATTCAACTACACATTCATTTGGAGCATCCATACTTGTGGATTCAAGGATTTGAATCCTCCACAAGGATTTCAACATAGGCAAGGTAAATAGTTCCATTTACTTTGTTTATATATTGCAATTTAAATTACATTTCAAGGTTGATTGAAAACCGGGGTTTGACAAAGGCAAACAACTCATCCAACAAACAAAACCATTTTTCTTGCAGGTCTAGGTGCGGGATGATGAATATCAGTGCAGATTTGAGTACCCTTTTTGACAAACTTCTAAGATCCGTGAACAAAATTTATGTCAGAGTTATGTAGGTCAAGGATGACTTGCTATGGTAAGATTGTACCCCAGAGTAAGATCTTACCCCGGCCCTGAGGTCAAGGATGACCTTGTTCAGAAAGACAAAATATTTCTAGGTTTTCTATGTTTCTGCATTTCCAGCCCAGATCTAGTTGCAGAATTCTTTGAAACTGAACACAGACATCAGAAAATAGCATTTTCCAGATCTATCATACTTGAGGTTACTATTTATTTTCAATTCAATTAAGATTTCAACTATACACTTGTCATAACGAAATATTAGGTTATTCTCTTTCTTCATATTCTCCATCGATTGATTCATCTATGTATTGACCATCTTCTTGTGGTTAATTAATTTGGGTCTTCCTTTGGGAATTTGGGGCTAAGAGGTATATATTATATTTTCCATCCTCATCATATTATCACACATTCACATATCCCCCTTAGGAGAGTACTCTGTGTTCATCTACATTTTGATGACCATGATTTGTTACCCTACAATGTGTAAATAAAATAAAAAACCATAGTTAGAAGAAAAAATATTTTAAAAGAAAACTATTTCTCTCTCGAGCTCTCAAGCTCTCGAGCTCTCTAAAAAATGTTAAAACATGTTCCTTGAATCAAAACCTTTCAAAACATAGAGTTTTGAAAACATCAAAAACCTTGGAATCTTCTTTCAACCAAGTAGGTGTACATTCTTAAAAAAAACATTTGTCTTTATTGACTTTATAACCTGTAAAATGTAAATAACTTAGATGCTAATTTTTAAATTATGACATGTAATTAAATTTTTATTTAAGTCTCTCTCTCTCTCTCTCTCTCTCTCTCTCTCTCCAATATAATAATTATTGAAGTTTTTTTAGATTATAAAAATAGATTCATAAGTGATATTAAGTGTTCTTTCTAAGGTATGAGCTAATTATTCAATACATCTGTTAACTTTCTATTGTACAAAGAGTGCTTTTGGAGATGAATATAATATGCCTTCATCTTTAATTATTCTACTATGTCACCCAGCAGGGAGAAATATAATCTTATTCGACTAGGCACTTTGAAGTATTCAAAATCACAATCCTACTAGGATAAAGGTGCATATAGCTTTTAAATCCTATGTCATTTTACATGGTTTGAACATCCTTGGAAAGGATCCTACGACACTTATGGTGTATTGAAAAAATAAATTGTAATATTTATTTTTACTATATTCATTGTGGTATATTTATAATAGCTTATGGGTTCCACAAGAAATAGTTAATGCAAGTTGTGAATATAGTGATTTAATGTTATTTTTCCCACATTTGGATGTCTGGAATGGAACAATTAATAGTATGGGAAGACAAATGAATGACCTTTTGGATTATCCAAGTGGGTGCTTCAAAGAGGCAACATGTGTATCATTATTATATTTAATGTAATGTTTATCATCCATGTTTTGGTGCGCAAGTTGGAGGAAATTTATTGGATCCAAAATGAGTGTCCTTTGAGTGTTACAGAAATAATTCAAGGGTTGGAAAAGTTTGGAATAAACAAGCTTCTTTGAATGACTTTCTTGGCAATTTTGGAGCTCTTTTTATTCTGTATGAACAACTCGCTAGATGTAGAATTTCTAAGGCATAAATGAATGTAGAGTTACTATACATGAATAACTATAGGTGGGAGGCATAAGGAGGTTGTTTAGAAGTACACATGTACTACAATGTTGGAGGTAGTAAGGAGAATGGAAGTAGAGGTATTTTAATTATATTTATTTGTTGATAATGCATACTCAACTTCTCTTTTTGTTCAAGTTTTCTTGGCATATTTATTTGATAAATTTATTTTTTATAAATTTTAAAAAAATTGTGAGGACTATCACATGATATGTTTTCTATTATCTTTTTAACCATGTATTTTTTCTAAACTTCAAATACCTTATCAAGTAATTCAAATTAACACAAACCTTGTAATTAGACCTAATTGCTTCTTAAAATTAGGTATTCACTTATAAAACAAAATACATGTTATATTCTTTTGGTTGATTATAGAAAGAATAAAACAAAAAGACAATTTCTATTATGGAGAAGGCTTTGAGAGCTACTTATATATAGTGAAAAGTAGCTTGAAGAAGGAAAAATACACTGCATGATAAATTAGAAATATATCTCCCTTTTTATTTCTCAATTTTCTAAAAGATACTTTTGGAGTGGAGCTAAATTAAAATTCTACTAAAGTAATTTTTTTGTTTACCACATATCATATATCTATAATTTTTAACATTTAATATTAATAAAAAATATTTATAACATTTATCGTTACTAAAAGAAATCATGAAATGATCAACGTTTTAAAAATAGAATTTTGATACTACTAGTTATACAAATGCATATACTTACAACTAATACAGATATCTTAAATATATTTATCGAAAATATATCAGGAAATATTAATTTAATTTTTTTTCCTTAAATATTTAAGAAATATTTTTTTTATTGTATATGAAAATATAAATTTTATGTATTATTTATTTAAAAAATTAAAATTTAAAATCAATAAAACACTTAACTAAAAAAGTTAAAAACTCTTAAACATGCATAAGAATTTGTTTATGAAGGCACTATGTACCTATTCATATTTTTCATCTTTTAGGGAGAAGGAAAAGAAAAGGATCACCTAAAATAAAATTCTCTACTAAGGGAATGGGTCCAATTATGGTCCATGTTCCAATTACAATTCATTAAATTTTGCTAATTAAAGCTCCATTAAAAAATCATCTAAGGTACCAATAGTCTTCCACTAGTATACATAATTGTTGGGAAAAAAGTTAGTAATTACATCAATTGTCTAGCTTGATCGGTGTCAATAGTAAATGGTTATTGGCAAACTTGTGCATAAGTATCAAATCCACTGTCTAAATTTTGTGGTGGACAAAATGAATGATTAAATGATTAATGGTGCAATATGAAATATCTACAAGACATCTCTTTGACCCACTGTTTGTTTATACTACCCTAACGCCAAAACAAAAGCTATAAAGAATTAAGTTACATACAAAGGAAAAAATGTTGAAATGTAATGTACCCTCCAAAAGTTTAAAATGTGTCAAATTAGCTCTCCTATACACACTTTGTTCAATTGAACCCCCCAAATTGAAAATTGCTTACTATTTCAGATATCGTCTAGTTTGTTTACAAAACCTTATGATGTCACTGCCACGAGTCCTGCTGTCGTTTTTCGGGTCGTGCATCCCCTAAAAGCACAAGTGGATGTCTGATGTGATGACCTATGTAAAACGTGCGCAATGAACATTGACACCAAACAACGGCTTTGACTGCCATTCAATAGTTTCGACCGCTTGCCTCCACGCCTTTAAAATCTCCATTTTTCACAACAAACAAAATCATAGCCAAAACCTGCGTCTCAGATATTAATGAAGCATGGATGTTAAAACCATTCACCGCCACCTGTCCATTGACGCTCACGACACTCTTCCATTTAATTATTTCCCTACTATTGTAGATCTCAATTTTGATTCAGAGACGGCCACTTATTATAATTGGAATAACATAGAGAATGAAATGATATACGGCTCTGTGCTTACACAGACGGAGGGGAGTAATTCATCGGACGAAAGCAGTTCTAATTCTGCAGGAAAAAGGAAGTCCAAGAAAAGGTGTCCGTCTCTTGTTGTGTCGGTTCCTCCGCCACGTGATAACGTCTCTATAGAAATGCAATCTCGTCTTGCATGGGAAACGTCGCCACCATGCAAAAGCAGTTGCCACGTTATTGTGAGCCCCGTTTTGAGCAGCGCGGATTGGGATAAACTCCCCCTCAACGAAAATGACTCCGACGATATGTTGCTCTACACCCTGCTTAAAGAAGCTGCCAACAATGACTGGTTTCCCCTTACACCGCAGCCTGCAATTCATAATCATCTTCTTACGTCGCTTCCTCCGCCGCCTTGTATTCATGCACGTACACAACGACAATATATTCCTGAATTACGGCCATGCAAAAAGCAGACGGCGGCTTCAGAGAGGAAGGCGGCGCCGCATTACAGGGGAGTGAGGCAGCGGCCGTGGGGGAAATTCGCAGCAGAAATACGAGATCCTGCTAAGAAAGGAGCCCGAGCATGGCTGGGCACCTTCGATACAGCGGTGGCTGCAGCGCTAGCATATGACCGTGCTGCTTTCAGAATACGGGGATCGAAAGCCCTGCTCAACTTTCCACTCCTCCACGCGAACGCTGAGATGAAAGGAGAATCGGGAATGAGTGAAGAAAAGAGTTTTGCAGCTTCGAAAAAGAGGAAAACAGAAGCTGTGGAGGATTTGTTTTCTCAGTCAACACTGGATGAGATGGACAAATTTGGCTCCTCCTCTCCAATCTCCGCTCTCTCCTTTGAACAGTTTCTTGACTAACGAAAATAACTTTTTTGTCAACGGTTGGCTATTATTGTGAAATCGTCTGCTAGAACATTCCGACTGTGAATTCTTTATTCATTCATTTATCATTTGGTTTACCTGTCGCGGGTAAAATGAAAATGGAAAAAAATAAAACATTAAAATTGATGGCTCTATATAAATTATTTGGATAAAAAATTGTGTAACCAATGTCAAATAGTTTTGTTTGAGTTGAAATATTTAATTTGTGGTATAACAGTTTATAAAAGGCAAAGATATATTTAGTGATTTACAGTCCATGAATTTAACTTTTGGCTCTGGATTAAAAACGAATAGTTTATCGTATTCAAATTGTTTTGCTCTTCTTAACTATTTTGTATATTTAAATTTGTTCCAAATTTTATAATACTTCAATTCGAGCATTGTGGTGAAATTTCTTAGCAACTATTTTTTTTATGAAGTGTAAATTGTTTTTTAAAAGCCATGTCTACGTAGTCGATTTTAACCATCAAGGCTGGAAGGTGAGTAGGAAGTTTCATTTATCATGTCCATATTCATTGTATACATGCCACGTAGACTTCAGTGTCGTTACCACCATCCCACTCACATTTTGAGTTAGTGTATGACGTCCTATCTCTTCCCCTCCCTGACGTCACCAGTTTCTTCGTAACTTCTTCTAAGCCAGTAAGGTAAGGTTGCCTGTTTCCACTCTCATGGTCAAGATTTACGTTGATAGGAAACTATATATGTTATCATATTAGAGAGTATAATTTGATATTTTTACATATGATACATTAATTTAATTGGCAATATAGTGTTTTCATTTATATAATTTTGGTATAAAATTTTACATTTAAGTCGATGATTTGTCTTCAAGCTATTATCTCTCAATGAATTTTGGTTCATGCTTTTAGTGGTATGTTCACAACTTGACAATTCTACACTAAGATTGTAATGGAGGTGCAATTGTTATGTCATTTTAATTTATATTTTTAATGTGTCACAAATCTAGATGGAGTACAAAGAGAAGTGAAGAATTTTATATAAGATTTTAAAACAAAATTATCACATGTTAATCTGAGATATTAATGGGTTTGATTGTTTGATCCTTAAATTAAGATGGACTACACAATACTAAGGAGGAATTGCTTTATAGTTTGTAGGTACCCAAAGAGCATACATGTCAAGATTTTGAGGAAGTTAGAAAGCAAATGTATATTTTATATGCTAAAAAGTGCATCATATAAATTTAAATTCAATAAAAAATAGATGCATTGTTAAAATTGGCGGTGAATTGTCAAAAAGCTATCATAGGATATATCTATATTATAATTTTCAAAAGTTAAATATCAAAATATAACCATGTTAAATTAGGTTATTTTTTATTTGGTTGGGATGCATTCTCCTGATATTATGATTTTTCAAGTGTCAAATTTGTCTATAGTGGAAATTTTTAATATTGCTTCAAAAATTTGGTGGTGAGGTTAATGCCAAATCATTAGTGCACATGCCAATGTTGGTGGTCTTTCTTGTTGACAAAACTTGTAAAATATATATCCTATTTGGTGGGTTTCTAGTAGATATTCTCTTTTTCTTGTGGCTTCCAGTCTTATTTTTTGATAAGTGTATCTATTCACTAATATGTATGCTTTGAATGATCATTTTTGTAAATCTTATCTTTGGAATCATATCTTGTAAATAATCTCAAGGTTTTTACTTCTCTTGGATCCTAACTAGATTTTTTTAATGTAGTTACCTATCTAGAGAAAATGAGAGAGGAATGAAATGGCTTGAACTTTCTCCATATGTTTCTAAGGATACTATCCTTGTATTGTATTTGATTAATTTTAAAAATTGCAATGTTATTTATAGTTAGATCTAATGTGGCTGAAAGAGGCTTTGTTGAAGCATCGTATTCTTTACTAGTGGGGTAAGGGGGGTCATAATATGGAACATCAATGTATTCCTTCACAGAAAGATTTCAATCTATAAAATATCAGATAACAAAGTGGAATATATGTAATATTTTGGAAATATCTTCATGGCTAGGTCAATTGCACAAAATTGGTTGGATAATATTACTAGGAATAGCAATCATTTTGAACATATAGAGGAAACATTTAGAGAGGAATTTAAAGCTTGAAAATAAATTTCTCAATGTAACCTTAGAAGGAAAATCACAGACCATATTTTTAATTTTTAATTGATTTCTTCATATGCACTTTTTACATTTACTAGAATTAGCTATATAATCTAGTATTCCTATAAATAACTACCTACATGAATGTAACTTCCCATAAAATAACATTAAACTAAGTTATTATTTATTCACTTTGATACAACTTCAAAATGAGCCTTGCAAAATTTTTTTGCCATAGTGAATTTTTTATCATATCCAATTGTTCTTGTTATTTGCCATATTTTTAAAGCTTAGGGTTTTAAGGTTTCTTCCATTTGTTAATCCTTTTTGTGTTAAATCGTAGATCTATTTTAATTCGATGTTATTTTTGGTTTAAAAATAACTGAGGGTCATTGAATCATTAAAGGGGCTACGTTTGTCCTTAGGTTTTATTTTTATTTCTGGTCGACCTTTTATTTGTTGCCTAAGTCTTTCTTCCTAGCTCTAATTTTCCCATGATCAAATGTCTTTTTATAAACAACTTAGGGTTATTGCTTTCATCCTAGGGTGGGTCCCCTTTTTTTTATTAACAAATTGTTTTGTATTAAGTTTTAGGGTTCCCTGAAATGTTGTGAAGTCATTTACTTAATTTTTTATTCATTGTGGTTGATAGGGAGGTTGGATGAGCCAATCACAAGCTCATGCTTAGGTCTCACAAATGACCTTATGGTGCTTTCTCCTGACACCTACTGACCTATAGGATCTCCTCTAGGGTCTTGATCCCCTGGCCAATTGACCAACCCAACTATCATCAAAGGACTACCAAGACTTTGCTAAGTTCTTTGTTCTTTACAAGCTTCCTACACACTAGCCCTTAATCCCATCAAAGGACTTTGCACCTCCAATGTTGCCATGAAGTCTTCTAAAGGTGAGGAGGTTCTCATATACATTTCACTTTGTTCATTTAGAGGTTTTGGAAGTCCTTATTTATCTAACTCCTTTACTGATTTCATCAATTCTTCACAAAATAGACCTACAAGGAAGAGCCCCTATTAGGTCTCCTTTATGAGAAAATAGTACCTTGCACCAAGTCTTTACCAAATGACCCTACAACTTTCTTGTGGATACTTGTTTCAATGACCAATCTTTCATATACTTTTGAGGTTTTAGGGTTCTTCCCTTTTGTACAACTCCCTAACCAAAAATAGGTGTTTTAGGAGGATTTTAGGACTCCTCTAGCTTCCTAACTTCTCTGCAAGTATTGGGTACAGCCAAATGGATTGGTTAGACCCTCTCTTCTTCACTAGATCTTGGTAAGATCTCTATCTTTGACCTCCAATCCCTGATACATAGCTTGATGATCACCCCTGCAAGATGTCAATACTATAGCGTAGTCTTTCCTAGCCAGGCTCACCTAGGGAAATACTTTTAAAATGCTTCTCATGCATTTGAGGGACCATGCTTCTCTATAGTGTATGCACATGGAGTTTACTCACTATCTCCAAGAGGCCATACAGATTGAACAATGGGATAGTGAGTTAGGTCTCTGTCTTTACCAACTGCTTGGTTTGAATCAGTGCACAGACAAAACACAAATGATTTGTACAGAATAATGAAAGAAAAAAAACTATTAAACTAATGACACAAAATGAAAGGAAAAACAACAATCTAAGATATCCATGAGTTACATTTCACATTTCAATCACAAACATACTTTTGCAACTCTGTAACTACTAAGATTCACACAAAACCATGCACTGTTCCATTGCTCAAAACCAAAAATTTGTACTTTTGACATCCAACCTTGGGATTAGGTCCAATCTTGACTTAAATAGGCCAATTGTTGTCTTAGGTTTCCATTAGGGCACCCCTAGGTCACTGGTGTGTGTTTGAATAGAGTTGTCCGAGAAACTTTGAAAAGTTGCAAAAGTTGCTAAGCAACTTTTTTATAACATTTTAGCAAGTTTTATAATTTCTTTAAAAAATGACTTAGTTCTATTTCTAGCTTATCCTAGACTCCATTGTAGGTTCCAACATGACTCCTGACACATCTTAGCCCTAATGACATCATGATGACATCATCAAAATTTAATTAACCAAATAAGAGGCTTTTAAATACTTAAGCCCCAAAGATGCTTCATCCTAAAGACTTAGGACCTAACTTGACCTCTAATCCCTATTGGATTCACACACTGTGGTCAACATGACCTTATGCAAAATAGACACATGCCTCTAAGGGCTTACACACAAAAAGAAAAAGGATTGGATAAATCAACTCATGGGTGTTCCTGCACCATTCTCCCTCTCTGCACAAAGAGTAAATAGGGCACAGTAGGGGATACCAAAGATGCTTCATCCTAAAGACTTAGGACCTAACTTGACCTCTAATCCCTATTGGATTCACACACTATGGTCAACATGACCTTATGCAAAATAGACACATGCCTCTAAGGGCTTACACACAAAAAGAAAAAGGATTGGATAAATCAACTCATGGGTGTTCCTGCACCATTCTCCCTCTCTGCACAAAGAGTAAATAGGGCACAGTAGGGGATACCAAAGATGCTTCATCCTAAAGACTTAGGACCTAACTTGACCTCTAATCCCTATTGGATTCACACATTGTGGTCAACATGACCTTATGCAAAATAGACACATGCCTCTAAGGGCTTACACACAAAAAGAAAAAGGATTGGATAAATCAACTCATGGGTGTTCCTGCACCATTCTCCCTCTCTGCACAAAGAGTAAATAGGGCACAGTAGGGGATACCAAAGAAAGATCCATACCCATCTTGTTGAAGTTTCTCTCCTTCTCCCAAGTAGCTTTAGATATAGGGCGGTCCTTCCACTATACCGGGTATTCCATGTAGACCCTGTGTCTAGTTTTCTTCTTCACTCTAGACTCCAAGATCTTCTCTTCTTGAGGCGTGGTCTTAGGAGGTATGGCTACTATGCTAACATCTGAGAGGACCTCATGACTATTCTGATTGATCTCTATCAATGGTCCTTTGTACCTGACCAGGTCTTCTATGTTGAATACTAGTGAGATAGCAATATCTGAGGGAAGGTCTATTTTGTATGCATTAGCCCCATACTTGGCAAGAATCTTGCATAGTCCTACTCTCTTCATCTGTAGTTTGGTAGGTACTCCTTGAACTGTAACCTAGATTTGTTCAAGTGAACCATCACATATTCACCTACTTTAAACTAAACATTTCTCCTCCTCTCATCCACCTTGGCTTTTAGTTTTTGAGTTGCTTCTGCTAGGGTCTTCTTGACTTGCTCTTGGATCTCTTTCATAGTTTGAGAGAAGTCTTCTGCATGGCCACTCCTGTATTCCATACTCCCTAGATCTCTAAGTTCACTCACTCCCCTTGGGTGCATACCATACACTATTTCAAAAGGGCTTTTTCTAGTTGTATAGTTAACACTATCATTATAAGTATACTCTGCTTGTGGAAGGACTCGATCCCAAGTGTGCCCATACTCTTTGGTTAGACATTTAATTAAGTTACCCAACACCCTGTTAATTATCCAGTTTGACCATCTATTTGTGGATGGTAAGCTGAACCAAAAGATAAATTTGTACCCAATCTATTCCATAGGCTCTTCCAAAAATGGCCCATGAACTTTACGTCCCTGTTTGGCACAATGCTTAGAGGAAGTCCATGTATCCTCACAACCTCCTTGAAGAAAAGATGAGCTATGTGGCTAGCATCATGAGTTGTTTTGCAAGGGATAAAGTGGTTCATTTTGATAAATCTGTCTACCACCACAAAAATATTTTCTAACTCTGTCTTGGTCTTAGGAATCCCTACTATGAAGTCCATGCTGATGCGCTCCTATGGCCTATTGGGAATGGGTAAAGGCCAGTATAGGCCTGCATTGCTAGCTCCACCTTTGGCTGGTTTACACTTACACCGCAGCCTGCAATTCATAATCATCTTCTTACGTCGGTTCCTCCGCCACCTAGCATTCACGCACGCACGCAACGCTACTCCTGAATGGGAAACAATACCGCCACGCAAAAAGCAGACGGCGGCTTCAGAGAGGAAGCCGGCGCCGCATTACAGGGGAGTGAGGCAGCGGCCGTGGGGAAAATTTTCTGCAGAAATACGAGATCCTGTTAAGAAAGGAGCCCGAGTGTGGCTGGGCACCTTTGACACCGCGGAGGCCGCGGCGCTAGCATATGACCGTGCTGCTTTCAGAATACGGGGATCGAAAGCCCTGCTGAACTTTCCACTCCTCCACGCGAGCGCTGAGATGGAAGGAGAATCGGGCATGAGGGAAGAAAAGAGTTTAGCAGCTTCGAAAAAGAGGAAAAGAGAAGTTGTGGAGGATTTTTTTTCTCAGTCAACACTGGATGGGATGGACAAACTCGGCTCCTCCTCTCCAATCTCCGCTCTCTCCTTTGAACAGTTTCTTGACTAACGAAACTTTTTTTTTTGGTCAATGGTTGGCTATTATTGTGAAATCGTCTGCTAGAACATTCCGACTGTGAATTCATTATTCATTCATTTATCATTCGCTTTACTTGTAGCGGGTAAAATGAAAATGGAAAAACAAAAAAACATTAAAATTGGTGGTGCTATATAAATTATTTGGAAACAAAAATTGTGTAATCAATGACAAATAGTTTTGTTTGAGTTGAAATATTTAATTTGTTGTATAACAGTTTATAAAAGGCAAAGGTATATTTAGTGATTTACAGTCCATGAATTTAACTCTTGGCTCTGGATTAAAAATGAATTGTTTATCGTATTCAAATTGCTTTGCTCTTCTCAACTATTTATAATTCTTCTATTCGAGCATTGTGATGTAATTTCTTACCAACTATTTTTTTGATGAAGTGTATTTTGTTTTTAAAAGCCATATCTACGTAGTCGATTTTAACCTTCAAGGCTGGAAGGTGAGTAGGAAGGTTCCTTTATCATGTCCATATTCATTGTATACATGCCACGTAGACTTCAGTGTTGTTACCACCATCCCACTCACATTTTGAGTTAGTGCATGACGACCTATCTCTTCCCCTCCCTGATGTCACCAATTTCTTCTTAACTTCCGCTAAGACTGTAAGATTAGGTTACGTGTTTCCACTTTCATGGTGCAAGAGTTACGTTCATAGAAAACAATATATAAGTTAACATATTAGAGAGTATAATTTGATATGTTTATAGATCATACATTAATTTAATTGAAAATATAGTATTTTTCGTTTATATAATTTTGATATAAAGTCTTACATTAAAGTTGACAATTCTATAGTAAGATTGTAATGGAGGTGCAACTGTTATGTCATTTTAATTCATTTTTTAATGTGTCACAAATCTGAAATTAAGATGGAGTCAAAAGAGAAGTGAAGAATTTTAAATAATAAGATAAAAAAAATAAAATCACAACATGTTAATCTAAGATATTAATGGGTTTGATCATTTGATCTTTAAATTAAGATGGACTACACAATGCTAAGGAGGAATTTCTTTATAGTTTGTAGGTACCCAAAGAGCACATGTCAAGATTTTGAGGAAGTTAGAGAGAAAATGTATATTTTATATGCTAAAAAGTGCATCATATGAATTTAAATCAATAAAAAATAGACGCATTATTAAAATTGGTAGTTAATTGTCAAAAAGCTATCATAGGATATATCTATATAATAATTTTCAAAAATTAAAAGTCAAAATATAACAATGTTAAATTAGATTATTTTTTATTTGGTTTGGATGAAGTCTCTTGATATTATGTTTATTCAAGTGTCAAATTTTTCTATAGTGGACATTTTTAACATTGCTTCAAAAATTTGGTGGTGAGGTTAATGTCAAATCATTAGTGCACATGTCAATGTTTGTGGTCTTTCTTGTTGATGAAACTTGTAAAATATCTATCATATTTGGTGGGTTTCTAGTAGATATTCTCTTTTTCTTGTGGATTCTAGTCTTATTTCTAGATAAGTGTATCTATTCACTAATGTGTATGCTTTGAATGATCTTTTGTGTAAATATTATCTTTGGAATCATATCTTGTATACAATCTCAAGGTTCCTACTTCTCTTAGATCCTAACTATATTTTTTAATCTAGTTACCTATCTAGAGAAAAGGAGAGAGGAATGAAATGGCTTGAATTTTCTCCATAGGTTTTTAAGGATACTATCCTTGTATTGGATTTGATTAATTTTAAACATTACAATGTTATTTATAGTTAGAGCAATAAGATATGTAGAAATTATTCTATTTCGAAGAGATTGGATATGTTCTTAGTCTCTAACTCCTAAATTGTTAGCAACTAGTATATCAACTCTTATATTTTGGAGTGGACGACATCCCGACCATTTCCCTATAAAATTGTTATCTACTTTATTTCGCACTTCTAAAAATAATTCCTTTAAGTTTTAGCTAATGTCGTTAAAAGAGGCTTTGTCGAAGCATCTTATTCTTTACTAGTGGGGTAAGGGGGGTCCTAATATGGAACATCAATATATTCCTTCATAGAAGGATTTCATTCTATGAAATATAAGATAACAAAGTGGAATATATGTAATATTTTGGAAATATCTTTGTGGCTAAGTCAATTTCTCAAAATTGGTTGGATAATATTACTAGGAATAGCAAGGACTTTGAACATATAGAGGAAACATTTAGAGAGGAATTTAAAGCTTGAAAATAAATTTCTTAGTGTAAACTCAGAAGGAAAATCATAGACCATATTTGATTTTTAATTGATTTCTTCAGATCCTCTATACATTTATTTGAATTAGCTATATAATCTATTATTCCTATAAATAAATACATACATGAATGCAACTTCCGATAAAATAGCATTAAACTAACTTATTATTTATTCACCTTGATAGCACTTCAAAATGAGCCTTGCAAAAAATTATTTTCCTTAGTGAATTTTTTTATCATATCCAATTATTCTTGTTCTCTATCATATTTTTAAAGTTGGGGTTTTAGGGTTTCTTCCATCTGTTAATTCTTTTTTTGTTAAAACCTAGATCTATTTTAATTCAATGTTTCTTTTTGGTTTAAAAACAACTAAGAGTCATTGAATCGTTAAAAGGGGCTATGTTTTTCATTAGGTTTTATTTTTATTTATGCCTTACTTTTTAATTTTCTCCTAAGTCTTTTTTTTATCTCTAATTCCCCATGATTGAATGTCCTTTTATAAACAACTTAGGGGTGTCTCTTTCATCCTAGGGTGGGTCCCCCTTGTTTTATTAAAAAAAAAAATTGTATTAAGTTTCAGGGTTCCCTTAAATGTTGTAAAGTTATTTGTTTAATTTTTTATTCATTGTGGAATTGCAAGAGATTGCCACCTGTGGCATATCAACTGGCTGAAAGAAACATAAAAAGGTTTTTAATATATAATTTTGGTTGCCTTTTTTAAAGTGTTGAGCTACTCAAAGTACATCATTTCACAATTAAAGAAATTGGATGAAGATATTTTAAAGTTGAGTAAAAGTTACTCAAAAGTTATCAGTCAAGGCCAAGGGATTACTATAGTGAGCTAGTAAATTGAGATCAGATATGATGGTCCTTGTGATGTTGTAATCAAATGGGAGGGTGATAATCATTGCATCATTGTGAGACGATGCCACATGTCCACGCTAAGCTAGAATAAGCCGATGGTGGGACCAAGACTTGGGTTGTAAAGTCAATAAACTAGACAAGCTTCACCAGTCATATGATGTGCCTACTTGCCAAATAGGAGGTCAATGTCATATTGACTAATTGGATCCCTTCAATGAGCTAGCATGGTGGAAGATCAACATTTAGAATTAAAATTTATTGTGGTCCAACTTGGGACTATTTTTTTGGCTTGAGTGAGCCTTAATGGTGGATGGGACATTGGTATCTTGTTCTAGATCAAATAAAGGATAATTTTCAAGTCATTTTCATTAACCAAAGCATTCAAACAAGAGTAGATTTTAATTCTAGAGTTGAAGAAGATCAAAGCGAACTATTCCAATGCAAAATTAGGGTTTACTATGTGAAAAGGCTATAAGTGCAGTTCTTATCTTTTTCTGGTTGTTTTAAAGATATATAATTATGAATTGCTTTCAAATCATGGGGAAACTATTGTGGCTCATTCTAGGATTAGGGTTTTTATAAATAGAGTGGACATTTTACTTGAATTAATCTTGTAATTGCAAATTTTTCAAATTTCTAGTTTTCCTCCTTTGTTTAAAATCTGTAATCAAAAGCCCTATTTTGTTAAAATAACACCTCAAAGAAATCACTCTAGACAAAATAAATACCGAAAGAGAAACTTGTATGATTATTTTTTGGATCAATTTAAGCCATAAACGAATGATAGGTATCAAGGAAAAAGGTTCACAATAGGTAAAACCCTTGGTGAGGATTTAATAAACAAATTATTCAATATTGCAAAGGCAAGAGTGCTAATGATAGGACGTGATATGTTCAGATTGTGGGTTGGATAGAGGAATCTTCATTCTCCTTTCTCCAATGCCTGGCAGTATGATTTGGGGAAATTAGTAGTGCCAAATATTTTTATGGACGTTGACTTGCTTAGAGTAGTGGAAGATAGATATGACCCAATCCTGTGGGTCGTAGGTGGAATGAAGGAAAGGCCCTAATGTCAATCAAAAGGAAGGAGATTCAAGAAGTCTTTGTTTATATATGATCTTGCATCTTTCCTCGAGCCTATAAATTTGCAGGAGATAAAAGAGGAATATGTAAGGATGAAGAGTTTTATTAGAGGAAATCTTCTTCCCATCCATTTGGCCAAAGTAGGACAAACACAATACTACATTGGCCCAAGTTCACTAGAACCCTTCTCAATTGATTCCTCTTCTCCATACCTCCAGGCTACATTTTGTCACTATGCCAAGTTCTAGGGTTCCACATGAGTATAGTAATGTCAATGGAAATCCAAATTTAGTATCCAAATTTCACAGTTGTATATGACTATGCCTCATAACTTGCAAATATGATACATGAGGTGTTGCCAGAAATCAAGAAAGGTAAGCTTGAAACCCCATTCATCTGGTACACTTTGTTAATGCATATGTACTTATATAGAAATATAGACATTTTTGAAGATTCTATGAATTTGAGAAGAATAGTTGATGGGAATGAGATGCCAGTATAAATGTTGAATATGCATTTTTCATGGGATAGATAAGACTCTAGTTTTGTAAGATTTGATAATTTCTTTGCATTATGGTTGAGAGCTAGGTTGACAATTAAGCCACCTAGAATTCCATTGTAATTGCATGATTTTCTGAGGCAAAAGGAAAGGGTGTCGTCTTTAAATATAGAACACAATTGGGGAGATGTCGACCCCTACCCTATTAGCACAATCGTGAGGGTATATGGTTTTCTAGGAGAGCCCCGTGTTTTTCCATATAATGTACCACTCGGGTTGGGATTTATAGCTCGGTGATGTGACAAGTTGGCCACATCCAGGAAAAGGAGTTGACAAGAAAGGGTAAGGGCACAATCTTCCCTGATTATACAATTGTCCATTACTTTGTGATTACAAAAGGAGGTTGGATCCATTTTGAGAATTTTTTTATAGTTTATGATTTGGGGGTTAGGACAAAAAGGTATAGTGATCGAGATGGTGTTTGCAATATGTTTAGAACCAGAATTAAAGGATCCTTCCTATCCCATGAATTCAATTTTCCTGAGAACTTAATTAGAATAAATTTAATATAGATGTACAGGATGATAAGAAGAAGAAACAAATAACATATTAAAAATTCTAGGAATTATCCAAAGAATGGATCAAAATTATGATCCTTTGAAGGAATTCGGTCCATTTTTCATGAAGATCAATTTTTTGATGAATAATTTTGAAGAAATTATATTTGTTTTGAAAGACAAAAGGGATAATTTGGAATTGATCCATGGAAAGACAAATTCCCTTTTTCTTGTGTGTAAGATTTGGCTAACAGACTTTTAGATTTCTGAGCTCAGAACAAGCAGATCTGGAGTTACAAATCATGTCTCACTTCAGAAAGTTTAGTTCGCAGTCTGTCAAGTATAGGTAAGCCTCAACCTATACCCCAGATTGACCTAAACCAAGGAAGTTGACTTTTTCCTGGGACCTTCAGAATTTCACAGTTTGTAGATGTCGGCCTCCTGGTTCTAGATCTAGCTCTATTTCGTCTCCTAACATTGTCTGACAGTCATTTTCTTGATCTAAACTTACATTATTCATTTTCCCTCAAGGTGAGCACATTTCTCTTTTTCATTTAATAGAACCTACTTTGATTAGATTCCTTGATGTCCATTTTTACATCTTCTTTCTCTTTTCCATCACATGTAATTATACAATTAGTTAGAACATAAATGAAGAAGAAAGAGGAAGAGCAAGAGACCTTTGAATTGAAATCCTTAAAAGGACTTGGATTTTGCATTAGTACCCCTACATCCATTTTGGGTTGTGCTAATCTAATTTGGGTCCTCCTAAGGATTACAATCAAGGGACTCCCTGCCTTTTTCTCCTTCTTCTCCAATGTACATATAACTTGGTGATCTAATCACATTGGATCACCATTTTATATGTTACAATCTGAAACAACCCATAGATTCTTAGCAAGGTGGTTACTTATCAATAATTGTGCACCAAACTTTGATGTCTGGAAATAAAATTTTAATATGATGACTATTTGGACACAGTTCCTAGAATCCCTTGGAATGCTAGAATGTGGAAGTTGTATCAAGTATTGAAAATTCTTTTGGACAAGATTTCATGGTGTATCTAGTCACCAAATCTAGGAAACAAATATTTTTCACTAGATATTGTGTAATTATGGAGACGAATAAGGTTTACTCTTTAGTGACCATTATATGACACAAACTAGATGATTTGGTGCAGCTAATTATCTTTGATAAATCTCTAATGCTTTGTCATAGTTTTATTAGAGTTAGTGATGCTATGGTGGGGGTATCCAAACAATAGGATATTGTGTCATATATGAAGGAAAAGATAACTTGTGAATCCCT